>BCKB01000001.1:1784436-1836873 GCA_001950555.1 Pichiaceae sp. JCM 15000 | reverse complement strand
ACGACGGGCGAGACTCTGGCTCTAACCGGACTGCTCTCTGAAGTTGGGCAGACAGGCGAACCACCAGCTCTAGCCGGAACGCTCTCTGAAGTTGAACGAACGGGCGAGACGACGGGGGAGACCCTGGCTCTGGCCGGACTGCTGTCTGGAGTTGAGCAGGCGAGTGGGCCACGAGATGGAGGGCTTTCAGGAATGTCGGTACTCATAGGAGGGGCCTCAGGAGGTCCAGAAACCGTTGAGATAGGATCTGGACTGTCCAAAGTACGCGGACCTATCTGGATCGCTGGCATAGGACTTGCCGGTGGAGTAGCCATAGGTTCAATATCGTCCCCAGGTCCGAACTGCAGTCTGCGAACGCAGTGTTCGAACGGGGTACCAGGTGACACCTCTAGATCGATACCATTGAGTTTCCCGTTGTAAAGAGGAGAGTCAAGCACTGAAGGCTCGGCTAACTGACATTTAGGGAAAAACCGACGGTCCTTGTAAACTGGGTGTTCAGGAACAGCCCGAGGAGTCCAAGGAGTAGAAGGCCGACGAGGTGGCGAAGGAATACCAGATGGATAACCCATAGCCACGGTAGTGACCTTATAGGCATCATCTTGATCCAATCCCGAATATGGCATCATCTTTTTCTTACCAGACTTAGCCGTACCGTCTTTGGGACGCATCTCGTCAGCATCCGGAGCCGGTCCAGGGTACGGCATTGTCTCTCTTTGACTAGACGTTGCCTTACTAGGATCGTACTCAGGAGGCATTGGCACATATTGAACTTCGGCCGCTTCTAAAGCCTCGAGGTCTTCAAACATCCATTGGGTAGTCATTTCTTCCAACGATGAATTGAACACGTCAAAGCCAGAGGCGGTTTGAGACGAATCCGGGTGAGTGGCAACAGCCTGAGTTGGCGGATCACCACCAGCGGGATCGGAAACCTCCACGACAATGTCTTCGAGAGTAGATTGAGGCAAAAGCACGACAGGGTAGTCCGGTGTCACCTCGCAAGGATCAATACAGGAACAACTGCTATCATGATCTGGCTCATGGGAACTACTCTCTCTGACGCTGGACTCGGGCTTCGAGTCCTCAGACGACTTGTCTGAAGACTCTGAATCAATCACAATCACCTCATGCTGAGTGATAGGCATTGGGACTGGAATCCGGTCGTGGGTCATAGGGTTACTAGGGCTAGGGAGGGCCAATGGTCTGCTAGCCATTGGTCCGTTAGCCGTTGGTCTGCTACCCGCTGGTCTGTTAGAGGCAGCAGCCGGAGCCGTTGATCTGTTCTCTGTAAGACTTGGAGTTCCGCAATCCTGAGTGGACCGTGGTGTGTACCGTCCAATCTGTGACGTCTGTTGAGGAGGCGTCGAATCAGGCATTGGAACCGTGGTAACGGTCGATCGAACGGGACTGCGGACAGAGCCTGGAGCCGGAAGGCTTGGCACGGGGAACGGCGAGAGCCGTTGAACCGGCCTTGGAGCAGACGTTGGAACCTTGGTAGCAATCGTTGGACCAGAGCTGCGAACAGGGTCTGGAGGTGGAAGGCTAGGAACGGGGAACAGCGAGAGCCGTTGAACAGGCGTTGGAGCAGGTGCAGGAGCAGTTGTTGGGGCAGCTCTTAACACAGTCCGTAGCACAGGCCGTGGAGAAGGTTCCAACTCAGATCTAGACTCGGACTCAGACTCAGACTGGCTTGGGACATAGATTGGTTCAGTCCGTGGCACAGGTCTTAAAGCAGGCCGTTGAGTTGATCTTGGGGCAGAAACAGGAGGAGATGCCGACACAGAGTCCGACTCAGGGCTTGGAAGGCCGACTTGACCAGTCCATAACACCATACGTAGTTCAGGGCTTGGTGTATCTCTCTGGGCGAACCGTGACGCAGTTCTTGGCACAGCCGTTGACTCAGAACCCGACCCAGAGCTTGAACCACTGCTTGGGACGTAGATTGGAACGACCCTTGGCACAGGTCTTGGAGTAGACGATGCAGGAGCAGGAGTTGGAGCAGGTGCAGAAGTTGGAGCAGGTGCAGGAGCAGATGCTCGATCAAGGGCAGCAAGAACTATGGCATAAGCTGCAGCTTGAGTCGGAGACAGAGCAGGGCTTGGCGGAGGTCCTGGAGGCGAAGCAGATGCTGGCGGAGAGGCAGATGAAGGAGGCGAAGCAGATGCTGAAGCAGATGCAGGAGCAGATGCAGGACTAACCCTCCGCACAGGTCTCAACAGAGGTCTTGAACTAACCTCTAACCTAGCTGGGGCCAGGGCTCTATAAGGATGCTCGGTCCTTGGAGCTGGCGGTGGAGTAGGAGGCGATTGAACCCTTGGCAGAGTTCTTGGCTCAAGTAGAACGTCGGATGGTTGGGCTAGAACTCTGTATGCGTGGGCCGGCCGCTGGACTTGGGTTGGATCAGGCCGTGGAATCGGTACCGGAGTGCATCTTGGAACTGGTGCCAGAGCAGAGTCAATGCTTGGCAGAGTCCGTGGACCGAAGCTTATGTCATGTGGATGGGACAGAATGCGATGAGTGTAGCAAGTTCTTGACTCAGGCACGGGATCGTGTCTTGGAACAGATGCTGGCTCATTTCTTGGAACAGATTCTGGCGCATGGCTTGACATCGGTGCTGGGGTAGACGGTGGCGAAGGTGCTGGCTCGGAGTCTGATGAAGTGCTTGGGACGTAATTGGGGTCGGCCGTTGGCACAGGACTTAGTTCAGGTCTCGACACAGTCTGTGGTCTCAGCACAGGCCGTGGTCTTGGCGTAGGACATGGAGCAGGAGCAGGAGCAGGAGAGGCAACTGGAGCGGGAAGCAGAGCACGAATTGGAGCGCGAACTGAAGCAGGCATTGGCTCGGTACCCTGCTCACATTTCGGCACAATCCGCGACACAGTTGGTGGAGTAGTCCGTGACCAATTCGTTGCAGTAGGTCTCGGAACAGTCTCTGGGTGGCTCTCAGGTTCAGAGACTGCGTACTCCACAATGCTACACGAGTTCTCGGATCCAGCAGGGCACTCCTTCTCGTAGGAGTCTGCCAGAGCTGGAGCTGGTGGTCCAAAGAAGCTGACAACCTCAGACATTGATGGGTGGTGCTCCTCAGCACGGTGACCAGTCTCTGCCTCGGTTCTGATCGTGCCAGTCCGTTGATCCTCAGCCCGCATTCTTCTCCACATTTCACTGACAGAAATAGGAGAATATTCATCGTCAGAGTCTTCATCGTCAGCTCCGCAGCCAGAATCATCCTCAGACGACAACTCAGACTCTTCGGGACTCTCATAAGGCACGCAATCCAATCTAGGGTAGCTAGTTTCACGAGGCTCGTTGACATACTCATCGTAATGTTCCTCAACATACTTGTCAAACTCCGCAGAGCCTCTAATGGTGGCATGCTCCTCCAGATGGAAACCTTCGAACTCACAGGGTGGGGCGAACATCTCACGGTTGTCAAACCGCTCCGAAAGAACTTCCTGTTCCCGGGTGTTCAGTGGACCTAGCCAATCTTTCGAGGACATGGACTCCAATAGCCGTTCTTGAGGGCAGCTATTAGGGACCGATGGCTCTTTAGACTCAGGCTCTCTCTCGTAGAAACGCACATCAACGAACTGACTGATTGTGACGTGCTTAGACTTCCGGGCGGGCTTAAGGATCGACTTAAGGGGGGTAGTCGTAGAATCCTTAGGAGACACAGGCAGAGAAGGCAGAGGGTGGTGAGAGAGAGGCATAGGAACTAGTTGCAGCTCAAGGGAGGCAGCAGGGGCTGTTGGTGGGGCCGATGGAGTTGCTGGAGCCGAAGGAGCTGCTGGCAAAGTCAAGACTAGCGAAGGTGGGGCAGTCTGATCAGTTGCCCGAGCAGGCCCAGCAGGTCTTGCAACCGGAGCAGGTGTGCGAGCAACGATGACTGGCGGAATCACTGGTGAACGAACTGGAGTAGCTGGGGCTGAAGGGGCTGGGACTGGCGAAGCTGGGGCAGGCCGAGGAGTTCTGGCAACACGAGAAGGTGTCCGAGCATTGTTGAAAAGGCGTGAACGGACTGGGGAAGCTGGGGTTGGAGAATCTGGGACTGACGAAGCTGGAACTGAAGTAGCTGGTGGAGCTGGCGAAGCTGAGACTGGAGTAGCTGGGGCAGTCTGAGCAGCTGGGGCAGTCCGGACAGGCCAAGGAGTTCTGGCAAACCGAGCATGTGTCCGAGCAGCGGCGACAATTGGTGTACGGACTGGAGTAGCTGGGTTTGAAGGAACTGGGACTGACGAAGCTGGAACTGAAGTAGCTGGTGGAGCTGGCGAAGCTGAGACTGGAGCAACTGGAGTAGCTGGGGCAGTCTGAGCAGCTGGGGCAGTCCGGACAGGCCAAGGAGTTCCCGCAAACCGAGCATGTGTCCGAGCAGCGGCGACAATTGGTGCACGGACTGGAGTAGCTGGGTTTGAAGGAACTGGGACTGAAGAAGCTGGAGCATCGACGAGGACACGGTCAGGGACACTGGTACGAGGGCCAAGCGGCGAGTTCTCGTGAACGGTGTTTGACAGGTCTCCGAGGATCTGACGAGGAGCGGGAGACGGAGAGTTAGGGGTCGACTGCGCATTGACAATTGGCACAGAAGCTGGAGCAGGCGTAGCAGGCGGAGCTGGCGCAGCTGGACAGTCCAGATAACCTTCGGCGACCAAGAAGTCGTAGGATGAGAACGAAGAAGAGTTCTCATCGGTGAGTTCGGTCGACGAGTCCGCAAAGGCCGGGAGTACGACCATTCCAAGGACGGGCTCTGGGGATGTACTTTCGATTTCACCACCAGCACTTGACGAGACCTCATAGTCGACCTCATGGGGAGATGGCGGGCCTTCACCACCAACTGGGAAGACGTTGAAGTCATCAAGTGCACCGACAAAGAGGCTACTATTCGAATCGCACGACTCTTCCGCACCTCTTGCTCTCTCAGAACGTGATTTCAGTCCACGGTACTTCTCCAGCACACCTGTGAGCCAAGGACTTCTTCCCAAAACGGTCGAACCTGTATGGCTTGTACGTGTGGAGACTGCTGAGTTGCGGCCACCCGAGTGCCGTTCAGCTGGCGAGGGTGAGGCGACTGGAGAGATCGAGTCAGATGAGGAGTCTGGCTCAGGTGGAGGTGTCGAGGCAGATGGCGAGTCTGACTCAGCTGGAGTGACCGGGTCCACTGCCGAGACTGGTTCAGCGGGCACTGATGATGTTGAGGCTGGAGGTGGGCCGGCTGAACGGAATGGAGTGGATGGACGAGGGGCTGAAGGGGCTCGAGTGGCTGTAATATTTTCAGCGACTGGAGTACCTGGAGCCCGTGAAGGCTGACGTGAATGAGACCGTGCCGTGGACTGCGCAGAGTCGCGAGCAAGTGGTGCTCTCACGGATGGCGTTTCTGACACGACATTGACGCTGTGAAGACCCCGATAGAACCGAACGTCCTTGACTTCGTTGAACTGGACGTTCTTTCTCTTTTGGACGTGATCCTTAGACTTAAGGATCGACTTGGGGCCCTTCTCAGACGCAAAGAGGGACGCGATGCTAGCCTGGGCGTTGCTTAGAGACTGAGTTGTTGTGGCAACGAGCTCGTTGAGTCCTGCCCTGAATCTGTCCCTGTAGCTGAGCCGAGGCTGACAGACGGGAGGTGAAGGAGGAGCAGGAGGAGATTCAGGTGGCTCATCGGTGCCGGTTTCGATGGCTCGAACACCCCCCTCGAAGATCTCGAACCTAATCTCCTTCTCCAGCTGTCTAAGGCAATCTTCGTAAATCCCAGGCTTGTCACGAAGCCCCCGGAATGGAGGTCTCATGATTCTGTCTGGAGGCGTGCTGATCTCCAAGGGCTCTGGAGATGGAGCGGGCGAACCGGTCGTAGTGTATGACCAGGAAGACCGCTCACTCAACCTGCCTGAAACGTCAGGGCTGGCTTCGTCTGCCGTGCCCTCTTCATTCGTTCTCAGGCGAGTTTCATCAGCTGTACTACCTTCAATGACCGGGCGGGCGGGCTGGCCGGACTGCTCCGGCTGATCTGGTTCGTTCGACTCCTCTTGTTCGGCAGGGTCACGGTCACCATCAGATTCAACCAGTTCAACAGGCTCAACCGGTTCACACGGTTCATTGGAGTCACCAGGAGCATCCTCTGGCGTGGTCTCAGGGACTGGGTCCCCTGAATTTTGATGAGACTCACTCGACTCGTTCGAGTACATACTACCACCACCTCCGGATCTCATTCCAACATCCGCGTCGACCGGAGGTGTAGGTAGGGGCGTGGGTGTGCTGTGATCTACTCCGTCCACTTCCGAATTAGGAATTGCTTCCAGATCCGGCTCGTTTTCCTGAACGACTTGAGTGGATGGAGGGTTCTGAGTTTCCCCAATGGCCCTGCGGAACATGTCCCGGACGAGTGGGTCTGCGTTTCTTCTGAAGGTAGAGAGAGACGCATGGCCAGTGTCTGGGGTTGCCCGTTCCGAATTCATCAATCCTGGTGTTCCCACCTCAGAGTGTCTCCGTTGAGGAGTGGCCGACTCTGCGGTAGGCTCTGCAGCAGGCTCTGCGGTGACTGGTTGAACAGCGGCAGGCTCGGGCACAGACTGACTTTCCGGCTCAGTCTGGGCAACCCTGGTCGGCGGAAGCGTAGCAGAACGACCAGTGGCTGTGCAGTACATCTCGTGTAGGAACGGGTCCGATGCCATATTAAACCGAGCCAGCGAGTCTCCACCCAAGTCCGCGTTGCTAACGTCTGCTGGAGTTGCGTAGTTTGCGACGAACGCCTTAACGGTGTCCGACACTGGCTTCACAACCTCTGCTGGCTTAGCACCTGGCACTGACTTGAGGGGCCGCTTACTTGGTAGACGTCTAGACGAGTCCTCACCATCTCTGATTTTGGCCACACCGTCAAGGAGTTTGCGAACGGGACGCTTGACGTCCAGAACCTTGAACTTCGGGTCATGAACCTTATCAGGATGAGTCGGAGATGTTGAATCGTTGGGTTGGTTAGGATTGATGATGCCCACCTCCGAAGGGGCCTTGAACACTTTGGCAATCGAGCTGACTGTCTTCATGGCACTTTCCATCATATTTGGAGGAGGTGGGGCCGCTTGGCCACTTGTGTCGACGTAGTGATAGCAGTCACCAAACCAGATCGCCTTCTGGCTGTCGTCGGTACACAGATCGAACTTGTCACGGAACCGCACCTTTGAACTGTTAGGGTGCTTCTGAACGTCCCGCTTGATCTTCAGTTCTGAGATCGCACAAGCAAGTCTGGCCTTCTCAACCTGGTCCGCTGGGAGCACATCGTCCCTATGAATAGGTCTGATGAGCTCACCGACGGTGAGGTCTGAGATAGGCAGTGGGAGCGGAGAAAACTCATCTTCATGCACTGGTTTGTCCTCCAAGAGAGGCTGATCCACAGCATGGATAGGTGAGTTTGGGATTCCCTCAGAGTGATTAGGAGTGAAATGACGACCGCCATGGGTCACCACTCTATCGTCTCTGATATACATACGCTTGAGCTCGCCATTGCTCATCGTAGTTGCAATCAATTTCTTGGGGGTCCGGGAATCCCTGTAGTACAGGCGCGAAGGGACAACGCAGAGGGTGTGATCCACAGGGAAGGTCACAGGCTCCGCAGAGTGCTGTCCGGCAATGCTAGTCACCACCAAGGGATTAGCAATACCGCCGTACTCGGACGTGTTGCGGAAGAACGCATCTCCAATATCCAAGTCGATCGGCCGGGCCAACTGGATAAGTGCAAAGTTCACGTCGTCAATAGTCTCTCTTTCAGTTGAGACAACCACCAGTGTACACTGCGCAAGCTTTGTACATGTCTGGTCAATTCCGTACTCCGTAGCCAGATCGAAGAACTTTTTGAGGAGGACTTGAAAAGTGCCCTGGTATCCCAAGCTACCAGACACCCCCACTCCAACTGGAGACTCGTCCTTGGTGACAACTTGGTAGTAAGCCTTGTAGTCATCCTTGTAGAGCAACCATGGAGCCTTCTTGGCGCGAGTAGCCTTGGCGTCGCAACAGTAGTTCCGCCACTTCACCTTGTCGAAGGACTCTGCTAACTCCAGATCGTCCAAAGGTGGCACATCCTTGGCATTCTTACGCATTGCAGAGCCCCCCCGAGCTTGAATACGCCGGTCAATCTCCTCCAGAGGCTCTGGAAGAGCTGACTTGGCCGACATAGTTTCCTGCAACACTCTTGCCGTGTTCCGCTGGTCGGACCAAGCCTGCATCTGC
This sequence comes from Pichiaceae sp. JCM 15000, assembly GCA_001950555.1. NCBI lineage: Eukaryota > Fungi > Ascomycota > Pichiomycetes > Pichiales > Pichiaceae > Pichiaceae sp. JCM 15000. The sequence continues at coordinate 1,828,662 of BCKB01000001.1, read as the reverse complement.
TCCTGGTCCTCATCAGGTCCGACACCTGGTCCACCTACTTTCACTACATCCTTACATAATCCTGCACCGTTACCGTTATCTCTTCTAGAGCCCTCCGTAGCTCTTGACTTTGTCTTGTTTTCTTTGGTCGACTCGGCGCACGGCTCGGCCTCGTGCCCACCTCTTGACCAGAACGGTAACCAGACGTGCGACAGACCCTCCTTTCTCTCCTGCAAAGGTGGTCCGTCACCTAAATGCCGTGTTTCCTCTCCAGCAGGAACCGGCGGGGACTTAAGGTCCCTTGCGCCTGATGGTCTCCCATCAAATGCTCCCCGAACCTTGTCGGTGAGCGAGCTGGCGGCAGCACTGGCTGCCTGGCCGGTCCAATCAACAACAGAGTCACCAAAAGAGGTAACAGTGTTGCTGATTCTCCGGGCTTCGTGCTCCATGATCTTCTGCGCCGCTTTCTTCGCTGCGTAGTTGACTGCGTCCATGGGTGAGAAGTTGACAATCCTCAAAAAATTTCCTAAAGAGGCAACGTTCCAGGCCCTCAGCAGATCTATCATAAATTAGTTTCTTCTATAACTCTACACTATTGCGAAATGGCCTCCTTAGACTTCGTCCCCGAGTTGTGCTTCGACTCCTCATTCGATGCAATGATCGAATTCGACAACGTTGAGATCTCCTCCCTCAATTGGGCGGCCTTCTTCTCTAACTTTGACATCTCTTTCTGCTTCTCCATCAACTTAACTGCCCTCAAGAACGCAGTGTTCTTGCCCACACTCTCTCTATATGTACCTAGAATCTGTCCACTACCAGTAGTAATCCGCAGCCCATCATCACCCGTCTTTTTAACGTGCAACGTGTTATCAGTCAATGGATCGTTTGGATCCAATGGCTCCAACGTGGCCTCAGGCACCTCTGGAAGAGAATGTGCCCGAGGAGACGTAACAATGGGCGTTATATCCTTCTCAGAAACCACTTCTGGTATAGTCTGGCACCTTGAAGTGGCCTTACTCTGCGAGGCGGACTTACTCCGCGAGGTGGACTTCATGCCCAGAGAGCTCATTCTATGCACCCAAGACGGACTTGACTCCATGTCTTTAGTCTTTGGAACTTCACGAAGAATCTCCCCGTACTGATCCTCAATGATCAGACTCGTTCCGTTATCGTATCCTCTGTCTGGATACCGCACGGTGCCGTCTTCGTCCACAACCGGCTCCAAGTCCGAGTCTTGAATGTTGTAGTCTTCAAGTAGCTTCTGCATTTTGAGGTCTTCCGGCTTCGACGATACGCTGTCACTGCCTTCATCACCTTCATCTGCTTGCATTCCAAACGTGAACTTGTTGTAATACTTGGCAAGCATCATGGCAGCAGGCGACGACCCGTGAACAATCATGCTGGTGACGATCAAGAAACAAACGATCGGCCAGATCACTCGTAGTAGATAGTACAGCTTCACCTCCTCAGGTGAATCTTCCGCCGGGAACTGTGCCAATGGAGACTCGATACCTGTCAAATCCAGGTGCTCTTCGATGTTGCTGAACGCCAAAATGGCTGCAAACACCGCCCCCACACCTATAGGGCCGAAATGGCCAATGAAGAGAGCCTCTCTCCAATTTTTGATGTCAGGACAGATGCCCTGTATCAACAGCACACCAGGAATCCGACGGAACACAATCACCGTGATGGCTAGGCAGATAAGTCTCCAGATGCTGAGTCCCAGCGAGGAATCGACAAACTCCCTCCAAGGCATAATTGCTCCCAGGTAGACGAAGTAGCTAATATTCAACAACAGATCCAGCACGACTGATGCGTCCGAGCCTTTCTCTTGGTCTTCAGCCCAGCCGTCCCAGCCAAAAGCAGTTCCTGCTGCGAAAGATGCCAGCAAATCACTGGTACCCAAAATGGACCCGAATCCTGCACACATGATGGACATCAAGAAGTAGAAGGAAATCAACGACTCCTTGTCAATGAAGTCATGGCGCTTGCTAAATTGAGCTGCCTTACGACCAACAAACCCGATCGCAGTGCCCAGAACGAGTCCAAACATACATTCATAAAGAAATGCCACGCACAGAAACTCTTCCGCAATGGCACCATGATGGCCCTGTTCAAGGATCAGGCTCAATGACAGCGACACAAATGGGATGGCAACACCATCATTGCAACCGGACTCGGCAGACAACAGATGCCTGACATGTGAGGGAATCTTACGGCCAAACTTACCTTTACCAACGACAGCCTGTGCCAGCACTGGATCTGTGGCTGCAATTGTCGCAGATATCAGCAGCCCATAGGTGAATGTCATGTGAGGGATGATCAACCAGACAAACAGTCCGATCAAAAGCCATCCGATGACCATAGTAGGCACCATTAACGTCATGATCGACCTGAAGTGGTTTTTGGCATATTGCTTGGGCAATTCAACCACAGACGAGAATATATCGAGACACAACAATACACGAGAGATCTCAAATGTCAGCTTGAAGTTGTTGGACATCCACGAGCCCGGATCGAACCATTTGAGCACATGCGGTCCCACTATCAGACCATATAGAGATGCAAACACACTCTGTCCCAAAAACAGCTTTTCCTTGATGATCGACGAAAAAAGCGAGTAGAATGCCGCAAAGCACGCCAGCACTGCGTACGCAACATGCGGTTTGGTGGGACTTAAGTGCTCCCAAACCATCAGTAAATTAGAGTTAAAGAAGAACGGCTTGAACAGAGCCCATTAGATTTTTCACGAGTTTCCATTATAGGAAGGAGCAGCCAAAGTTGACACAGGAGATTTGGGTTGGATTGGGGGTGAACAGGAGGTAGATTTGGGGCGAAAGCGAGGTTGATCTAGGGACTGAAGAGTATTATATGATTGGATGGAAATAAATGTGAATTCTATTGGGAATGGTAGTGTAATGTAGTGTAATACTAGTGTAATACAAGTGTACTAGTGCAATGTGACGTGTACTGGTGCAATGCCGGTGCTAGTATGGCTTTCAAGCCAAAATGAAAGCTTCGAATGTAGTTTTGGATGATCATGATGGCAGGTGAGCCTTAGACGAAGAAGACTTCACCAGCATCATGATAGGCGGTGATAGACCATGGACAATGATACTAACGACGATGAGGAAACAGACGATGGGCCAAATGCTGTGTAAGATGTAGTAATACTGATCGCCGAGCTCGCCAGGAAGTTCGGCAACGGGGCCATGCTCAATGCCTAGCACATGTGCTTCAATCTCGGAGATGGCAAGGATCGAGCCATAGACGGCTCCCACACCGATGGGGCCGAAATGGGCCACGAAGATAGCCTCTTTCCAGCTCTTAATATCAGGGCAGATCGGCTGGATGAGAAGAACAGCGGGGATTCGACGCAGTAGGATAACCACAATACCCAGAACGACCATTCTCCACACGGATAAACCCATGTCAGGCATGTTAAACTGGGCCCAGGGAATGATGGCGCCAAGGTAGACGAAATAACAGATGTTGAGCAGCAAGTCCAAGACGGACGAAGCATCACTGTCCTCGGTGTTATCATTGATCCAGCCATCCCAGGCAAAGGCGGAACCTGCTCCAAAACAGGCGAGAAGGTCGTCTGCGCCGAGCATCGAACATAAACCGGTGCAAAAGAAAGTGACAGTGATGTAGGATGCCAGGAGTGAATGTTGGTCGACGGCACGATGGCCACAGCAGTATTGGATGAGTTTGCGGAAGATGTAACCTAGGAAAGCTCCAAAGAGCAATCCAAAGACACACTGCCAGAGAACGGCAACACAGATGAACTGTTTGGCGATCTCTGCTGGATGGCCCGAATGTAGGACCAAGTTGAGAGACAGATAGACGAAGGGAACAGCCAAACCATCGTTACAAGCGGACTCAGCCAACAGCAAATTACGGAGGTGTTCAGGGACTTTGCGGCCGAACTTGCCGCCTCCAACGACGGCTGTAGCGAGCACAGGATCGGTAGCAGTTATAGCAGCAGAAATGAGCAAGCCATGAGTGAATGCAAGGTTGGGAAAAAGGAGGTAGATGAAGGCTCCGATAATGAGCCAGCCGATGACCATGGTTGGTATCAAGAGCGAGAGAACCGACCACAAGTTGGTCTTCATATAGCGATTAGGGAGTTGGACTCCAACAGAGAAGATATCGAGGCAAATGATGACCCTGGACAATTCCAGGGTCAATTTGAACGAGTTGGCCGTCCACGAGGTAGGTACGAAGAAGTTGAGGCAATGAGGCCCCACAATGAGTCCGTAGACAGCGCCGAGGACGCTTTCGCCCAGATAGACCCTGTCCTTCACGTAAGAGGAGCCAAGGCCAAAGATGGCGGCAAAGAAGGCAAGCACAGCGTACGAAACATGAGCATCACTAAGGTTGAGCTGAGTCCAGGCCATAAGCTAGAGAAAAAGTTGCTGTAAACCAACGCAATAGACGGTGGGAGCAAAGTGTAGTAAATGGGACAGATAGGGGAAAAGGGGAAGTAAAAAAAAACATAGAGGTGTAGGAGTAGCAGTTGTAGATTTATTATCAGATTGGTTTTCCCGCATGGATACTAAGAGCGCAATAGAGCAAATGGGGCGACGCGAGGAGCCGATCCCTTCGTCAGATGTGGAGACGGACAAGATGGAGGACATGGACGACAGAGAGAGCGATTTGGAACGGTTGTCGAAGCGGAAAAGCAGCGATGACGAGGAAACCCCTGTATCAAAGCCAAAGAAGATCAAGAGGGGCGGCAGGAGGTCCCGCGGGAGCGAATCGCACGAATCACAGGGCGCTGAGGAGTCCCACGAGACGGAGGGTAGCGAGGCTGGGCCCGCAGAGTCTGGATCGGGCCATTCGAGCCACGACCTGGAACATAGTGATCATTCGAACGATGAAGACGACGAAGGCAACGATAGCGAGGAAGCAGAGGACTCACAGGCGAAGAAGGAGGACCTGGAACGCGAACAGGAGCGAGTGGATGCGATGGGGGCGCTGAAGGAGATCGAGATCGACTTTGCACACCTGAAAGATCGGCTCTACGAGACACAGATGAAGAAGCTGGAGTTCGAACTCAAGCTGTGTGAGATGAACAAGCACCCGGATTTCGTCTACTTCATGAAACTGATCGACGACAACTTCAACAGCCACATCCAACAGAGCATCAACATGCAAAAATACAAGCTGCGGTGTCTTGACAACCAGACCAGGGCTTATCGAGTGGCAATCCATCAACAGTACATCAAGCTGTGCGAGGACCTCAAATACAAGGAGATCCGCCACATAACCAGCGACTGGTACGAGATCAACAAGGAGAGACGCACAATGGACACGGCGGGGCTAGATTCTCCCGGATTCTACCAATACAACCGACACATCTCTGCCAAGAACGTTCGCAGCCAGGACAGCATCAACGAGCTGGTTTGCCAGCGGAATGCCCTCTATAAGGAGCTGTCGAACCTGCAGGGCATTACCAAGTACCAGCGTGCGTTCCCTAGTGCTCTCAATTACATGAAAGGGTGCGAGAAGGAGGACATCGATGCGGATTTGGCTGCACTGAAGAAGGAGGAGTGAAGCGAGGAGTCAGCGATAGCGGGACGACCCCGCAGAGCAACAGACACATCGCCGAGAAGAAGATCGATCGCAGAGCAACAATCACATCGCCAACTAACAGAAATACACTACTAGAACACTACTCAAACACTACTCAAACGCACACTCGTAACCTCATGTGCACCTCAAACTTATTTAGTTCGTATTATTATACCTCGCGCTTAGTACAGCTTAAGCTTCGAGCCAGTGGCAGCCTTTCCGTGCTGGACTGGGTTGTATGTAATGGAGAACTCACCCAAGTAGTGGCCAAGCATCTCTGGCTTGATCTCAACGGTGTTGAAAACCTTTCCGTTGTAGATTCCAATGACAGAACCGATCATCTCTGGAACGACAACCATGTTTCTAAGGTGGGTCTTGACGACGGCTGGCTTCTCAAGGCCAGTGGCAGCAAGCTTGGCCTTTCTGAGCTTCTTGATGAGACCCATTGGCTTGGAGTCAATACCTCTGCTGAACTTTCTTCTAATTCTGGCGGAGCAAAGCTTGGCAAAGTCCTCGGTCGACAGCGACAACAACTCGTCGAGCTCGACTCCCTTGTACGTGAACGACTTGAACTGACGTCTCTTGGTGGCGGTTTCTGAAGCCATATTGGTGTGGATGGAGAGGTGTATTGAAAAAATTCTCTGTGCTTTTTTACCCCCTGGAAAAAATCAGAGAGATTTGGTCGTGCGGAACCGGTTCAGGTGTGGATCAGGGTTTGGTCCCTTGCACGTGACAGGAATCTCTTTGGCTTGGGGGACCTGCGTGTATGGATTATTGGAGGCTGTTAGAGCAGGATGGCCAGGTTAAACTGGTCAAATGGTACCAAGCAGACCCAATAGCTCCAGCTGCTCGTTCCAGCCCCGCCCAAATCCCTATATAAATCGGGGCCAAATTCGCGTTTTTAACCGTATACACCTCTAGGAAATGCGCGCAGCTGGCCCGGATTTTTCACCATCTGTCCCAAAACGTGACTGTGGAAATTTTTGATCAACCACCAACTCTTCTACAACTAGTAAGTATGAAATATGGGGATAGACGAGGCAAACTGGGCGCGGAATGAGGGCGCCCTCGCAATACACGCGTACCAATGCGAGAAAACCGACAATTCAGATGACTTTGGTGCCATTCTGGCCCGTTTCGCGACCATTCGGCCTCCCCAACTCTACCATTCCACCTCTCAACATCTACTAACCTCCAGTGAAATACATCGCCGCATACCTTTTGCTGACCAAGGCTGGCAACGAGTCTCCATCCAAGGCTGACCTCACCAAGGTGTTGGAGGCTGCCGGTTCCGAGATCGACGACGAGAAGCTCGACAAGTTCGTTGCCGAGATCGACGGAAAGACCTCTACTGAGCTCCTTGAGCAGGGTCAGGAGAAGCTTGCCTCTGTTCCAGCCGGTGCTGCTGCTCCAGCTGCTGGAGAGGCCGCTGCTGAGTCTGGTGCTGCCGCTGAGGAGGAGGCCGAGGAAGAGGAAGAGGAAGAGTCTGACGATGACATGGGAATGGGTCTTTTCGACTAAATGCCAGTCATCGGTGCATACCTAATCTAATAAACTCGACAGAACTGTGTAGAGGGAGGCCTGGGAGGCAACGAGAGGCAACGGGTGCAACGAAATAGCTAGTATAGTGGGCTAAATCTGCCAGCTAAATATGCTACCTAAATCTTCTAGTCCTAAATCTTCTAGTCCCAAAGCACCTCCAGCTTGTAATCCTTATTCTTAATCTAATGGATTACTCTATTTACTACGAGCAATGGATCGATGCCGTTGCTTCTCGCATCAGAATGGAACTCCTTAAACCGTTCTGGATCATCGGCGGAGTCTACAACTCGCTCACTACGGGAGAATTCATCATCTACCCTCTCCGTGGAATCCAGCTCTTCTTCACCAGATGGAATGATATTCTACCAATTTACCTGTCGTTGACAATCCCTTCCTTGGTGATCGAATCACTCGTGCAATTGCTAGTATTCCTCCTCGTCTATCCGATCAATTTCGCCCTGTTTACGGCCAGCTGTGGACCGTTGGGAGCCACTCTGGCAATCTCTGCCACGCTACTCGAATCTGCCTCCATAGCATCACAGATCTGCTCGTATCTGATCCCAACCGAAAAGATCAAGCAGACCAAGTTAAATGCGGTGTTTGACCATGTCTTATGTGCCAGTGGTCACGAGAAACTCGTCATTCCTGGCAAGTTACAGAGGACTGTCGGTAAATCGGCCGCTGCCGAAGCAATCAGCCCTTCGAGATGGCTCTGTTGGGCCTCAAGAATCGTCACTTGGAACCTGATTAAGGCTGTGCCCGTCTTTGGCGGACTCTGGATCAGTTACCAAGGCCTGGTGGGCTCCATGGACCAGAGAATGTCAAGATTTGCAAAGTTGCAAAGACTCAGACCGCGGCAAGCCAAATACGGCATCAAGGCACGCGAGGGACAGTTCATTGCTCTCGCTGTGACGATGCAGCTGTTGGAGTCGATACCCTTCTTGGGCCAGATCTTCTTCTCCTTTACAGACCACATCGCAACGGCATTAGTCTGCGCCGACTCTCTCAAGAAGAATCCTTGACATCTGCAAATCGGCCTAATCTGGCTGGCCTACTAAAAAGAAATGCACCTATCTATCTATATATATATATATTTGAAGACGTGCTGCTTCTGCTCTTGCACAGATCCAAACTATGATTGTTTGCGGGAATTGTGGTGCTACCGAAGATGTCGACGGGGCCGTCCTGGATGGAGTGATCGATGAATGCTGCTGTAAACGGAGTGAATGCCACAGTGGAGGCATGGACGACTTCCTGAGAGATCTTCCGAAATGTGAGCACCATGTGCACTTGGAAGGCACTTTAGAGCCGTCGCTGCTGTTCACCCTTGCCGAGCGCAACCACACAAAGTTGCCTGAAGGATTTCCGAAGTCGATTACTGAGCTGGAGCAGAAATACCTGCAGTTCAAAGACTTACAGGACTTTCTCGACCTCTACTATGTAGGAATGTCGGTGTTGCAAAACGAGCAAGATTTCCAAGATCTGGCCTTTGCGTACCTTGCCAAGGCCGCCAGCCAAGGCGCCAAGCACGTTGAATGCTTCTTCGATCCTCAGGGGCATACGAGTCGAGGCGTGGCATTTGAAACGGTCATCATTGGATTCCGCAAGGCCTTGCTAAAAGCCGAGAACGAGCTTGGCATTTCTACCAAGCTTATCATGTGTTTATTGAGACACTTGCCTGCTGCCGACTGTATGGAGCCACTCAAACAGGCCAAGACATACTATGAGCAAGGCTGGATTCACGGCTTGGGGCTTGACAGTTCAGAAAACGGGTTCCCTCCGCAACTGTTCATCGATTGCTACGCTTACGCTAGAGACAACTATCCTAAGGGAACACTGCTGACGGCGCACGCTGGAGAGGAAGGAACCAGCCAGAACGTCCTAGATACGTTGGATTTGCTGAAATGTACGCGGATCGACCACGGAATCCACTCAGCAGACGATCCGAAAGTGCTGGCTCGGTTGGCCAGTGAAAAAACCTTACTCACCGTGTGTCCTCTCTCTAACTTGAGATTGTGCGTGGTTGACGACGTGGGAAAACTGCCGCTTCGCAAGTTCTTGGATGCCGGTGTCCACTTCTCGCTCAACTCGGACGATCCCGCCTATTTTGGTGGATATATTCTGGACAATTACATCGCCGTCCAGAAAGCGTTCAATTTTGACCTGTCAACTTGGGTGCAGATTGCGAAAAACGCCGTCGAAGGCTCAATATGCTCGACCGAGCGCAAGTTGGAGCTTTACTATGCCATTGAGACCGTTCAAATTAGATATAAGCACCTGGACAACTGACCCCATCGGCGTAGAGACCAGTCGATTCTCCCTTAACTACTTCTTAGATCATATTCAACCTCAGTAAAATTCTCTCCTCTCCGTCTTTCGTGTTATGTCTTACACTCAGTTGTTAAATATGACGCGATGCGCCGACAGCGCCACTGTTTTCAAGCGGTACGACATGTCGAGCAGAGACAAGATCTATTCGGATCTCGTTTCCCAGCATACCAAGGATCTCGACCAAGGATATACGGATTTGGCGGAAGGAGGAGATGAGGTTCTCAGCACGATTTGGGACGCATTTAACAACGATTACGGGGTCCGGCAGAGGATCGGAAAGGACGTCACGGGCACTGAGGCTGTCACCATGTTGGAGAAGCTTCTTCTGAGACCAACGAAGGTTCTAAGGCCGGAGAAAGCCGAGCAACTGGAGAATCAGATCGATTCCATGGATGATTCGGCCATTAATGACTGGACAGCACATCTAGTGGGGCTAGCCAAGTTCGGGTATGTCAGTGAATCACTGGCCAACTCTGGTGATGTGATTAGACAGCGGCTGAAGGTGTCGTCAGTCGGCAGTGGCGGTGAAGATGGTCTTGAGAAGGCATTGGAAGACCTGGTTGCAGTTGTGGTCTCACAGTCCATTTCGCACAACGTCACCCTGCCACAACCGGATCCTGACCATATGAGGAGCTTTGAGGGTCGGATTCGCTGGTGCAAGGAGTGCATTGACGAGCTGGTGAGCGGTGTTGCTGGCAGTAACGAGAAAGCCATTTCTGACCTGGCCATCGGTAATAGTGACCAGGGAGAAGCCAAGGGAAGCAACTCCGACAAGAGTAAGGACGAACTACGTACGGCGTTGAATGACTTGCAATTTGCACACGTCTACTTGACTCGACAGTACGAGGACGAGCAGAGCTGCTACAGCCGGTCTGTTGGCGAGCTCAGGTTGAAATTGGACCAGTCCCAGGAGCTGTTGTCGGCCACAAACAACCAGCTGACCAAGCAAACCCAGCAGGCTCTCAAGCTGGAGACACAATTGAACCAGCTGAGGAAAGACACCTCATCTAAGGACAAGCAATTGCATGACAGACAGCTGGAGATGAATCTGTTGCGAGTGGACAGAATTGGTGAAGAGGGAGACAGCCAAGTGTCTGCTCCTATTCTACGGTTGGAGTTCAAGAAGCTGGTCCAGGCTATGAACGAAGAGTTTGACCAGCAGCTCGAGAAGGAGCGCGTTGAGCGCAAACGGCTCGAGGATTTAGTCAAGATATACGAGTCTCGTGGAGGTGTTCCCGCGATAGATACGAGTGCTGGCCTGCGGTCAGGCAATACTGAGTCGGTTCTGACCCCTCCGTCGTCGTCGTGAGCCATAAAACCCCCATTAAATGCATCTTACCCCCCATATAACCAACGCTATTAAATCCCTCCATCTCCTCCCATTTCCGCTTTCAGCCAAACCCAAACTAAATTCCCAATCGAGCCAGGCCGTGCGCATCCGCATTGGGCCCATTGTTAGAGCAATGGGAGGACGCGTTGGTCAACAACAACCTTTGTAATCGGGCCCTTGTGCCCTCGAAACAACCCCTGATCCCATCCAACATCCCTCTTGGCCTCTAAGGGATCAATATATGGTGCCCATCAAGAGATGCTCGTTTAGTTGCAACGGTCGCAGCTCAGCGAAATTTCGTTACCAAAATGTTACCAGTCATATTTCGATAAATGGTAAGCAGCGGCGGATCTGGCCTGAGATTTGGCGTGTGTGGGATCGCAGGACCTCGAAAGGATAATAAAAGCCAGTGAATATCCCACAGGACCCTCCTTGGCACCGCTGTATCCCCTCGATCCCTCAACTGATGGGAATCCTGAGCGTGCTGCTGGCCTCGTCTATTGCGAGCCGCATCGGCCCAGCCAATTAAATCGTAGTGAAAAATTTAACTTGACTGTCTCCAGCCATCAGCTACTTCCGGGCGAATAGATTAGAATGAGCTCCGCTGAACCGTTTGGGGCGCAACTCGAGGACATCGAGCAAGCAGTGGTGACGTTCAGGCGGTATCAGACCGCTCACGGGTTCAACCCGGGGCAGCAACAGTTGTACCACAACCTGTATCAAAAACAGTCCGGTGTTCAACAGCAACAACAAGCAGGCGTGATTCAGCAACAGCAGCACATCACGCTGACGTGTCCGAAGCAGCCACAGCAGCAGCAGACGTTCAGGCGTGGACAGCAACAGCAACAGCACACGTTTATCGACTCTACGCCGTCTTTCCAGAGCTCCCAGTCGTTCTCTGGCTTGCAATCGTTGCAGGTGCAACCACCGCCTCTATTGCAGAGCAACTCGTTCTCCGTGCAACGCTCCATCTCGAGCAGCCCACTGGGAACAGACCTGTTCAAAGATATGGAGTCGTCAGCGTCGTCAGCGTCGAGCTCCGGCTCCGCTTCGTCGTCTAATCTGTTCAAGACGTCTCATCTGCCGCTGTTTGCTCACCTGGCGTCGCCTGCCTCTGCTACCGCGTCGCCGCCGTTCCTGGCCGCTGACACTGATCAGCTACGCTTGAACATGGATCAAGCGTCCCAACAGAAGGGCCAGGCAATCTATAACCGGAATATTTGGGGAAGTGACATGAGTGTCTGGGGTTAGGTGCTCTACCTCGTTAAAAGGAAGGAACGATGAAGGTTTCATCGAAGGAAGGACTTGGGTTACGGAAGTAATGAATGTAATCGGTACAAATATGGGGAGTAGGTGACTGAGGGGTGTAGTGAGGGTGTTATGAAGGTGTAGTGAGGATGTAGTGAGGCAGCGCCAGGAGGGCGGCAACAGACCACAATTGCTATTCAACAGACTATTCAACAGACTCCTATTGATCTATATATCACTGCTGCAACAGACTCCTATGGTATCTATATCACTGCTGCTTCAACGATGACCGGCCAGCCTTCAACAGTTCATCACACAGCAGCAAATTAGAAGCAATGCCCGTGGCTGACGAAAGAGCGTTGCGAATCACCCTGAACGAGTCCCAAATACCTTCCGCCTTAGGATCAATAGGCTCACCAGACTCCAGATCCAAGCCAACAATGTGGCCGGTGTCAATCTCATCCTGACACTCCGACAGAGCCTCCAATGCATCCAAGCCAGAGTTCTTGGCAAGCGTCTTTGGAATCACAAGCAACGCGTCGGCAAACGCCTTGACACCGGGCTTGTTACGACCCTTGCGCAGCTCCCGGTCCTCAGACAGCTTCTTGGAGCAACACATGTAGAAGGAACCGGCACCTGGCACCAGACTCTGGTCCTTGAGAGTATTGTTGACGGCGCGAAGTCCGTCTCTAACGGCGTCTTTCACCTGCTGCACAACATATTGGTGGGCACCTTTGATCAACACAGTCACAGACTTCGGGTGCTTGACGTCGGTCACAAATGTAAACTTCTCCTCGCCAATGGTTTTCTCATAGACAAGCCCAGCGTAGCCGAGCACGTCAGGTGTCAACTCCTCGACGCTGTTCGTGGCCGTGCCTCCACAGCACAGTTGCAACCGCTCCATGTTTCTGCGCTTGGCGCGACGTAAAGCCAAGATCCCGTTCCTAGCAAGCAGTTCCAGAGACATCGGATCAATACCTTTCTGGTTGATCACCACGAAGCCCTTGGTGCTGTCCTCTCCACACACCTGGTTCTTCAAATCGATAATCTTCTGCAACTTGGCGTCGATGAACTCACGTTCCGACTTGATCAGCTTCTCTCTTTGCTCGGCGTTCGAATAGTAGAACCCGCTGTTGACCTCGGTCTTCTCGTACTCGAGAGACACATTCAACGTCAAAATGGAGGCATTTTCAACACGCTTTGGCATGTCTGGGTGGCGTGCGCCATGATCCAACACCAATCCTTGCACAAGTTCGGTGTCCTTGGCCGTCTCGTGCATCATAGGGATGATTTCGATCATGTGAAGATCAACATCGTCAGGGTGCTCGTCGTCACGCAGAGCCAGGACGGCGTCTGTCACCACAGTGGTCAGAATGGCGCTGAGTTCCGGTTCAACTTTCGTACTCAAAGAAGACCGTGCCACCTGCAATAGCACGTCCCTGTCGATCTCCGAGGCCGGCTTCTTTATCATAAACTCGTTCAAGTACGCCAACGCAGCCTCTCTGGCCTTCTCATACGCGTCGGTGATCACCCGAGGGTGGATTCCCTCGTTCAAGAAGATTTCAGCCTGTCTCATCAACTCTCCCACCAATAACACGACCGTCGTGGTTCCATCACCAGTGATATCGTCCTGAGCTGTAGCAGCACGGGCAATCATCACAGCGGTAGGCGACTGGATCTGCATCTCCTTCAACAGGACCTGTCCGTCCTTGGTGATCTTGATATCACCGGATCCACTCACCAGCATCTTCAACGTGCCCTTAGGGCCCAAGTTGGACGCCAAAACGTCCTGCAGTCCCTCGGCAGCACCAATATTCACCTGCAGAGCCTGTTGCCGGCGCAACGACTCCGCCTTCGGGTTCAAAAGCTGGATAGCTGAACTCGACATGAAGACAACGAGTACTGAAAATGGAAAACTTCAACTAGTCAAAATTATCCATCTGTACACCGCCCTCACTCTTTATCAACACCCGCAACTATGGGTCTATCGATAACCAGGACGCCCATAAAGCTCAACTATGTTGATGCTGGCTCGACAATCACGTCTAATGTGATCTCCAGACTCAGAAACACCAAGCTTCCGGCCCCAAAAGCCAATTCGGCCTCGTTTGACATCGATGACAACGGTTGTTTGATTACAGAGGCAGATAACGCGGTCACCGTGTTTGATTGGGGTGCTGAAGATGCTGTCGAAGCTGGTGACGATGGTGACGATGATACTGCACATGGCTTGGGGCTTCCAATCATCCACGAGACCGGCACTCTTGACAATTGTCATAGAGTACTCAAGACGTTATCTGTGACCGGTTCCAAGCTGCTATTGCTGGTGGAGACCGTCGAGGAGCGCGATATCCGCCTGCTTGTAAGCAATGAGGGCACTGTAGAGCCATTGCGATTGAAAGTGACTCATTCCAACTTCTCTGTGCGTGGTTCTACTCCAGACGCTCCGTACGCCTTGGCTGACGATAACTCAGGGTCCATCTATGTGTTTGACCGCGATGACCGCCAGCTAGCATCGTACCAAGCGAGTGTTTGCAATGGAAGGTGTGTGTTTGACCTCAGGGGCAACTGGCTGGCGTATTCGACCACACATGCTTCTGCAAACACGCTCACCAGACTTCAACTGTCTCACCGGACCAACCTGCTCAATAAGATCCTGCAAGGCCTGTCGTCGACAACGGTGGACTCCTTCTGTATGTTCGCTGAGATCTCTCAGCAGAAACTATCCAAGATGCTCAACGAGAATCAGCCTACTCCTAAGAACTACAGAGATATCCTAGTCAAGATTTACAACACTCTCAGTGCCAATTCGGATTACGTTCAACTGGTTGACCTCACCTCCACCACACCGATGTTCCACTTCGTCACGCCTGAGCACTGCTCTAAGCTGAGCCTGTGTCCGGACGACATGAAGCTGGCCACGGTGTCTCAACGTGGTGATAGTATCTCTCTGTGGAACTTCACTTGCTACCACGACCATATCACTCTCGTGGACAAGTTCCAGCGCGGGAGAACGTTCTCAGTCATAGAGCAGATTCTATGGCTCCCAGAAACACAGTCTATTCTTGCACTGAGCCGTCAGAATGGCTCGCTACACTATTTCACAGAAGACACCTCTCAAACAGGCTGGAGGCTATCCAGTCTTGGAGTAACTGCCGTCGCCTTTAGGGGCGGGTTCATCTTGGCGTTGAAGGACTTGACTGTCTTGGCAATCGATCCTAGATCAAAGAACAGCTGGCTGTTCGAGCTGGGTGAGATCGACGCATCCAATGGATCCACTCACAATCCTTTGGCCTCTTTAAAGTCCAAGTCGGCCACCTCTTCACAGTCTTCATCCATGGAAACGGACATGATGGATGTGACTCAATTGGAAACGTGCCGTCCTTTCTTGGCACCGTACAACGACCGCAGGCTGTCGTTTGCACAGATCGATAAGGTGCCAGACGACCTGTTCTACTTTGGCAATTGCCTGTCGATCAAATCAACGCCGGTCGTTCTTGCCAAGCAACCTACAGTTACATTCACAGACTCGGACGCGTGTGCCAAGCTGGGAGAGATGACCATGGAGAGCGAGGCGTGAACTATTTATATATGGAGAGTCAGCTGTGGATTATACCACTCTGGAGATACAGCAGTGAAGAAACTGGCTACTGTAGTCCCATTTACAGACCCAGAAGCGCGTGCTAAGCTAGAACAGACCACTCTGACTACCCCCTGGGCACCTATATAGCCAAATCAACTACACACCGCCGCTAAACTTAACAGCATCAATGGATCAATCTGATTGCTTCTCTGCAGCATTTACAAATTATCGCACTCTCATTGGGTGTAGATCGGATGAGACCGGCGCAAGAATGTAAAAAGTGAGCGCTAAAAGCTTAACGAGGCATCTCGAGAGCCAAGAAACCAATCGGACGAGGCATTAATGTAGAGGCTCGAGACTAAGCAACCACCCAAGGACTACAGTTTGATGGGGCTTTTCACGTGCCACCATGGCCTATCTCGTGAGTGAGATCTGAGAGACGCCAAGGTGCGTTGCAACCGAGCTTGGAATTGTCACAGGCATAAGCGGTAGACACCTTTAGTATATACGGTTGACAGCGGTGGTTACAGTAGGCCCTGAACCGATCCGTAGTATAGATCGTGGGGCAGCTGGAGTTTGGTCCCGGTTGTAGTTGCATGAATGTTATTCCAGTAATCTACCAAATTTTCCAGCTCCCAGCAACACCGATTACTTGTCACAACTAGCCATAACAGGACGGTAAGAGCAACGATAACTATGGCGGGCAAGCAAAAGGCGCACATAGCCAGTGCAAATGGCAAGGGTGTGGTACAACAGAAAGGAAAGCAGCCCGGTTCGCATGTATGTGGGAATTGTGGATCGACCAAGACTCCGCTGTGGAGAAGAACTCCTGATGGACTGCTCACGTGCAATGCCTGCGGATTGTACTACAAGGCGAACAACTGTCACCGGCCGATCAACTTGAAGAAGCCACCAAAACTCGTGAGTGTTTCCAAGATGGAACAACTCAACATTCTCAAAGGTGGTACGTGTAAAGGTGATGGAAAGTGTGACGGAACTGGAGGCTCGCTGTGTTGTTCGAACTGCCCTGCGTTCAACAACAAGCGACTGCAAGCAGCGGAAGAGCAACCCACCGAGGAGAAAGACGAGGCAACTTTGATGGTGGCATGTTTTAACTGTGGTAATACTGTTACACCTCTGTGGAGACGTGATGATTCCGGTAACACCATTTGCAACGCCTGTGGACTCTACTACAAGATGCACGGGGTCCATCGGCCTGTCAGATTGAAGAAGAGTGTGTTGACTAGACGACATCGTCGCAAAGAATCCCAATCCGCCATGCCAAGTGCGGCAGCAAGATCGACACAGCCTGGCGAGTCAGTGTTGGCTCCACTGGCTCCATTGGGATTAATAGCGAGTGAGACCTCATCAACCAGTGCAAGTTCGTTACTGGGTGCAAACCAGTTAGTGAGTGCAAGTCCACCAGCGAGCGCAAGTCCACAAATCAGCACAGGACTAACCAGTCCGGCACTTCCAGTTGGATCGCTGGCTCAAAATTATCCTCCACCTTCACACCAAATACCGGGACCTGTCACCCATAAGCTCGATAGAATACTTCCTCTTCCTCTCGCTGCACCACCTCTATCACATCTGGAGAGCCTACGGAGTCCACCGATACCAGCAACCCAACTTCCACCGTTCAGACCACCAGCAGCTGTCGATTTTACCAACCTATATCGAAGGACGGACCCGATATCGACTCCTGCACAGTTTATAAAGCATGAGGATGACCATATACCTCCGGGCAAGTGAATTTCGGCCTGAAATAACTAGCCAAACCCATCAGTGATCACTCCAAATCGCTCGCTGAACTCGCAATACCCACTTGGTAGCACCATCTATCAGAAAGGATGTATTTAATATGATAAAGACTGTACTATCTTGGAAATACTTGTACCATCTTGGAAGTACTTGTACCATCTTGGAAGTACTTGTACCATCTTGGAAGTACTTGTAATATCAACCGAAAACAGCACCATAATTGGAACAATCCCAATTGTGACCTGTGGAAAATTTCAGCACCTCTCTTACTAGTATGGATGATCGATATAGGAGAGCCATTGCCGTTAGAATACAACACTAATGGGGGAAAGCCGAAGAAGAACACAGCAAAACGAATAAGGAGTGTCGAGGAACGTCGCAAGGCGTGGTTGGAACAGTCTGAGGGGGAAAACAAGGCGGACCCAATTCAACAACAACAACGCGGTCCAGTGCTACCTAAACTGGGATCTACACACTCAAGGAAGGCCAGCACCGAGCTAGGAAATCCACTACCTCTAGAATATAGCACGAAGCGGAAACGAGCTAAGTGGGGGCCACCCAAACGCCGTGATGACGAAGTTAGACCAGGAAACAGCAACGAAGACATTGAAGATGAACTAGATGACGAAATATACGGTGAAAATGGGCGGTCAAAGGTTCCAAAAGAGCCGTCAGAGGTATCAGGCCAACGGTCAGAGTCCACCAGCTCGCTCATAGGCGACACGACATGGTCAGACTACCCAATGGAGTCGACAATCGAAGATATCAAGACTGATATGGCCGATCTGAGCGCTCAGATCGATCTGGACGAATCCTCGCTCTTCAGAGACCACCCGAGAGCCATCAGTGGCACAGTGCTTCTTACAGCGGTGGCGCTGCTGCTGTACGCATCATACATGGCGGCGGATTAAACGCCAATGCAATGTCCATCTCATTACCATAGACTTATCTAAAGAGAAAAACATCCGTCCACCAGAAAGATAGCGATAAATAGGCACAGTGCGTTTGCATGCTGTAAATAAATTGCCCTCCTTCACGCCTCTTATAACAGTGAGACTGGAGGTATTACACGCACGAAACAAGCAGCAACCACGATGAGATCCCAGTTCAAAGACGAGCATCCTTTCGAGAAGAGAAAGGCGGAGTCTGAGCGCATTTGCACCAAGTTTCCAGACAGAGTTCCGGTGATTTGCGAGAAAGTTGAGGAATCGGACATCCCAGAGATAGACAAGCGCAAATACCTTGTTCCCTCGGACCTGACGGTGGGCCAGTTTGTCTACGTGATCCGTAGACGCATCCACCTGCCTAGTGAGAAGGCCATCTTCATCTTTGTGGACGATATTCTACCTCCAACGGGAGCATTGATGAGCCAGGTTTACGACCAATACAAGGACGAAGACGGCTTCCTCTACGTGCTGTATTCTGGGGAGAATACTTTTGGTGGTGACGGAGATGAGGCCAGCGCTTGATGCGTGCCTGGAGCAATGCTGTAACATGTGACTCACTTATTGACTACTGACTGATTGATGATGCAGCCGTCCCTATCTATTGTGTTTTTAGTAAATATGGGGTATTGGTAACTCTTATGGGCGATCAAGCTCTACGTACAAGTGTAGTTGGGTTCTAATCTGCCCTCCATGGCTGTTATAACTCTATATACACGCGTTGTGTACAGCCATCGCGTTATTTATGTAAGCAAATTTATTGCTTATCGCTGCTTATCGCACGGGGCCGAAGATACTGAGGTTCAATTATTGAGTGCAAGATTCACTCACCATTCAGCCCCAGTCTCTCCTTGAGAGCAGCTTCAATAGTAGACGGCTCCAACTGGCCACGGCTGGCTCGCATGCATTGGCCGATCAGGTAGTTCACCTTCTGAACTTTACCTTTGGCTATATCTTCCACCACCCTCGGATTGGACGTTATCACCTCCTCACAGAGAGCATTGACGTCGATATTCGATGAGGCCTTGGAATTCATGTCCAAATCGTTCACCAGCTGAAGCAGAGGAGTGTTTTGGTCGCCCCGGTTGTTCACCAGGTGCATCAGTAGCAGCTTGGCGTTGGCCTTAGTAAGAACTTTCTCTCTGAGCAGCTTTAACACCTCGACGAACTTGTCCACAGGCAAGATATCCCGGTCGAACGCCAATTCAGACTTGGACAGATCGCCCACAAAGTCATGGACCAGCCAGTTGATTGGGTTGCGTAGTCCTTCGGCTCGACATGCTTCGTACAATTGCAAGTAGTAGTCCAAGAGCTGTGGGTTCGACAGAAGCATGTTGGCGTCTCGTAGCTTCAACTTGTAGTTCTTCATCAACTCATCCGTCCTCTCCTCTATAGTAGGCGGCAGGGTCTTCTGGATCTTCGTTAGAATGTCATCCACGTCCAGCTTAATCACTGGAAGCTCTGGATCCGGCATGTATCGGTAATCGATGGAATCCTCTTTCGAACGAAGCTTGTACGTTCTCTTACCGTCCCAACCCCTAGTCTCCACCTCTGTAATGGACCCACCGTCGTCCACAATGTCACACTGCCGCTTATACTCGTGACGAATGGCACTCACGATGGCCGACGTTGTAGGGATGTTTTTCAACTCAATACGTTGATGGTCGTCGATAGAAACGTTCACATCCACTCTGATAGCACCGGTTTCCAGCTCTCCAGTACACACGTGGATGTTTTGGAGCATCCGTGCGTACTTTTTGATGAAAGCTCTCACCTGTTCGATGTCGTCAAAGTCGGGCTTCGTCACCATCTCTATGAGCGGGATATTCGACCGATTAAAGTCCACTTGAGTCCCACTATCGAGCTTGTACAAGGATCGTCCAGTATCCTGCTCTATTTGGATCTGTTCGATACGAATCGGTCGATCTTTACTCAATCCATCGTATTTCTTCGTCAGTGTCACTAGACCGTCTTTAGCGATAGGTTGATACCTCTGGGTGATCTGATACCCGAGCGGCTGGTCTCCATAGAAGTAGTGCTTCCTATCGAACTTGGAAACCGCGTTTACTTTGCACGAGAGAGCCATGGCAGCCTTCAAGGCCAACATGATCACCTCCGGATTCAACTTGGGCTGAGATCCGGGCAAAGAGACATCGAAGAACGATACTTGAGTGTTGGGTTTCACAAACAAGTTGGATGTGCTGTTGTGAGACAGCGAGAACAGCTTGCGAGCCGTCTGCAACTGCGTATGGATCTCCAAGCCGACTTTTAAAAGATGACCCATGGAGGGAGAAATTTGAAAAACTATCTACAAGTCAAGTATCCCTTGGGCGTCCCTAATGAGAGGATATAACCGTTGAAATGGCCATAGTGACGTTTGAACAAGGGCTCACCAACGTCGGAATCAACCTCCAGTTCTATGAGGCCGACTCGTACGATCATTTCAAAGGGATTAAAGACATCCCTGAGGGCACATACCTGTTACATGTGACGGATCCATCTGCCAACGTTCGATACGGCCTGTTTATTGACCTCCGCCAAGAGGATCAACTGTGTCTGAGGAGACATGGCGATGAGCTAATGGTGGAGGATGCTAAAGTCGTCGAATACCCTCTGTTGGCCAGCTACCAGCCTCGAGAAGGTATTGATGAGGACGAATTGTTTGATGGAATCCAATGGAGACGGTACTGCTCAGGTGCATTGAGCTCCCAAGACAGCACTCCGTTAGAGACGTTCAAGCTGAACGAGGCATTGAAGAAATCGGCACGAAATTCAACTAGAGAGGAGATCCAAAGTGGAGTAGATGAATTGGCACAACTTAGACTAACTCAGTTTGACCCAACGGATAAACGGACGTTTGTGCGGGATCCCGCAGCTCCAGTGCAGATGCACAGCTATTTGGATCGTGCGTGGTTGGTTCAAAAACTGTTTGCAGACGACCCCACTAGGGAATCGAATGCAGTTGTCGGCTCGACCGGATTCAATTCGGGCCAGACTGGCCATCCAATGAGCGCAATTCACAGGGCGGGCCTTTGGCTCTATGACGAATTCCGCTTCACGTTCCTAGTTGCCGCAATACTGAACAATTACGGGGCCTACATCCAGTGGAAGGCTCTGCTGGACCTGTTTCTACGGAGCGTTAGCCTCTGCAAAGAGTGTCCGGAGGTGGGCAGACGATTCGTCCAATCCTTGCTACAACAATTGACCGTAATATCACAGCTACGAACAGGTGAGGACGATTTCCAATTGGAGATTTCGGACATTGAGCCAAGCTTTCAAGATCTGCTGTTGAACTTGGACCAAGTTGACGATTTCGCCCTCGTTGCCAGCTATAATAATTTGGTGAGCAGACTCAACGAGTGCTTCGACATGGATCTTTCAACGGATCTTGAGCAGGCCACTTAGTCGCTACAGCGTTGGTCACAACGTGGCACGATCTCAAGATTCGAATCTGAGATTGCCAAAAGTGGGAATCAAGTGGGGTTTTTGGGGGTGAAAAACGGAGTCCGAGATCTGAAAAATGGAAAATACCCCGCATCGGTCCAGAATTGGTGTGACAGTAGCCTACACAGAGCAGGCAACGGCGCACTGGGATTGGCCAGCAATGCAAGAGGAATAGAAGAAACTCTCCTCAACGACGATTATAAAGGCGCAAGGTTGCCCCAGGTTTGGGATCAGTTAGAACCAAGAGCCCCAAGCAATTACCATGTTCAAATCTATCGTCAAGACCCAACAGAGAAGAGGTGTCACCTCCATGCTGCGTTTCTACGCTTCCATTCCTAAGACCCAGAAAGCTGTTGTCTTCTACGAGAACGGCGGTCCTCTCAAGTACGAGGACATCCCAGTGCCAGAGCCAAAGCCAACCGAGATCTTGATCAACGTCAAGTACTCTGGTGTTTGCCACACTGACTTGCACGCCTGGAAGGGAGACTGGCCTCTCCCAACCAAGCTGCCACTCGTTGGTGGTCACGAAGGTGCCGGTATCGTTGTCGCCAAGGGTGCCGAAGTGAAGAACTTTGAGATCGGCGACTACGCCGGTATCAAGTGGTTGAACGGCTCCTGTATGGGCTGCGAGTACTGCATGCAAGGTGCTGAGCCAAACTGTCCACAGGCTGACCTCTCTGGTTACACCCACGACGGATCGTTCCAGCAGTACGCCACCGCTGACGCCGTCCAGGCCGCCAAGATTCCTCAGGGAACCGACCTTGCCGCCGTTGCTCCAATTCTATGTGCCGGTGTCACCGTCTACAAGGCTTTGAAGACTGCCGACCTGCGTCCAGGCCAGTGGGTTGCCATCTCTGGTGCCGGTGGTGGATTGGGATCCCTTGCCGTCCAGTACGCCAAGGCTATGGGTCTCCGTGTGCTCGGTATCGATGGTGGTGCTGAGAAGCGCGCTCTTGCCACCGAGGTTGGAGCAGAGGAGTTCATCGACTTCACTGAGACCAGCGACTTGGTCGCGGCCGTCAAGGAGGCCACAAACGGAGGTCCACACGGTGTCATCAACGTCTCTGTCTCTCCAAAGGCCATGAACCAGTCTGTTGAGTACGTCAGAACTCTCGGTAAGGTTGTTCTGGTCGGATTGCCAGCCAGCGCCACCGTCAGTACCCAGGTGTTTGACCACGTCATCAAGTCGATCCAGATCAGGGGATCCTACGTCGGTAACCGTGAGGACACCGCCGAGGCCCTCGACTTCTTCACCAGAGGACTTGTCCACTCTCCAATCAAGGTTGTGGGTCTTTCCAAACTGGCTGATGTCTACAAGCTTATGGAACAGGGTAAGATTGCCGGTCGTTACGTCCTCGACACCGATAACTAAGGTGAGGCTTTCTCTATCAGGTATGATATTTAAAGAATGTGATGTTATGCTAGCAAAGTAGTACTCCACGTTAGTGGAGGTGAGACGAAGTGGAGGGAGGCTATTGGGGGTTCCGTTAGTGGAAGCGAGACGGAGTGGAGGCTATTGGGGGACCTGCTATTGCACACTGCGCTCCTCTGTGATCGTGTCCAACAACGCATTAACCTTCAAATACAACCGCTGGATCTCCTCTGGAGTCGCAGCCTTGTCCTGCTCTCCTCCAGCCTGCCCAAGAACCCATTTCTCCCT
This sequence comes from Pichiaceae sp. JCM 15000, assembly GCA_001950555.1. NCBI lineage: Eukaryota > Fungi > Ascomycota > Pichiomycetes > Pichiales > Pichiaceae > Pichiaceae sp. JCM 15000. The sequence goes on along the minus strand of BCKB01000001.1, from coordinate 1,805,263 downwards.
CAGCGTTCGCGTCAACGATAGCAGTTCTTGAGCTACACGTATGATGATCCAAGCATCCGACTCTATCTGTAAGGCCTCAACCGATTGCATCTCGTACGACTTGTCCTCTACGGTGGACAGCTTGCAGAGCTCCTGGAACTTTGACAGCGCCACCTCGATGTTGTTGTCGAGTCTCGAAAGCAGCTGTGAAGTCATAGGGAAGAGGATGTGGGGCGAAGGGATGAAAGAGAAAGGATGAAAGAAAAAGCATAACCGATGCAGGGATGTTTAATGATCCCCTCCCTCACTGACTGGCGGATGGATCCCACCGGCAGAGGCATGCCCGGCGTTTTTTTTTTTGTAAATTACAGCAGGAGGAGTGGCACTATAAAAAGGAGAGTGGATCAGCTCGAGGCAGCCAAAGTCATTGCTCGTTGAATCAGTTCAATTAAGCTTAAATTATAAACATGACCCTCGACTTCCTGAACAGAAAGACCGGTGTGATCGTCGGAGACGATGTCCGCCACTTGTTTGAGTACGCACACAAGAACAACTTTGCTATCCCGGCAATCAACGTCACCTCGTCTTCTACCGTTGTGGCCGCACTGGAGGCAGCTCGCGATGCGGACTCTCCTATCATTTTGCAGACCTCCCAGGGTGGTGCCGCCTATTTCGCTGGTAAGGGTGTGAGCAACACCAACCAGGAGGCCTCAATTGCCGGTGCCGTCGCTGCTGGAAACTACATCCGGTCGATTGCCCCAACGTACGGAATCCCAGTCATTTTGCACTCTGACCACTGTGCTAAGAAGCTCCTTCCTTGGTTTGACGGTATGCTGGCTGCTGACGAGGCCTACTTTGAGGCCCACGGCGAGCCACTCTTCTCGTCGCACATGCTGGACTTGTCTGCCGAGAACGACGAGTACAACATCTCCACGTGTGAAAAGTACTTCAAGCGCATGGCCAAGATGGACCAGTGGCTTGAGATGGAGATCGGTATCACCGGAGGTGAGGAGGACGGTGTCAACAACGAGTCTGTTCACGAGACCAAGCTGTACACTTCTTCCGAGACCGTTTTCAAGGTCTACGAAGGTCTGTCGCCAATCTCTCCAAACTTCTCCATTGCTGCTGCCTTCGGTAACGTGCACGGTGTTTACAAGCCAGGTAACGTTGTGTTGAGACCAGCCCTCCTTGGAGAGCACCAGCAGTACGCTAAGAAGCAGCTTGGAACCACCAGCGACAAGCCTCTCTTCCTCGTTTTCCACGGAGGTTCTGGTTCCACCGATCTCGAGTTCACCACGGCCGTTGGCTTCGGTGTCGTCAAGGTTAACATCGACACCGACACCCAGTGGGCCTACCTCATTGGTATCAGAGACTACGTGCTCACCAAGAAGGACTACATTGCTACTCAGGTTGGAAACCCTGAAGGCGCAGACCTTCCTAACAAGAAGTACTACGACCCAAGAGTTTGGGTTAGAGAGGGTGAGAAGACCATGAAGGCCAGAGTTACTAAGGCTCTCACGACTTTCAACACCGTGGGACAGCTCAAGGATGCTTGAACGAGTCTAAGTAAATGATTGATTAAGTTAAGTTAAAGGGAGTAGCAGTGGCCGTGTAAGGGCAACGTATTCTGTTATATGGCTTGGTTGGAAGTTGCTTGGCTGTGTCTCCCCACAACCGGCATGTATCTGCCCAGAACTGACCACTATCGATCCTTATATGTATCACTACTACTATTAGATGTATTGATAACTATCTGGTCCAATTATCTGGCTCTAGCCGAATCAGTATGGGGCCGGTTCACTCAATTAGCCCATATCACGTACCCATGCCACCTCCAAACACTTCCATCCACCTTCGCACACAATCTCCCTCCAAGTGTCCCCTCTCGTATCCCTGCAATCCCTCAACACCCCCTGAGTCCCTTCGGTCGTGTCCTTGCAAACCCCCCTCCCATTGAAAAATTTTCAATTATCGTTTCACACTAAGCACTAATGACGGACCCAGATACAGGGGATACGGCGACGCGTGGCCACAAGCGCCAGCCTAAGAACAGAGCAAGACGCGACAACGCCGGAGGTAACCCAAAGGGATCCTCCAACAGCCAAAAGAAGAAGTTTGAGACACTGACAGAGCTGTTCCCAGACTGGACCGTCGAGGATTTTATCTCTATCAAGGATGAAGTGGGCAACTTGGAGATCGAAGAGATCTCGGACGGCATATTGACGGGACAGATTCAGAAATGGGCTCCTGTTGGAAAGAAGGATGATCGTAAGAAACACACACAGCAACAGCAGCTACAGCAGGACGGTCCATCGTCCTCAGCCTCACAACCACAACCTCGCTTCCACCGCTACACTCGCCAAGGTAACGACAGCTATTCACGGAATAACGCCGAGTCACAGCAACCTTCGCGGCCAAAGAAGCATATACAACGGCCAGCGGCTCCATCTACAACTTCTCAACGCACTCGCAAGCCTACAACGCCATCTACAACTCCAGCAACTTCCTCGACGGTTCCGTCGGGTCCTTCTGGAGCCAAGCCGGCTGCACCAGCCTCTGGAAGCTCCTGGGCGTCTGCACTGGCCAAGAAACCTTCTCCAGAACCTGTGACAGAAGTGGCAGACGAGCTACCAGTGGAGCAACCTCAGCAAGTTGAGATTGCTTCCCGTCGCTCTCAGAAGTCGAGAGCTCAGAAGCAACCTCTCTCACAGGTGCCAGAGACCGCCGCCGAGGAGAACGACTCGGGCAAAGTGAACTGGGCATCTGCGTTGGCCAAGAAGGAGCAGAAGAAGGCCGAGGAGCAGCAGCAGCAGCAGCACTCAGTCCAGCAGGACGAGCAGGCTGCCGTTGAAGCTGCAGTCGCTGCCAAATACGCCGCCGAGTCTACTGAGAGACCGACGGGACCTAAGAAGGGTCGTAAGAAGCGCCAGCAGCCAGTGGTTTTGCCTGCCGGTGCAGAGAACCTGTCGTTGGACGGAATCTCTTTCGGATCGATGAGTCTCGAAGACAAGTCTGCCGGTGAGCAAACTACCAGTGCTGAGATCGGTGCGTCGGCACCGGCAGCAGTTCCAGCACAGGTGGCAGACGCAGGAGCCCAGGTGATAACTCCAGAGGCCCAGGCTCAAGCACAGGCTTACTTGCAACAGCAACAGCAAGCTGCCGCCGCCGCAGCCCAGCAGTCGCAGGCTCAGCAGTCGTCACAGTTCGGTTACTTGCAACAGCAGCAACCAGCCGCTCAGTCTCCAGACCAGCAGCAACAGCAGCAGCAGGTCAATCCAATGATGGGTATGCCAGCATCGTACTACCCATACTTCAACTACTACATGCCGTTCTACCAGCAGCCCCAGCCAAACAACCAGTACTACATGAACTACCAGAACCAGCAGCAGCCTCAGCAGCCGCAACAGCAGCAACAGCAGCAACAGCCGCAACAGCCTCAGCAGCCGGTTCAGCAGCAACAGCAGTACGGCAATGGATACAACTTGTATGGCCAATACGGAGGAGTTGCCCCTGGTGGAGACCAGCAGGCTTCCAACGAGGCCTCTCCTCAGCAGCAGGCCTCGCCAGCTGCCCAGCAACAGCAGCAACCTCTGGCCCCTCAGCAGTTGCAACAGGCACAGCAGTACCAGCAGCAGTACCAGCAATATCAGCAGCAGTACTTGCAGCAGGCACAGGCTGCCCAGCAAGCCCAGCAGGCCCAGCAGTCATCTACACAGGGACAGCCACAGGCTCAGTCCCAGACTCAGAATGGTCAACAGGCACTCAACGGTTACGGCTACCAGACTCAGCAGTACCAGTATCCCGAGAACAACTATGGCAAGAACGGATGGGGGTTCTAAGGATATAGATGTATGTAGTAACGAATCCTAGGCACCTCTGGATGCAATCCAGGAGCGACTAGGTTGGTAACGGTATTTGATAGTAGGCGATCTAGTAATACTAGCTAGCTATGTAATAGTGCTGGCCAAATCCCTGGTGTACGGAGGCGTTTTTCCCAACCTGCCCTTTTAAAAACTCCCACTAGGTGGGGATAGGCTGACTCCCCCAAAAAACTGTCCCAGTTGCGTGAACTCGCGGGCGTTCGAGGCATTGAAACAATAGTGGGCTGCTGTAACCCAATGTGGTAATCTAACCAGAGCAGAGTAGCCAACGGCAGTTTTTTAATTAGCTCTTACCGCACAATTCCTTGAAGTGTGCTGCCAAATATTTCATCCCTTTACGAGTGCCTCTCATATAAAGAGTGGCATACTTAGTGTGTAGCGTCTCCCTTTACTACTAGTTAACCAGTTGGAATTTTTTCAAAGTAAGTAAAGGATGAGGGATCAAAGAGATCAAAGGGCTCAAGGAATACGTACGTAAGGATCAACTCCTTGCGTATCATAGGGATACCTGAGCTGGTAAGATCCAAACCAACCTGAAACGAGCTCGTAATTAGCAACTTACCCTCCGGAATTAACCCGTGCGACCGAAATCCGCACTTTCTTCTCAAGGTTTTGGTGCCATGGCTGACTGCTCATTGGTTGGACCTAACAGATCTTGCAGGCTACAAACCTCGCACCGTACGATCGCCAATTGATCAGCATTCTCATCTACAATATCCCTCAAGTATCACACTACTTTAGGGACACAGATGGGTTTCTTGGMCCCCCATTATTTGATCCCGCCGCTCTGCCCCGCGACTGCCTCTGCCCCTCCAAAAATTCACCCTAACTTAACGGACACCTGTTTTGTTTATCTTAAACAAAAAGTGGTGCCGGGGAATTTTTTCGAGGAGAGCATAAAAGCCCCTGCATTTGGCCTCACATAATAATTTACTAACAAAACCAGCAAAATGGCTAAGAAAGGAGGAACCAGAAAGAAGAAGGACCCAAACGCTCCAAAGAGATCGTTGTCCGCCTACATGTTCTTTGCTAACGAGCAGAGAGACATCGTTCGCGCCGAGAACCCAGGTATTGCCTTCGGACAGATCGGAAAGATTCTTGGAGAGAAGTGGAAGGCCCTTGAGGGTAAGGCCAAGGAGCCTTACGAGGCTAAGGCCGCCACTGACAAGAAGAGATACGAGGTCGAGAAGGCCGAGTACCTCAAGAAGAAGGAGTCCGAGACAAAGTAAGTAAGATATGAATGTATTATACCAATTGATCTTCTCTTGATATTACCAACCTTACAAGACGCGTTTGCCACCTGTAGAAGGGCACAAACACACATCCTGCATTGCTGCATGGTAGACTATCCCTTTTGGACAGGGATTTGAACCCATTCAAGGGGTTTATCGCCTTCAATTCCGCCTCAAACAAGTCGATTGCGCCTTGAATCGAGTTGGTACGGAATGGTTCAAGGATTTTCCCCAAAAGAGCGAGTTACTGTGGAGCGGGGGACAGCTTAGGATGTCGCCAGGACTCGGAACGGCCAGATACATCGAGTGGATTGAATGATTATGAATAAATATGAATAAATAAGCGTATATGGAATGGTTAAGCGATGGCAACCTCTGAGACGGTCTCTGGGGTCGGAATGACCTCAGTAACAGTCTCAACGATGTCTGCCTCGGAGACAGTGGCGGGTCCCGCGGCCCTCTCTGTCAACACGGCGACACTCTCGACATGGTACGTCTGTGGGAAGAAATCGAAGCCTCTGATGCTCTCGACGTCGTACTTCCAACCGTTCTTGGTCTCTGTAAGGAACATCTCCACGTCGCGTGCCTGAGAATGAACATTGCAAGACACATAGACGATTCTCTTCGGCTCGAATGCACTCAGTTGGTCCAGGAACACCTTATCACAGCCCTTTCTAGGCGGGTCCAGGATCACACTGGTCTTATCCTTGGGGAAATCGATGCTCTCGAACAACTTCTCGGCTTTACCTTCTATGAACGAGCAGTTCATCACCTTATTGATCTCTGCGTTCTGCTTGGCATACTTGATGGCCTGTGCAGAGATCTCCACACCTAACGAGCGACGAACAGACTTCGCAAGTGCAATAGAAAACAGCCCACTGCCGCAATAAGCATCCACCAGGTAACTCTCGTCGCCAAGGCCGAGCTTACCCTCAACGTACTCTATGACCTTAGGCAGGATCGAGTTGTTGTTCTGAAAGAACTCGTTCGCCATGAACGTGAACTCCAACCCGTTGATGTACTCGGAAACAGTCGCATTATGGTCGGTCACGCACGTTTCCACGTACTCTTCACCATCGATGGTATTCTTGGTCATGGCGATGGATCCATCGAGATCCAGGCTGCGGCCACCAAACATCGGCTCACCGATTCTTTTGGTATCCTGTCTCAACAATACTGTAGCGCCCTTCTTACCCAGGGATCCTTCATCCTTAAATCTGTTTGCAACACGACGGCGCTCATTAGCCATACCTTTGCGAACGATAGGAGTTCCAATAAGACAGTCCTCGATGTCAATAACGCTCCTCTTAGGTTCGTTGCCACGCCAAGCAGGACGACCTTTTGCCTCGAAGCCAATAGCAGGCATCTGCGGAGGTTCTCTGGCCAAGTCGGACCGATCATAATGAGGAGTGAGCTTGGTTCTGTAACCGATCAAGACAGGCGATCCAACGGTGGGTTCGATCTTGTCGTCGATCCTGTGCTGCACACGTGTGGCCTCGCTCACAAGATACTTGTATGCATGGACGATCGTCTGTCTTTTCTGGACCAACTGATCCTCGTAATCCATCTGTTGGAACTGGCATCCAGAACAGATTCCAAAGTATTTGCAACTAATCTTATCGTCATGACGACGTTCGCCCGCGGAATTCACCTCCAATAGGTCACCTTCGATGTATCCGCAGCCCGAAAGAACCTGCTTGAACTTGCAAAGCCGCACCGTCACTATATCGCCAGGCAGCGCAAATGGTATAACGCAGACGACACTCTTACCGTCCTTCTTAATGAGCGCCATTCCATCTCCTCTGGAATTTAACTCCTCCACATGAACATCTGACACTACCTCTCCAAAGTAGGTGTACCAGAGGTCGCCCGTATTGACGAGCCGGTCTTCTGGCGCAACTCCGAGATTCTCCAGTAACGATGGGATTTCATGGTTGATCAAAACCCCCTCAGGCAAGATCGGGTTCGCCTCCATCTTGCGAAGGGCTCTCTTTCTCTTGCGTAGACTCTTCTGAGCCCATTTTGTGCCCTGGACGGCGGGAAGTTGTGTCTCTGCCTTTCTTTTCGCTATAGTCATCATCCTCCTAAGGAACATACAACTGAGACGAGGGCTAAATTTTTTTCCTGAACTTTTTCTTACGAGTCCAAAAAAGATCAACTTGAAATCAACACTTCATAACAGTCTGTGACACGCGCTCGTTGCCTTCAAAATAGTGCCATAATGTCGACGTCTTCATGCTATTTTGTCCAGCAGGTGGGAACAGGACCTTCGTACACCTTGTTGGACTCCAATTCCGACGTCAAACCCGACCCAAACCTACAATTCAAGATCGTCATCGTTGGAGATTCCGGATGTGGTAAGACCTCGTTATTTACCTCGTACATCCGTGGATACTTCCCCACCGACTATGAGCCGACGATTTTTGAAAACCACCGTGCGTTCGTCCGCAGAAGCACCTCTGAAACGCTCACCGTCGACCTCTGGGACACTGCTGGCCAGGAGGACTACGAAAGACTGCGCAGATTATCGTACCAAGACGCGAACCTCGTGATCCTCGCCTATTCGCTCACTTCTAGAGAGTCTCTGTTGAACATCCCGGATGTCTGGGCTCCGGAGATCATCAACTTCTGCCCTGGAACGCCTATTGCGCTTGCTGGCTTGAAAGCAGACGTGCCAGATCACGCTGTGGATCCGTTCGATGCGCTCCAGGTGGCTCAGAACATCGGCGCCGTCGCTCACATGCAGGTGTCTGCCAAGGAAATGTTCAATGTGTCAATGCTGTTCGATTGCTGCTACAATGTCGTCTATAACCGGAGCTTGAACAGGCAAGCTCCGTCACAACCTGGTTCGAAGCGTAACTCGAAGCGGTTTAGTGGTCATTTGAGACAGCACAGTCGTCAACACAGTCGTCAACACAGTCGTCAACACAGCAAACAGAACTCCATTACGATGAGTCTGAACTCTATCAACGAAAGAAAAACCAAGCCGCTGCCAAATAGGCCCGAGAGTAATGGATACGGTGCACAGAGTCCAAGTCGGTCTCAGGCGTACCAGAGCGACTATCAGGTTAGTTCCGGGTACCAGGCGAACACTGGATACCAGAATGGTGCCACCACTACCGCCTCTGGCTATCAAGATGGACAGGCCAACCTTCAGGTGGCCGAGCCTACATTTTCCTACGATAACAACTACACGGAGGAGTCTGAAAAGAGCCGGTGTTGTACGATTGTATAGGGCTCATCGATCACTAGAGTTCCTTCTCGCCCCATACTATACTATACTACGCCGTCATCATCGTTACACTGTTTAGGTCAATCTATGACATCCATATGAATATTAGAGCCAGCATTAGAGTCAGTATTAGAGCCAGCGTTAGAGCCAGTATTAGATACAGTATTAGATCCAGCGTTAGATCCAGCGTTAGATCCAGCGTTAGATCCAGCGTTAGATCCAGCGTTAGAGCCCCATTAGATCCAACATTGGATCCAACACTGAGCCAGCATCAGCACCATTACACCCCAACACCTATCCACTGGAACAGGAATCTGCACAGCAGCACAGCGGTAGGAATGCCGGCATAGACGATCAGCTTGATTATGATGTGGGCGGACTGGCGGTCCAGGAATGCGTAAGGACCGGACGGTGGAGCTTTGACAGCAAGAAGCTTATTTAAAGTAGGCTTGGCGAGCAGCTTCCACACGGCAACAAAGGCTATACCAGCAATGAACCTCAAGACGGTCTTGAGGATGCCCATATTAGGATCGTAGGGGGTGATCTCGGTGGCATCATATCCCGAGAGAGGCTCGGAGTAGTTGACTAGGAACCAGTAGGAGAAATCGAGGCCCATGAGAACTCCAATGAATGCAACGCCGTCTTCGAAGCAGGGGCAGCTGTCCAAGGGGACAGGGTGGTAGTAGATTAGCGCGTAGTAGACTGTGATTAAGGTGAGCGGGACCATGGGGCTTGGATTGGTCGAGAGCAGCGTGTCAAAGTATGGGCCTATGAGGACTCTAAAAAAGAACACGGAGGCTCCCACAGCAGCGCCAACAGCCACGTCGGTGAAACCATGCATTCCACAGTAGATTCTGCCGGAGCTGAGTGTGGTGAAGTAGAGTAGAACCACTATAACGACGGCAGCATCTACGCCGTAGCTATAATCGCGCCAGTTCTGATACAGCCATCTGAAGGACAGCAAACATACTGAAGTTGCGTTGGCTGTGTGCGAGGATGGACAGCCGTACTCCTCAGCAGTGTAGGTGCTCAAGGTGAGCCGGTGAACCGGTGGAGATCTCGGTCTCGGCAAGCAAAGATAGTCCTTGATGACTCCAGTGACGTATATTCCGAGCCCCAGCATGTGCACGGAGTCTCTGAGCAAAGCCTGGGACCCGAACCACCCAGGAAACGGACAGCACAGAACGTAGAAGCCGTGCGAGCCCAGCATTGCCGTGTATAGGAAGTAATAGTCGAGAAAGGGTGTGCGGAATGCCTGCTGGATCTGGGCCACCGCGTGGGTCTCATTGGCTATAATGTTGGAGATGTATTGACGCCATTGGAACCTCGTCGGCGACATGCGCTTCTTGTAGAAAGCCACAGGTTTCAAGCCAGCGTCGCGCGCCTCTGTGCTCGAAAGATCATCCATGCTAACAGTTGTTGATAGAGTTAAAAACACGCGGGGCCCCGCGCAATTAAAAAAAATCCGTTGGTTCGAACCGCGAGGAATGTGATCTGTCGAATGTGATCTGTTAGATACTCAATATCTACGTTAAATAGCCGTCACCTAGTGATCCGGAAGCTGTCTCCAGACTTCTTGCGCAGCAGATCCAGCAACTCCAAGTTGCTCACGGACCCCAGAGCCACCCCCAGAGATCCCTCCGCCCTGCTGTCGCCAGCAGTCCCGCTGCTGCCATCTTTGCTTGATTTACCCAGTAGCATCTGCTTCAGGCACTCGTTTTCCATCTCCAGAGTCTTCACCTGCACTTCGAGGTCCTCGATCTTCCGGATCAGTTCCATCTGTTGCTTCTCCATCGCTTGCACTCGCATCCTACGCTTCACACGGAACCGTGCCGAAGCCTCTGTATTTCGTCGTCTTCTCTCCTCGTTATCGCGCACTCCAGGGCTCGTACTACTGGAGCTGACGCTGCCAGGAGTCTCGGCGGCGCCTCCGCTCGAATGCGACGTCACCTCGAACCCACTGGGACTCCCCCTGGCCAAACTTGGACTCGTCCCAGCCTCGGAGTTCTTCGGTAGATCGGATTCATTCAGCTCGAGCGAGCTGCTCCCAGTCCTTTTTGCTCCTTGGCTCTCACCGCGAGTCTCGTGCCTTCGCATAAATTGTATGATAGGCCCGCCACCACAATTCAATACCACAGCACGAGGTTTCCAACAGCTAACAGCAACCATTTTAAACATATCACCACTCCAATGCCAATCAGAGGACCCGAACCCCGACAATGTGGCTGGAAAGAGACCATGAGGTAATAATATGATTCTAGTCACGTGACGCATTGCATATCAAATCCCGAGCTGACGTTTGCTGCAGTGACGGAGCGAGTCTATTTGGACTTACGTAAGACTTTAGGAGGAGTACAGAGCACAGAGTAGGGGATGACGTCTACATGGCCTCACTATGGGCTTCAGGTTCCATAAATTCGGTATGGTATTATCAGTACAGTAGCGTTTGCAACCGGTATTTCATTTATGTCCGCAACTCTTTGATGTCTGAAGTCACATCCAGCTTCCTAATGCGTCTCTTAGGCCGTTCGGTATTCCAGATGCACCATATTCGGCATCAACGTACTATTCATGAGCTCACTAGATGACCCAATAAGGCTCATAATCGAACCTTCCCAGCTTATGTCTCCATCTTCAATATTCGTGTTGAAGCTGTGGCCTGTAGTGTCGACCCCAACGTTATCAATAATGACGAAATCCTCGACATCCTGCTGCTCGAAACAATCCAAAGCCTTATCAGTAGCTCTGTAAACAGTTTGGTCAGTGTCATTAACACAAGTGAGGTATACATTACCCACTATGTCGTCGTACTCGCTGCAACTGACGTCCGATGGTAGTTCTAGGCAGTCTGCCAGCTCGGTGTTATTGATATGAACAGAGTAGTACTCTTTAAGATATCTACCATCAATCATGTCAACAGGTATGCTATGGTGCAGATTTGTGCGCGTAGCATAGCCGGCTGCAGCAAAGCTGGTTAGTAGGAGTATCGGGTTCATTAGCAAGAAAATATTAGACAGAGGGGAAAGCTGCGTTTATATTACAATGTTGTGTGAAGGCTTGGAATTGGTTATCCGATATGGCTGGCTGGTTTCTTTAACTTGTGATCCTCGTGTGCTACAGTTGCACTAGATCGATCAATATCAACCGACGCGACGATTCCTCGTTTTTCGCATAATCTCTACACCATCCAAATCGGTGATTTTCCACCCTCCGTCATCTGACATCTGTTCAGTATCATCATGAGTTCTACCAATTCCGCAAAGGAAAAGGCCTTGAAATTGGATGAAGAGTATCCGTCGCACTCGGACCTGTTCCAATTCCCAACTTTCAGTACTATGGGTCTTTCTGCGCCCTCCGAGGCCACTGGGAAGACCATTGACACCAGATTGAACTATCTATGCGGTAATTCGCTTGGATTGATGCCAATCTCTACACCCGGTGCCATCAATGCCGAGTTGAAGGCCTGGGGAGATCGTGCAGTGGAGTCACATTTCCGCCATGGGGACAATTTAACCGATTGGGTCGATATTGACCTGCCAGTAGTTCCGTTACTTGCCAAAGTCGTTGGAGCAAAAGAGACCGAAGTCGCCTGTATGGGCACTCTCACGATGAACTTGAACTCGCTGCTGTGTTCATTCTACAAGCCTCAAGGGTCTCGCCGCAAGATTCTCTTTGAAAAACATGCCTTTCCTTCCGATTACTATGCCATGCTGAACCAGGTCAGATTACACGGATACGACGAGTCCGCTCTGATCCAGATGGCTCCTAAGGAAGGCAAGACATACCTGGAAACCGAGGACATCCTGGATGTTATTGCCAAGCAAGGAGACGAGATTGCAGTGGTCTGTTTCTCAGGCATCCAGTACTACACAGGCCAATTCTTTGACATTGCTACCATCACCAAGGCAGGCCACGAGGCAGGCTGCGTTGTTGGGTGGGATTTGGCCCATGCTGTGGGTAACGTCGAGTTGCAACTTCACGATTGGGACGTTGATTTTGCTGCTTGGTGCTCCTATAAGTACCTAAACTCTGGACCGGGAGGAATCGGTGGATTCTTCGTTAACGACAAGCACAGCACTGAAGGACGGCCTCGTCTGGCTGGTTGGTGGGGCAACAATGCAGAGGATCGGTTCAAGATGCTCGAGAAGTTCGAGCCCATTAGCGGTGCTCTTGGATACAGGCAGAGCAATCCGAGTGTCATCGACGTTGTCTCGTTGCACTCAGCATTGGACACATTTGAGAAATGCGGTGGTATCAAGACACTGCGGGCTCGATCCAAGAAGTTGACCGGCTTCCTTGAGTCTCTATTGAAAGACTCCAAGTACTATGAGGCCAAGACGAGTCCTTATTTCATCATCCTGACTCCTTCGGATCCTGAAGCTCGTGGTACTCAGCTGTCTGTTCTGTTCGGTCCTCACAGTGACGATAAGACCAAGGATGTCATGGAGAGAGTGTTTGGTTATTTGAACGATAGAGGAGTCATCTGTGATGATCGTCGTCCTAATGTGATCCGTCTAGCACCTGTTGCATCCTACAATACGTTTAGTGATTGTGCTGAGTGTGTTGAGATATTAGAGGAGGCTCTTGCATTGTGCGAGGGAGAGGAATAAGCCAGCTAGCTTCGCACCACTACAATCCACAACTACACAATCCCACACACCTTTGCTGCTCTCCACACTACTATGGTCCTTAGACAGCGTGGCAACACTGCAACACTACAGAGCAAGCAGCCATCGTCTTCGCCACGGTTCCTCACACTGCTTATCAGAGCAGTAGTTGGCCGCGGCTTGCCGGTTATCCATTTTAAAAGGAGCATCTAAACCTGTTAAAATCCGCACTTTCTCATCAACTATGTCAACCTTTCTTCGATAGACTACCACTTACTGTATGTGCGCCAATATCGGTGCCAGCAGACAGAGTAGCGCGCCCAACTTATACCTGTCACACATAAGTGAGCAAGATTATGATCCATAAATCACGTGCATGAAAATCATCCAGCACGTCAAAAAAGTGAAAAATTCGTGTATCAACCAAGTAACAATGTATGTAATCAGCCACAGCGAGCCACCCTCGCCGCTGAGGGCATCTCAACAGCCATAGCAGCTGCAGGTGTGGTAAGTTTGACATGCAAAAGGGTTGACTCAGTCTCGTTTGCCTCACTGTTCTTCTGTCACTATATATAACTGTGGGGATTCCTCTCCGATGATCTCATTATCAGAAGGCTCTACCATGTCAATAGAGAAGAAGGCCGAGTCTGACTCGCAAGTCGACGCCATCAGCTCTGAAAGCTTCCCTACTCAAGAGGCATTGCCTTACAGAGGTGTCACCGTTACTCCTGAGGACGAAAACGTCATCCAGGTCAAGGACTGGTTTGCCAGTACCTTCTCTCACCCGGGCCCTAAAGCTTGGCGCTACCTCAAATCGCTCTTCCCTATCTTCGGATGGATCACACACTACCCGTTCATGCCCCAGTGGATCTGGGGAGACTTTGTCGCCGGTCTGTCCGTCGCCATCGTCCTCATTCCACAGGCTATGTCGTACGCTCAGCTGGCTACGCTTGAGCCAGAGTACGGACTTTACTCGTCTTTCATCGGTCTCATGATGTACTCGTTCTTCGCCACTTCCAAGGATGTGTCGATTGGACCAGTCGCTGTTATGTCTCTCGAAGTTGGTAAAATCATCACCAGAGTCCAGGATAAAACTAACGATGGCTACGAGGCCCACGAAATTGCAACCACTTTGGCTTTGCTCTGTGGCTCAATTACTTTAGGTATCGGTCTTTTGCGGATTGGATTCATCGTCGAGTTGATTCCATTGCCTGCTGTGCTCGCCTTCATGGCCGGTTCTGCCTTGAACATCATGGCAGGCCAGGTTCCAGCTCTCATGGGATTCAGCAAACTCGTTGGAAACAGAGATGCTACCTATAAGATCATCATCAATTCTCTCAAGAACCTCAAGCACTCCAAGGTGGATGCTGCCTTTGGACTTGTCTGTTTGGTCATTCTCTATGCCTGGAGATGGGCTGCCGCAAGACTCTACAAGCGGTACCCAACCAACAAGTTGTTCTTCTACTTGCAACACATCCGTGCTGCCATCGTCATCATTTTCGCTACTGTTGCTTCCTTTGCCATCGTTCACAACCTCCCTGGCAGAGTCTCCAGTACGTTTACCATCACTGGAACCATTGCGTCTGGTCTCGGTGACGTTGGTCGCTTCGTTCCACCTGATGGACTGTGCAACGATTTGGCTTCCGAACTGCCTGTTGCTACCGTCATTTTGGTGCTCGAGCATATTGCCATTGCCAAGTCGTTCGGTCGTATCAACGACTACAAGATCAACCCTAACCAGGAGTTCATTGCCATTGGTGTCACCAACATGGTTGGTACTTTCTTCAATGCCTACCCTGCTACCGGTTCTTTCAGCAGAACCGCTTTGAAATCCAAGTGTGGTGTTCGGACTCCATTTGCCGGTCTCTTCGGGGGTTCTTGCGTTCTCTTGGCCATCTACTGCTTTGCTTCCGCCTTCTACTATATTCCGAAGGCTGCTCTGTCTGCCATCATCATCCATGCCGTTTCCGACTTGGTCCCATCCTGGAGAGTCACTTGGAACCTCTACCTAGTTACTCCATTGGACTGTGCTATCTTCATCATTGGTTTGCTCATCACCATCTTCACCTCCATCGAGGATGGTATCTACTTTGCTGTGTGTGCTGCTGCAGTGCTGATCTTCTGGCGCCTCTGCATCACTAACGGTGTCTTCTTGGGCAGAGTTAAGATCGCAGAGACCCTCAACCCAAAGTTGCAGGCCAACGGCTCCGCTCCAAAGGATATTGTCTTCCACTACCGCTGGGTCCCACTTCCAGGAAAGAAATCCAACCCTTCATTCGTCCACACCCGTTACATTAACGATGAGATTGAAGTTTTGCCACCACCACCGGGAGTTCTCGTCTACCGCATGTCAGAGTCATTCATCTACCCTAACAGCTCTAGACAGGCTGATGCCATTCTGGACGAGATCAAGAGCAACTTTAGAGACCACCGTTCCAACAGAGAGCCAACATTCAACAATCCGGGTCCTTTGATCGTCCGCAATCCATTCAAGGAGATCTATAAGAACATCAAGAACATCGGAAAGCATAAGGAGACCACCGCGTCCAACAACAAGGACTTTGGATGGGACCCTAACGATAAGCGTCCACCTTTGAAGGTGCTTCATCTCGACTTCTCCCAAGTCGTTGCTATCGACACCACCGCTGTGCAGTCTCTGATCGACCTCAAGAAGGCCATCGAATTGCACTCGGGAACTGAATACGAGATCCACTTCTCTGGAATCATCAACCCTTGGGTCATTAGAGGCCTGGTCAATGGTGGTTTCGGAGGTAGAGATGTCAAGGCTGAGAAGAACGCCGCTGCGAGGGCAGCTAGGAATTCCACGATTGACGAAGAAATCGAGGAGGACCGCCCAGTCGATCCAGAGAGCTCTCCAGATACCGACGACCTCATCTCAGTCATCTCTACGACCAACAACCAGCCACAGGGACCAGCCACCAACTCGCACTACCTTGAAGCTGGCGTGTCTCATGGCGAACTCAGGGCCTTGTACGACTCAAGACACCCTCACTTCCACTTTGACATTCCTTCCTACTCGGAATTCGAAGCGTAATGGAACCAGCCAATCTACCTACATACATACATACATACGCAATATTAGCATAACATTAGTGAAATCCTGATAGCTCCCAACCTTTAATCATGTCCAACCATGATGAATCCACCTGGTCTTCCACGTTGCGTCCACGCCATACCTCCAGAATCATCTGGTCACCCATCCATTGGTGCCATACACTATGCAACCTGTAATATCTCTCTTGCAAAGCAACGTCGATTGCATCCGATCCGCAGATGAAAAAGCACCAGTACGGGAGTGCCACTTGGAACTGGTCCGATTGCACCCGGTGCAACTCTTCAAGGTGATGAATTGTCGATTCCACATGGCCTTGGAGCAGGCTCGGGTCGGTCTCCTTGACAATCCTGAAAAAGTACATCACTGTCGTGTTGTAGAAAGCGATAATCAAATGGAAAAGTGCTTCGTGAAGATCGCTGAAGAAGTTCATTTTGCCATCTACTTCCTCGTAGAGCACCCACGGGAGCTTCCAAGTCATCAATTCCTCTTCAAGATCACAGCAGAACTTGGGGAAATTCCGTGGAAACACCCGCTTCCTTTCAAACCAGTTCTTATGGTCAGATATCACCACGACACGCATCATGATATCCATCAACGACATCGGAATGCCATAGCTGAGCTCGATCGGATAGATTCCCTTTACCTTGTTGATATCAAATGGATCTGGGATCTTCAGCAACAGATCTCTGTTCTCAAGGTCTTGCTCTCTCTTGGGAGCACCCGATGCCTTGGCAAGTCCTGTCACCGCATTCACCTCATGACCTTCCTCGTTGATCACAGTCTCCGATCCGATGCTCGTCCACCCACTCTCACTATCACTATCAGACGACTCGTCATTAAATCGGAACTTGATTGTAAATGACCGCGGAGGCTTGTCCTCTAATTGAGGTCTGTTGGCAAGTCGTTTCGGCAAAACAGGCCTCTCCAAACTCTCATCATCGCTCTCTTCCGTTTTAAACTCCCTGGACTCGATCTGGATCTTGCTGTATCCACTTGTAGGATACGAATCGTCGAATGTGAACTTCTTGATCATGTTATAGTCGGAATCGAGGTCCTCAAATCCTTTCTCCTTGATCTGATAATGTTTGACATCAATCGTAGATGTTGACCGGAAGAAGAAGTATATGTATTTGAACCACGCCATCAACAGATCCAGCTGGGTGTCCTTGATCTTCTTACCAAGTAGGTATTCTCTGACTCCCTCGAGTACAGAGTAAAGAATCTGATAGTTCTCGATGATACAGCACTGCTCATCTTGCACGATCGCTAGAATCAACGTCATGAACAGCTCCTTGATATGGCCTGTCGCAACAAGTGTATCGACAAACTGCTTATTCTTGATCTCAATAGGTTCGTCTTCATCGTATTCACCAATTAGAGGCTGGATCAATCGCGAAAGACCAATCAACGACATCTCTCTCAGTGCAATGAAGCACTTCAAGTACGGTTGTGCTGCCACCTTATTCTCCCTGTACTGAGTCAATGCTGCTATAGCAAGCACAATCATGGTGAATGTCTGCTTGAGGTTGCTGTTGTAATCGTCCGACCTCTGCGGTGATAGCAGTTGCTCCCCCATCACTTTATAAACCGCCGGTATCACGATCGAATCCAGCACACTTCCCTGGTACGTTAGATTGAGCAGTTGATCACAGAAAGTCACAAATACCTGTGTGAGAGACTTAATCTTGGACCAACGAAGCAAATCAGCAAACGCCATGTGCTCTGGATCTCCCTCGATATCCAAAGCGTTCATGATCTGTGCAAATCGTAGAGCCATACCACGGTTCCGTTGTGGTAGCAAGATGTCGAACTTGTCTACGATCCTCCTTGACGGAGATTCGTGCGCAAACTCTGGGAATACAACTCTCTGTAGATCCATCTCGGTGCTCGGCATGGCAGCAGCGTCCCCCAGAAGTACTCTACAGGTTAGCAGGGCAGAATCTCGTAGTTGCGGATGGATCCAGATCCGCCTTGGCACAATGATGTCATCAGCCGCTATCTTATCAGTCGGAGTATCATAATCGGTGCTTGTACAGTGCTGTGTGGGTGTTCTCTGTTCTGCTGTCTGCATACCTGGGGCAGTCAATCCCACGAAAGAGAGAGCTCCAGGAGAAGTGTTGGATGCAGAGTTGATTATGTTGTATATTTTAGGCATCAAAGCAGTCGAACTCACAGATCTTACTGTCGGTGACAATCTGAACCAACCGAACAGTCCGATCTTGGCACTCTCTTGCTCTCCTTCAGCGATTTGGACCAGCATTTGTAGATCGTCGTCTATATCTTCCCAATGTTTATATCGCTGACTCTCAGGCAGCTCCATATGAGGAATCTGACGTCTCTTCCTATTATGCTCGGTTCCAGGAGACTTGTGTAGCAATTCCATCTCTCCATCGTTCACAACGAACGTCTCAACGTATCTCAATGTGATATCATATCCCAGGCAAGTTATCCCGGCTTTCTCGCACTTGACACACCTTGGACGACGCCCATCACATTTGACTTTACGCTGACGGCATGTATCGCAACCAGTGAAGGTCCGTCGCTTCACTGGAGCCGTAGATGGTGGGTTTCCCATGAAGATGAGGCTGTCAGCAACTAGTCAAAAAAATCATGGAAGCTATAAGCGAAGAGGCAGTTATTAGCGAATCTATTCAGTTTAGTCATGTATATATGTTTAATCGCTGATGTCGGCATTGTCGTCGAGCTCGATGTGTCTCAGGCGGACTCTGCTTGGAGAGATAATCTTACTACCTGTGGACTCCTCGACAATATTCAACTTGGACGAGTCCTTAAGTGGTTTCTTGCGTGGAGAGGTCTTCTTGATAGGTGAAGACCGTCTAGGAGATGCAGACCGTTTCCTTCTCCGTGGAGACACAGATTTCGATCTCTTCTTGCTAGTGGCAAGCGTTGGTACATCGTCCATGACTTTATTCCTGGATCTGGTCCGTGGTGACCCAGTTGCCGCTGTCTCGTCTTCAAAGACGCTGTTTCTTCTGTTAGGCGAGTCCTCTCCAAAGAGTGCAGCGTTGGTGACATCGGACCGGATCTCCTGAGCACGTCTGCGCAGCTCGTCCACTTTCTTCTCATGTTCTTCATTCTTCTTCTGCTTTTCGGCGGCCACTGTGTTCTTGTAAGTCTCATACTCCTCTTGAACCGACACCAGCCGACGAGCAAGGTTGCCGTAGTTTCTCAAGTTCTCTTGGAGCTTGTTACGAAGAGTAATCACCTCATCAGATGTCTGCTTCTTTCCAATCTGTTTCTTGAGAGAGTCAATAGTCTCCTGGAGCTCGGCATTCTCCTTTGTCGACTTTTCCAACTTCTCTGTTGTCGAATTCAGTTTGGCTTGGATCATGCCGAGTTCCAGCGATTTCTTGTCTAGCGTGGACTTGTACTGCTGGTTCAATTCTCCCATGCGCCTCTCTGTAGCTTGCGAGGACTCAAGAGAGGATTTCAATGTGGTGTTATCGAATTGAAGCGAGGCAGCGGTTGACTCGGCAGACTTGAGTTTGGTCTCAAGTTCTGCAAGTGTAGTTGCCAAGTCCTCTTTAGCCTTGATTAAAGTTTTGTTGGTCTCTGTCAGTGCTGTATTTGACTCTGTCGATGCTTTCAGGTTTTCCTTCAACGACTCGAGTTCCTTTGACGAAGCTGTAGTAGTTCTGTGGAATGTGGTGGCTGATCTGGAAAATGAGTTGGCAGGTCTGGAGAACGAGGTTGTTGCTGGTCTGACCGCTGATCTGGCGACCGGTCTGGATGGCCTTGCCATTGGCCTTGCCATTGGTCTCACAACCGGCCTCACCATTGGCCTCACCGATCTAGCTCTCTTCACTTCCCTGTCTGCCTGATGACGCACTTTGCGCTTCAATGCACTGTATTGGGCCGGGTTGGTGTAACGCAAAGTCTGCTCAACAAGCTGTGGATCATTGGAATTCTCAATGCACACAACGACGCTAAGTGGAGTGAACGACGTGACGTACTCGTTGAAAACAAACCTGGTCAGCTTATTAGTGCGTGCGAGCGACTTGTTAAACTGTTTTGTAGCGACAAGTTCCATACAGCGGCCGAATTGGGCCTCGGGAGAAGCGGATGAGATTGGTTTGTCGAATCCAGAGATGTCGGCGAAAGTGATTCTGGAAACACTTGGTTTACCGTTGACCAGCTTGACAACATTGACCAGTAGAACTGTGTTGGAAGCTGACTGAACGTTGAGCAAGGTTACAGCGGCCTCTGGGCTAGCCACGAGAGCCTGCGTGACGTTGTAAGGCTTCAGCTTGCCGTCTTTACGGTCAATCATGACAGCCAATGCGGATCTACCCTTAGCAGTAGCACCCAATAGATCGGTTATGGAGTCGTTTTGGATTTGAAATGCAGATATAGTGATGGCAGTGTCGCTAGCAACAGACTCCGTGGCTCCTTTAACATTTGAGATGTATTGATTCCATTTGGCAGCCTCTGTTGACACTTGGCCGACCTTTTCAAAGATATACTCGATGGACTCGTTGACTAAAGTGGAGAATGTCGACATTCTGGCCTTGGTGGTTGGTCCAATCGACACCACAACAGAGTCCCGGCCAGCTAACAGCCTGTCATCAATGAGTGGCTTCACAGAATGGGTCCACACCTCTTTTGGGTCGGAATTGACAGAACCAAAGTCGTACTGGGCAGGTCCAACTTGTATACTAGTAGATCCAGTCTTGACAACCGAATCGGTCGTCTGCGACTGTCCCTCAGCGAGTAATAAGTGACAATCCATGAGGAAAGGGATACTCGGTCTGGTGAGGAATCTCAGGTAAACAAACGCGGGGGGGGGGGGGGGGGGGGGG
>BCKB01000001.1:1488224-1784336 GCA_001950555.1 Pichiaceae sp. JCM 15000 | reverse complement strand
GGGGGGGGGGGGGTGAAATTTCCCTCGAGGGATTTCTAGGGATTTTGCAAGATGGCACAAACTGGTAATGTTAAAGAACAAGGCGCAATTAGCCGTTGTTTGTGGGGTTGGACAGGTAAGTACGCCTTGTTGGGCGTTGTTACAAGACTGACATGCAGTGTGGACCGTCCAGGTGCTTTTCTTGGCACTTTGTGTGACCTTTTCTACCTCCATCTTAGCGGTGATCATTTGGGTGGTCTCTGACTTCTACGGTGCGATGGAGGCTATCAGTGGCTACGCATTGCCAAGTTATCGTTCCTAAGGGACCTCCAAGTGTGAAGGATCCCCCGTTAAACTTAGACATTGCGGGTGGGATCGCCTTCGGTAGCCCTCTAAAATCTCACATCTTTACACCCAGGAAACTTGTATCAACATGGATGATCCAGCAAAGGAGAAACAGGTCAAGAAGCCCGCGTCTGAGGGCGTGAAGTTGGCCGAGGAGTCCAGTAAGACGAGCATAGTTGTTGATGAGGAGTCATTGGCTAACACAGAGCCGGGATCGGTCAAGGAAACTACAGATTCGGAGTCGAAGGTTCAAGATACCGACTCGAAGAAGAGACCTCATTCAGACGACGATGAAGAGGTGAAAGAGGTTGAGAAGAAGGTGAAGAAGGATAGTGAAGGTTGTGGGGTGTCTGGTGAGGATGAGAAGGTTGCTAAAGAGACGGAGAAGACCACTGAGAAGACCACTGAGACTAAAAAGCCAACTGAGTCTGAAACGACCAGCAAGCCTGGAGAATCCAGCAAGCCTGACGACAAGGTCGAGCCTAATGAGGCTGACTCTGGCAAATCTGCGTCAGACAAGCCCAGTTTCGTCTTTGGAGCTTCAACACCTTTCGGCAAGATGAGTGGATTCGGGTCGTTCTCAAAGGCTGGTGGAAGTAGCGGCTTGGGAAAGAGCACATTCACAGGAAAGAGCAGCTTCACAGGAAAGAGCAGCTTTCTCGATAGTAAGAGCAGCTTCACAGGTAAGAGCGCGTTCGTGAAAGAGTCAGAAAGCAGCAGCAAAGTGTTTGGATCAGGGTCGAAGTTCGAGAGTGCTTTCAAGAATGTGATTGGCAAGAAGTCGATTTTCGATGAGAAGAAGTCGGAGGAGAAGCCAAAGGAAGACAAGCCGAAGGAGGAGAAGCTGGCAGGAGAAATGTACAGCACGGTTCATTTGGAGAAGCATGGAATCAAGTCAGGTGAAGAGGACGAGAAGACAGTATTCCAGGCGAACGCCAAGCTGTACCGAATGGACCTAACGCACATGGATCAAGGCTGGAAAGAACGAGGAGCAGGACTGCTGAAATTGAACGAGTTGAAGGTGCCTACAGCCAGCTATAAAGCGCGGATAATCATGCGTCAGGGCGGTAACTTGAAGCTGATCCTCAACATGCCTCTGTCGAAAGGACTGAGCATCATGAAGGGAATGAGCAGTTCACTGGCGGGTGGAAAGTTCATTAGGATACAGACGGTAGAGGAGGAGTTGCCTGTACAGTACGCGATCAAGGTGGGCCAGGTGGAGAACGCTGCCGTGCTATATGACAAGCTTTTGACGGAGATCCCGAAGGAATAACTTTGGAATCTAATTAGAGCGTTTAAATGCGATGGTACATATAGCCTGTCCGACGTGTCCGGCAAACTCGAACGTTGGGTACTCTAGATGAGTCCAGTACTCAAATAGACCCGACTTGGTGACGGTTGCAATGAGCTCGGTCTCTGTGAAGTTGCTACAAGTGATGACCAAGACGGCGCCAGGCTTCATGATGGAGTGAACGTGCTTGGGATATATCTCTTCACCCTTACAACCGTTATACGTGGCCTGACTGAGGAAGATGGCGTCCAGAGTGCCCTTATCGATGATGAGTCCGAAGCTTTGCAGGTGATTCCTGACGAAGGAGTCGTTGTCGTTCAAGAAATCGCTCTGTTGGAACTTTATTCCCTTCAAATCCAACTCGCTAGCGGCGATGTCCTTGGCAAACGAGATGCTGGCTGGCGAATAGTCGATGCCGACCATGGCCAGGTTGTGGAGTCCATGATGAGACAGCTCGAATAGCATGTGGCCGTTTCCAGTGCCCAGATCACATACTCCTCCAGTATGACCGGGAGCGAAATTATGGGTGACGAAGTCAACTACCCGAGCCTCGGCGTCGTGGCTGCTGTACCAACAGTCGCCATACTCCTGGGAGTCGCCGTGCTCCTGAGAGCTGTCGTAGGTGGCCTTTTCCTGCGAATATACTGAGTCCCAGTGGGACTTGGTGCCCAGAGAGGGGATTCTATGTAATGGATTAAGTTCTACGGTGCTTTTAGACATGCTAACGGTGTAGGAGGCGAGTGTGAACAGGTCTGGAGCGAAGGATGGGTATAAACAGGGAGAAGATAGAAGAAGTAGAGCCGGAAAGAAATTGGTCTCTTCTACTAGAATATTTTGGTTGGTGTTAGTGAAAAATAGTGCCGGTTGCATGCGCGTGGGCGTAGAAACTGCCGAAGAGCCCATCAATGCATGCGATCCCTTCAAGGGATCTCCTGTATCCCTTCTCGCTCGCTGGCAATTGTCCCGATGCCCCCCAAGGTCCTGCAAGTGCCTGTTATCAGCGCTGTGGCTTATCTAAAATGCTTCCTAATATTGTCAGGTGGACTCCATTTCCATCCCACTGACTTGGCCCAAAACAAATTGGGAAACATAACTTGCCCTTATCAATGAAGCTGCAGTCAAATATGATACATTCGGTGCTACGAGGACCTTTCTGTAGACTCATGTCAACTTCTTCTTCATTCCAGGTGCTCAGATTGGGCCCAACCCGGTATGCGCAGGCTAGTTGGGACACTCTGGCCACAGAAAAGAACGTGTCGGTGCTTTCGACCAAAGCTCACAACAGAGCCGAGTTTATCGAAGAATTGAAGGCTGGAACCTATGCGGATCTGGACTACATCACGCGGACCATCGAGAGTATCGCTGAGACAGGCCGGATCGACGAGGAAATGGTGGATTTGCTCAAGAAGTACACGAAGGTCAAGGCGATTTCCCATAATGGAGCTGGATACGACCAGGTGGACGCGGTTGCCTGCGGTAAAGCGGGCATCCAGGTGTCGAACGTTCCGTCGTTGGTTGACGATGCCACCGCCGACACCCACATCTACCTGCTGCTTGGAGCAATGAGAAACTTCCAGCAGTCGACGGTCGGTTTGCTCCAAGGACGCTGGCCAACGGAGAAATGCGCCGGTGCCGCGGTCGGCCATGATCCCGAGGGCAAAGTTCTGGGTATTCTAGGTATGGGAGGCATTGGCCGGGCCATTCGCGACCGTATGAAGCCGTTTGGACTGTCCAAAGTCATCTACCATAACCGGAACAGACTTTCTCCGTTGCTCGAGGCCGGAGCCAAGTACGTCTCTGAGGACGAGTTGTTTGCCCAGGCCGACATCATTTCGGTGTCCATTCCGCTCAACCCTCACACGCACCACTTGATCGACTCGGAATCCATCGCTAAGATGAAAGACGGTGTGGTGATCGTCAACACCGCTCGTGGTGCTGTCATCAACGAGAAGGACCTGATTGCCGCTCTCAAGTCCGGCAAAGTGGGCGCCTTCGGTACCGACGTGTTTGAGAACGAGCCCAACGCCGACCCAGAGCTCATCAAGCTGCCAAACGTGACCGCACTGCCTCACATGGGTACTTACACCATCGAGACTTTGAAAGCCATGGAGGTGTTCGTTGTTCAGAACGTGTACACGTTCATCGACACAGGCAAGGTGTTGTCGCTGGTTCCTGAGCAGAAAGGCTTGTTCTAGATCTCCAGCCGTAAACCTATTTAAACATACTACCATTAACCTGGAAATTTATCACCACTCGAGATGATCCTCTCTTCTCAACGGCTAGCCGATATTAGTACTCGTAGGCTGCCCAACCTTTGGCAACTCATTGCCACCGTTGTTATGACCGTGTGCAACCACCCGGAGGAGATTCCAGCCATCTACCACTACGCAATGCAGTTAAAACTGGGCCATCCGCCCTCTGATGACTTGTACGCACAAGTCCAACTACAGGTGGCCAAATTCGACCAGATGAAGGCGATGGGGGTTGATAAGACGTACAATCCGTATGCGGCTGTCAAAGGTGGCTTTGAGGCCACCGATAAGTTCAGAGAGACTCTTCTGAAGGCGTCCGCTCTGTGTGGTCTACCGAAATCGATCAATTCTATGATGATCTTGAAAGATACCACGCCGTACCGCCTTCGATCGGCTGGCACCCCGTCTCACAGGAACTTTATTGGGGGCCCATCTGAGTATGACCAAGTTCAAGCGCGAGGTTTGCAGTTTTGGGACACTACTTATGGCAAAGTCAGTGGTAGAGTTCAGAGCCAACTGGCTACTTCATACCCGGATCTGTGGAACTTTACCATCTCCGACATCTATTCGGACCTGCTATCATACTGTGATGTTCTGACTCACGAGGAGACCAGTTTGATCGTTATAGCAGCTCTGATTCCTCAGGATGTCAATCCTCAATTGAAAGGTCATTTGAAGGGTGCACTTAATAACCAAGTGAGCCTTGAGACGATTCGGAACACACGAAGTTTAGCGATGGATCTTTCGCGGTGGTGTGGAGTGAAGTGGAAGGATGATGTTGTTGGGATTTGAGGCAGAGTGAGTCTGGATCACTGGCCGCACCACCGCTGCCATCGCTATGTCTCCACCACCTACCACAGTCTAGTACCACCACATATGCTAGTGCAAGATTCCATTCATGTCTGTGCACAGTTGGCCACCCTATTGACACTAATATCACTCATATATACCTAATTTACATATTCCACGTCTAATGGTCCATACTAAATCCACCGTCTCCATACTAATTCCTTCCCCCATACTAAATCCCCAATACTATTCCTCCCTCCACCAATACAAACCCTCACTATTCTAATTCTACAATCACCAATAACCCCCAATAGCCGCCTTAATGACCCACACGCACGCGCCAAGATCCCTCCCAACCGCATATGATCCTCCAACTGCAGCCGATCCCTCCCACATCCTTCTAATAGGCCAGCAAACTCTCCCGGCCCGTGGTCGGCGACATGACTCACACTTTTTTGCATCTTCACACGTGATTCGCCCGCCACATAAATTAAATATTTTCCCCTTATTAATCACTAATTGACATATCCAAACAAGTTCACATCCCCTAAATCGGTATGAGTGGCTACTTTGACAAGAGGTCAGACAAGGCTGCCGACACTGACGACACGCCGGCGGCTCTTCTTGAGCAGCTCGTGTTTGTCGATAACTTTCTACAAGGGAACAACGACAGTCTCAGTGATAGTCCCAACTTTGAAGAGCAACTGAGTACAGAACTCGCCGCGTTCGCTGACGACGAGTTCATCTTCCCGGACGAGGACAAGCCGAAGAAGAAGGATGGAGACACCAACGGCAACGGTGATGACGATGGCTGGGAGTTTAGAGAGAGCAACCACGCGTCTCTGAGCAACGATCTGACGGGCCATGGCCTGAACAACGGCGGCGTTGACGCTGGTGACGTGTCTACGACGGCAGCAGCAGGTGCCACGGACGGATTCCAATATAACCAGGCTCCTAGTCCGATTCCCTCGACGATATACGAGCTTTTGGGCCGTAGAAACAGCAACGGGACCACTGGGATGGTTGCACCGAATCTGGGCGGTTCAAGCGATGGCCCAGCATCGGTCGAGCAAGTGCAGCAACTTCTACCGAGAGTGCAAGTTCCACAGGGCGCTCAGAGCACTCTGACGGCAGCAGGCCTGTCGCAGACTCAGATCGAGGCTCTGGCAACGCTCATTCTCTACCATAAGACGGAGTTGCTCAACACCACCTCTGGCGCTGCCGGTTCCACGCTTCCAGCTGCCACCACGTTCTCTGCTACGACCTCCACCACTGCTCCCACTACTACAACGTCATCGTCGGTGAATCTCGACTTGGTAAGAGCCGGTTCTACGCTCGATGCATCAGCCGCCGGCAATTCGCCCGCACATGTTGCCTCGCCGCTGTCTCGCCATGCAGAATTGCTCGCACAGACTCTGCTCACATCGGCACCTCAAGAAGTGCCTGCATACTACGAGTCGGGCGCCCAAGGGTTCAATTCGCTACCCAATTTGAACAGCTCTGAGACTCCTTCTCCCGCTAGAAGCTCTCCATCTGGGCCACCTTCGTCCAGAAAGCGCAGGGCTTCTCCAGCAGGGTCCACACCATCTGACCAGGCCGATAACGAGCGTGATAAGCGTCGTCGTAACACGGCAGCGTCCGCCAGGTTCCGCATCAAGAAGAAGATGAAAGAGCAAGAGATGGAACAAAGCCTGAAAGAGTTGAACGATGTGTCGAAGACCCTCGAGGGCAAAGTCCGGCACTTGGAGATGGAGAACCAGTTGCTCAAGAACTTGGTCATCGAGAAGAACCAGAGACGAGACACCGAGGAGGTTGAAAAGTTGAAAAAACGTGCCAAGATGACCGTTCATGGGGACGAAAAACGCTGAAAACGCTGAGTCCCTTGAGCCAGCGCTTGGTTAAAAGGGCAAATGGGTCCACTGTGCATATGTTATAAAGAATGCATGCTATTATAAGCAGGTCAAACTATATAGAGAGAAGCTAATTAACGATCATAATCAACCTCAACCGTGATAAATCCTCCCTCCTTGAATTATTTTTCCCTCGATAAATTTTGGCTGCTTAAACACTCAATGAAACCAGTTGTCTCAGCAGGAAAGGCGTGGTTCTGCACGGTGGTTTCCGCCTTCGGAGTCCTCCTACTATCGATAGTCGGGTCGATGTTCTACAGCAACAACGAGACCGTCATGGGATCCATCAATGACCCAACCGACGGCAAAGCGTAAGTATAACAGCTGCCCAGTTACACCGCCCCATTTTACTAACAAACCAGCGTTGCCAAGACCATCTTCGGAGCCGTCTTCTTGTATCTGCTGTTCTTCCTGTTCTGTGGTTCTCAGATCTATCTTATTAACAGACAATCAAAGATACAGTTGCATTAGGGCATTTAGCTAGAGTATGAGATGTTGGGCTGTGCTCGTTGCCAGGGGACATTCTCGGGTGTCCAGAGTATACTCGGGGATCTGCTTTAGCATATGAGATAGTCCAGTATCAGGCCAGGGGCCAGGAGCTTCCAGGGACTTAGAGGTGTATATACCTCGTTCTGTTTAAATCAATCGATGTTTTAGAGCTGTGTAGTGGGCGATCGGGTTGCAATAGTAGACTATTGCATTCAGGCAACTGCACACCACACTATGTTGCAGTTTCACTGGCTATACCCCCCTTGTTCCCCTCATACCTCCTCGTACTTATCTATCTAACTCGTTTTCTAGACACCTCAGAATTTCCGCGTTTATCGGTACATGCTCTCTTCCTCTATTAGGCCCCGAATTACCCCTACAAGGCCCTGGTTGGTCTCACTAAGGGGCGTGGCAGATCTTGCTATAGGACATCCGTTGGAATATGCGTCGACAGCGACTCCGTGCCTGAACGATCCGCTCCAAATCTACCAGGGATACGTTAACAGAGGGATCTTGCAACCAGACGTCAAACAGCTGCAAGCAGCGGTGCAATTCCAAAAGCTGTGCTTCAGATTGCAAGATTACGAGCCAGACTACACAGAGCTGCGAATCAACCAGCTCGTGAGAGAACTGGAGGCAAAGTACAACCGGCAAGAGAGACGTCGATGCCAGATCGAAGAGTATAAGGGAGCTCCAGCTCGCTGGTGGACTTTCTTCGGCGACATCTACGGTCGGTACAGAGAAAGCAAGGACACTGCCATCCGTAAGGAGATCATCAGGGTGATGAGCGACGAAGAGCTGCTGGAGAACTTCCCTGCGCCTCAAGGATTGCTGGTCAATGGAGAGGTTGGCACTGGAAAGTCGATGCTCTTGGATATCTTTGCAGACTGCGCTCCTTGCAAACGCAAAATGCGTATCCACTACCACGAGTTTATTCTGTGGGTGATGCGAGAGATCGATGGAATCACGCGGCGCCGGCTCAGCCAGAAGACTAGGGACGACTGGGCCAACCAGGAGAACCACCCGCTCCTGAACATGGAGAACGAGTTCATCCTATACGAGGTGGCCACGCGGCTGATCCGTAAGAGCTACCTGCTGATGCTGGACGAGTTCATGTTGCCAGATATTGCCGCTGCCAAGATTGTCAAAGTCCTGCTCACCTACTACTTCAAGCTTGGAGGAGTTCTCGTGGCCACGTCCAATAAGTTGCCGGACGAGCTGTATTCGAACGACTTCAACAGAACCCAATTCGAAGGATTCTCGCGTGTTTTGAAGCTACGCTGTGAAGTGTACGACATCGACAGCGCCAACGACTACAGGGTGCAATCGATGGACACTAACGAGCCGTACGTGGTTATCAACGACGATGGAGCGTGGAACAAGTTGGTTGACAGCCTGATCGAGACCAAGTCGGCCAAACCTGACCATTTCGAGAACTTCGGCCGTACATTGGACATTCCACTGCACCATGGTGGCGCTATCATGGCGCATTTCGAAGACCTTTGCAAGGGCGAGACGTTTGGAGCAGGAGACTTCATTGAGCTGGCTAATAAGTACCATACGGTGATCATTGACCAGATTCCAGCACTGACTACGCAGGAAAAAGACCAGGCACATCGGTTTATTACACTGATCGATGCGCTGTATGAGGCTCGATGCACGGTGGCCATGCAGTTGGAAGTCGAACCTGACAAGTTGTTCTTCCACAAGACTTCTGGCAAGAACAAGTTCAAGTGCACGCCGCTCGAGGATAACCGTATCGATGTGCAGAATGAAGAGATGGCTGCAAAGACAGAGATGGATCTTGCCAATCCATACCGT
Source organism: Pichiaceae sp. JCM 15000 (assembly GCA_001950555.1). Lineage (NCBI taxonomy): Eukaryota > Fungi > Ascomycota > Pichiomycetes > Pichiales > Pichiaceae > Pichiaceae sp. JCM 15000. The sequence goes on along the minus strand of BCKB01000001.1, from coordinate 1,775,460 downwards.
CCTAACTTTGCATCGTACGAGGAAGGTGAGCGCAAGTTTGCAACGCCGACTAAGGCCAGATTGCATAGCCATAGTGCATTTACCGGAGAGGATGAGATGTTTGCTTATAAGAGAGCAGTGAGTCGGATCAAGGAGATGGGCTACTCCGAAAGGTGGCGGGCCATGTCTAGAAAGTAGCCGTGTGGTACCAGGAAGAATTAATAGTGTCAGTGACACGAGAAAATCAATAATAATACGCAGCGGTATAACATGGAGCACTTAGTTATCAACAGATTTCAAGCATGGATGGATATTTTTCCTCCATGGACTACTTAAAGATCACTAAGGTGGACGGCGTAACGTTACATCGGAGGGGCCAGGTGTTCCAGGGAACACTTCATCTCACCACATACCACCTGATCTTCACATTGACCAGCAATGGGGGTCCAGCAACGGGGCTCAGAGAGTTATGGGTTTGTTATCCTATGATTGAGCGGGTTGAGCTGCGTAAAGGATCTGCCATGCTGTATAAGACCGGCGAGGACAACTACACAGAACCAGGGGATTCCGTGGTGCCGCAGATCTACTTAGGTGGCAATTTGAAGTTGTACTGTCGAGATTACAACTACTTATCGTTTGATTTCGCCGATTTGGATCAAGGAACCGATGTTTTCGAAAGCATCATGAAATTGACGTGTATTGACAGCATTGACAAGTGCTATGCATTCATCTACCAGCCAATCCAGATAGAGAACCAGTTCAACTCATGGAATGACTTTGATCCGTTGAAAGAGTTCGAAAGACAGGGCCTGAAGTTTGACTCCGATGAAGGCGAACTTGGCAGCAATATGTGGAGAATCACAGGGTTAAACAGCGAATATTCGCTATGCAGCACGTATCCTTCGGTGCTGTGTGTTCCCAAATCAGTCTCTGACACCATGCTGAGCCATACGGTGGATTTCCGGTCCAAGAGACGGTTCCCAACGCTGGTTTACTACTATAAGAAGAACGGGTGCACATTGGTGCGATGTTCGCAGCCGCTGGTTGGATTGAAGCAGAATCGGTCACCGCAAGACGAAAAGCTGATTCGGGAATGCTTTGCGACGAACGATCGAGCCGACAAGTCCAATCTAATAGTGGATGCACGGCCAGTTACGAATGCCATGGCTCAGACTGCACTTGGCGCTGGAACAGAGGCCATAGAGAACTACGGCAAGGGCCGTAAAGTGTTTCTAAGTTTGGAGAACATACATGTGATGCGTGACAGTATCAACCGAGTCAAGGAGTTCCTCAACAACAGCGATGTCGATAACAGTGCGCTGGATATCGAGGAAAACTACGATGGTTACGAGAAGTTGGTCAAGAGCGGCTGGATTGGCCACGTTTCCAGGATCCTGCGGTCGACAGAGATGTTGGTCAAGTGGATCCATTTGCAAGGAGTCCATATAGTGATCCATTGCTCCGATGGCTGGGACAGAACTCCACAGGTTTGCTCGTTGGTCCAGATCTGTATTGATCCATATTTCCGCACGCTGGACGGATTCATCGTCCTCGTGGAGAAGGACTGGTGTTCATTCGGTCACCAGTTCAACGAGCGGTGTGGCCACTTGCAAAAGGACACAAAGTTCTACAACTACACGACGGAATCGAACTTCCAACGGATCAGACAGTTGAACCAGGCGTTCAAGCATCAACAGAGCACCAAGCTGGAAAGCCCGGTGTTCCAGCAGTTCCTGGATTGCGTGTACCAGCTGCTTCGCCAGTATCCGAACGAATTCGAGTACAACGAGCGGTTCTTACGGCGGCTCGTGTACCATCTGTACTCTTGCCAGTACGGAACCTTCTTGCAAGACAACGAGCACGAGAGAAAGTCGTTGCAACTGACAGAACAAACACGGTCTGTTTGGGATTACTTCAAGAGCCGGCGGGACCAGTTCACGAACCCAGACTTTAAGCAGGCCTCTGACGAAGTGCTGTATCCGAACTACAGCGACATCATCTACTGGTACCAATTGTATGGGCGTCGGTATGAGGAGATGAATGGCCAGACGACCGAGGCGAGGCGGCGTGAGTTACAGGAAGAGAGGGAGGAGAGAGGTGTTGAAAAGCACGTTGAGGAGGATAGCGAGGGGGCCGAGGGGGCCGATGAGGCACCAGCGGAGTCCGTCCGGGATGAGCCAACTGACTCGGTTAAAGACGAGCCTGTCCGGCAGGTGGAGCAGAAGCTTGAAGCGCTCCAAATTGGAGACGATGAGTGATTCATCTCCCACTACTGGCCCTCCACCCGCTCTAGACGTCTCTGTTGACGCTCCTCTCACTCTAGACATCTCTGCCGATGACGTCCAATGGGAATACCAGGATAGAGTATAGAATATAACCAATTAGCACCACCTACAGCCCCATCGAAACCTACGGTCCCTAGAATCCCGAATCACCTCCCTATCGACATCCCTACACCCCTCGGACAGCTGCGACGCGGCCGGGCGGAAACACTACTATTACCACTGTCGTTTTCCCCCAGCCTCTCCAGGCCATCAACCCCCTGCCAACCTGCCCATATCCCCAGTAGCATCCACAATGTATCGTACCAACTCCGCCGCCCTCCCAGAACGCACCGGGCGGTTTCCCTTCAGCCGTGATTCATGACCGGCCCAGTGAAAAATCACAATTGGCATTTCCATTCACCCCGTACAATTTTCGACAACCTAGTTAACCATCACTTTATCTTACAAGTGTATCAATTAGACGATGTTTGCCCGTGCTGTTAACAGAAACTTGCTCCGCCGGACGACCCAGGTCAGAAACCTGTCGATCCATGAGTTCCGGTCCGCAGAATTGCTCCGTCAATACGGAATCGGTACGCCGAAGGGAATCGCAGCAGCCACCCCAGAGGAGGCCTACGAGGCCGCCAAGAAGCTGGGCGGCGGCGAATTGGTCGTCAAGGCTCAGGCTTTGACGGGTGGCCGTGGTAAGGGACACTTTGACACCGGTTACAAGTCGGGTGTTCACCTCGTCAAGGGTGCCGACGAAGTTAAGGAGGTGTCGAAGGAGATGCTTCACCACCAGCTGATCACCAAGCAGTCTGGTGCCGCCGGTAAGCCGGTCTCTTACGTGTACATTGTGGAGCGTAAGTACGCCGAGCATGAGGCATACCTGTCGATCGTCATGGACAGAAAGAACCAGTCCACCATGGTGATCGCTTCTTCGGAAGGTGGTATGTCGGTCGAGGAGGTGGCCAAGAACACCCCTGAGGCTATCAAGAAGTTCTCAGTGGAGATCGATGACGGTATCTCTGATGAGCTTGCTGTCAAGATCGCTGGCGGCTTGGGATTCACCCCAGATGCCATTCCAAAGGCTGCCACTGCCATCAAGAAGCTCTACACGGTCTTCAAGGAGAAGGATGCCACTCAGATCGAGATCAACCCTCTCACTGAGACCAAGGAGCACGACGTTGAGTGCGTGGACGCCAAGTTCGGTTTCGACGACAACGCTGCCTACAGACAGAAGGAGGTCTTCTCGTGGAGAGACACCTCCCAGGAAGACCCAGACGAGGTGGAGGCTTCCAAGTACGGCCTCAACTTCATCAAGCTTGACGGTAACATTGGATGCTTGGTCAACGGTGCTGGTCTCGCCATGGCTACCATGGATGTTGTCAAGCTCTACGGTGGCGCTCCAGCCAACTTCCTCGATGTCGGTGGTGCTGCCACCCCAGAGACCATCGAGAAGGCCTTCGAGCTCATCTTGACCGAGGACAAGGTCTCTGCCATCTTCGTCAACATCTTCGGTGGTATCGTCAGATGCGACTACGTTGCTGACGGTCTCATCAAGGCCACCAAGAACTTGGGCTTGAAGGTTCCTGTCGTCGCCAGACTTAGAGGTACCAACATCGAGAAGGCCCGTGAGATGATCAAGTCTTCCGGACTTCCAAAGTTGCACCTGTTCTCCGACCTCGATGAGGCCGCTGAGGCTGCCGTCAAGCTCGGTTCCAAATAAGTTGACACCAGCAAAGGTAAGCGAACCAAGTAGCATGCCTTAGGGCTTGCTTGCTTACTATTCTTACTGATATGTTAAAATGAATGACCTATTTAGCTAGCTGTTGCGGTGTAGTGTGCTTGTAGTAGTGTGCTTGCAGTAGTGTGCTTGCAATTAGTATGTTTGCAATTAGTATGCTCTATCTATAGTACAGTGGACCGGTGCGTTATTCCTCTTCGGCGTCGTCACTCCGCGCTCGAACTCATCAATGCCTCGACATAGTCACTGGCCGTTCCCGAGGCTTCCAACACGCCGTGATCCAGCTCTAACTTCTTCTTGATCTCCTCATAATCATACTGTCCGGCTCGCTTCAAATCGTACTCGTCAGCTTGCTCCTCGTCTTCCTGCTTCTTGCTCATCAGAGCTGCTCCCAGCCGTGGAACGGCCTGGTTTGGAGACTTGGCAGTCATCTGAACCACATGAAGACTCCTCTTATCCGTTATATCAACAGCAACCGGTAAACCGTTGGCCACAGACTCCTCATTCTGCTTGCGAAGCTTGGCCTCGTCGATGTATTTGAAACTTGGCCGCAATTGTGCCGTTCCGCCCCGTAATGGAGTCAACCGCAGTTCTCCAGCGTCATCAACATGTCCGATGTAGTACCCAGAATCCTCAGATTGGCCCACGACGCCTCGTAGCAGCTGTCCTGTCTCAGAACCGGTCCAATTCTCTGCCTTCTCTCTATTAAGATACTTTCCTTGGTCAAACGGCAGTTCCAACTCAACCACTCCAGATTTCTTCTTCCATTGGATCGAATCCGGAAGTTTACCATCTTTGCCACTTCCTCGTGTTGTGTATTGTAGCAACATCAGCTTCAAGTCCGTTGGACTCAAATGGATGGGTATCTCGTTGACAACAGGATCTTCATTGGCAGAGTCCACCACAGACAACTTTGATTCATCCACTGACGAGTCCGAATCATCCTCGACATCATCTGCCCATGTTACAGTCTTGGATCCTTTCTCCTCGACCTCTTCAGGCACAAACAACGACATCTCTAAAGAAGCCGATGTAATCTGATCTATAGAAAATTTTATTCCCGGATCGGGAAATTTGTTGAAGAAAAGGACTTGATATTATGTCTCTACCATCAGGTGTATCTCGTTGCATAGACGAGATAAGCTTCATTGTTGACTCACTACCTCAAGTTCATGATGAAAGGGACAAGATCCAACAAGGATTTATGTCTGCCATCCAAAACAGACAAGAAATGCGGAAAAGTCTCATCTGGACAACAAACGAGTACACTTCGGTGAGTTTGTCTGCTTTACAGATGATTTGCAAGGTTGGATCAAAGCTCTGTGGTCAGCAGCTGCTATGTTTAGAGGCTATGCTTGATTATATCATGTCTTCATTGGAGGGCTTGGCCTGGAATGGGTCGAGCATCCACACAAGTCTCAAGCCGTTGGAAGACGTTATCTGCCGTCATGGAGCCACTCTGTGCAACTGTTTGGAGTCCTGTTTCATTGAAATGGTTAACCTGGCACCTAATTTGCCTAATGAACTGATCCAAAACCATTTCATCCCTCTCAAGCCTGTTCTAGGTAGCTTCGTGTTCTTGGTCCGTCTCGCTGTTCGCCATTACTGCCATCTTCCTTCAATCGACCACCTGGAAGAGGGATTGGGCTCTTTTTCACTGGCCCTCATCATGTTCGATACTCCTATTACTCTTCAGTGCCAGAGATGCTTGACTACCTATAGAAATCTGATGCTGGAAGCGTACAGACTTTGGGAACCTATGACCCAATCCCTATTTTCAGCGCACTGGATTATATGCCAATATGACTACCTTGACTACAAGGTCGATACGGTCTCCGATGGCATCAGAGAACATGTTTCTGAGGTTATCAAGAAAGAGATGGAGGCATTTGAGCTAGCAGAAGAAGGTCGTTTGAATGGTTCCGCCCCATTCAATGCCAACATTGATGCTTTTTCAAGACCTTCCAATGTCAGTGGAGCTTATCGTCCCCAATCTGACAATTTGGGACCCGAATCTGATCACCAGAGTCCGCAATCCGATCATTTGGAGTCCCAATCAGCTGGTATTGACCGGCAATCGGCTCCACCTATCGAAAAATCCCAGCCAGATTCGCCTCCTCCTCCTCCTCCTCCTCCTCCTCCTCATCGAAGCATCCGCAGATTCTTTTCATAATCCTTAAAAAATCCTAAAAAAATTTCCCTTAATCAACTTCATCATGTCAGACGATGACTCGATGATGTTGAACTTCTCGGCACCTGTTGCCGGGTCAGGTATCAAGAAGAAGAAGAAAAGCAGAAGAGAGTTGTGGAAGGAAAGTCGCGAGGCCGAAAGGAACTCGTCTAAATCCAGTACAGGAGCTAATTCGATGCCCGTGGCCCACAGAGAAAGGAGACCGAACAGGGATGAAGAACGGTCATCCGGTGACAAAAGACCCGTTATAAACGATAGAAGTGTGCGTGGTAACAAGAAGCTCAAGTATGATAGAGAAACAGGCGGATTGCAGGGCGGAAAGGACGGATCGTACGTTTCTTCGCTGTTCACAGCTGCTCCTGACATCAAACAGAGGGACTATGACCAGCAGGTGGGTGATTTGAGGCCATCTAATGCGCCCGTGTTAGATAAAGATGCCGATTTCAAGGCCCTCGGTGTTAACGAGGCTCTATGCAAAGCTTTGAGCACGAAACTCAGCTTTGAAAAACCTACAGAGATCCAGAGAGCAGTGATTCCCGCATTGCTACACGACGACAAGGATCTGTTCGTACAGGCACAGACGGGTTCTGGTAAGACTCTGGCTTTCACGCTTCCAATAGTGCAGAAGCTGATGAATGCCAGCGATGGCTCGTTGAATCGTCAAAGTGGACTCTTTGCTATCATCTTGGCTCCAACGAGAGAGCTGGCCACTCAGACGTACGAATTCATCGCTACCAAGCTATGTTCTGCATGCCACTGGATCGTTCCGGGCATTGTCATTGGTGGTGAAAAGAAAAAGGCCGAAAAGGCCCGCATTCGTAAAGGTGTGAACATCTTAGTGGGTACTCCTGGTCGTTTGGCAGACCATATCGAGAATACTGGCAACCTGGACCTTTCTAAAGTGCGGTACTTGGTTCTCGATGAGGGTGATCGTCTTATGGACCTTGGATTTGAAGAAGCAATCAATCAGTTGCTTGATAATCTCCAACAGAGCTTCAATCCGTACCTCCCGGACAATCTGAGAGGCAGTCTGCCTTCTAAGAGAGTCAACATTCTCTGTTCCGCTACCATGAAGGGCAATGTGAAGAAGCTTGGTGAGATCTCGTTGAAAGACGCCAAATTGGTCACCGCTGACTCTATCGCTTCGCAAGACATGAAGGCTCCCGAGCAACTCGTGGAAGAAGTTCTCGTGGTTCCTCCAAAGCTCCGCTATGTGACTTTGGCTGCTACTCTCAAGAACATGACGCATAACAGAAGTGTGATGGCCAAGACCATCGTGTTCTTCTCGTGTGCAGACTCCGTCGACTTCCATTTCATCGCCATGACCAGAGAGGGAAAGCACGTTCCCGAGAAAGAGGTGTCGGCCTTCAGTGCACCTCTCATCACAGAGAATTCGATCATTTACAAGCTTCACGGATCGATGTCACAGGTTTCCCGTACTGCTACACTCAGTCACTTCTCCAAAGACGTGTCGAGGCATGCCATTCTGTTCTGTACCGATGTGGCCTCCAGAGGTCTCGATATGCCTGACATTAAGAATGTCGTTGAATATGATCCACCGTTCACTTTGGAAGACCACGTTCACCGTGTGGGAAGAACTGCTCGTGCTGGATCTTCCGGTTTCTCGGTGCTGTTCTTGCTTCCAGGAGAGGAGGAGAACTATATCAGTCGGATAGAGCCTTTGCACGATAAGAAGAATCTACGGTTCATGAACTTTGAAGATGTGATGAAGAAGGCCTTTGGACAATCAGCAGAGGAAGAGGCTGCCGATGGTAAGCCTCGTGGAATGAGAGAAGGCAGCTGGGATATCTTTGCAACCACATACCAGCTTAATATGGAACGGTGGCTTCTTGAGAGTCCTCGTGCCAAAGAGATGGCCACCAAGGCATTCATCAGTCATACTAGAGCATACACTACGCACTTGGCCGCAGAGAGAGACTGTTTCAATATGAAGAAGTTGCATCTGGGTCATTTGGCCAAATCGTTCGGTCTCAGAGAGACTCCAAAGGCACTCGCGTCGCAAGGAAGTAAAGCGCATGAGAAGAAGAAGGAGGACTCCAAGACGAAGATGCTGCGGCTGGCAAATAAGGCTGCCAGTGCACAAAGCGATGAGTTTAATATTGCATGAAGTTGGCCTGTCTATAATGTACTTAGCTTATTTAGAGCTATATCCACCTCGTTTCTAATGGTTTCGTTCGATGATATACTCTTGGCGAATGTCTCGAGTCCTTTGGTCAGCTTGGCCACGTTGTAGTCAGTGAAATGCTTAGAGCAGATCAGGCAGAAGTAGCCTGCGCAGTGGATCCGATCCAAATTATCCGTGCAAAAGACCGACTTGTCCAACAGTCTCTTCAACTGGGCCACGTCCGGTTTGTGCAACTCGGTGAGATTGACTAGGAACCCGAGAGCGAACAATGATTGCTTGAACTCGGTGCCTTTTCCTAGCAGTCCTGGCTCGGCCATCTTGAAGAGCGTTTCCATGAGATCTTCGTTGGCAAATATGTATTGCAATGGGGACGATTCAGTCGTCAATTGAACTCCCAATGCCAAGATAGCGGATACCACCGAGGCGTTTGTCGATTCGTCCTCGAGAACCCCCACTATGAGCTTTGCCGGGTCTTCCAAGGACTTGTTGTCTGGGTATTTGATAGCGAGTGTCTTAAAGGCACCAATTGAGTCGATTGGCGCCTCGTGGAAGTATTTGATGATCGCCTCGGCGGCAACAGAAACGTTCTCTTGCGAAACCGGCTCGCTTTGAGAAAGGTAGTCGATGATAATCGGCGATTGTAAGAAGGTAGCAAAGATGGGTTGGATTGCCGTGTGGAACGACAAAGTGGCCGGACATGGGTTCTCTTTCAAGATTGTAAGATGTGCTTCTAGCAGAGGTAGCATACATGATAGGTTCTGGCCGTCCTGTTTGACCACTTCTGGCAAAAAGGACTTGCCAAGCCCGTTGGCAGAGACAAACCGACGAAACTTGTCAGAGGTGTTGATTCGCTTGCACAGCTCATTCAAGACCTCGCATCGGTTGTGAACATGCTTCTCCATACTGTAGTCTTCGTGTGCAAGCTCCAACTCCTCTCTGAACCGGTTGTTCATGCCTGAGAGATGCAGATCAAGTGAAGACTTCAACTGATCTTTCGGTCTCTCTTCATCGTCCGCATCCAACTCTTCCGGCTCACCCATATCCTCGTCACCCTCTCTAAAGCTTCTAGTGACTCCGTATGTCCTCCTACTGGCCCTGATGGACTCCATTTCCACCATAGCATCGACTTGGATCGTATTTCTAGTTGGTGAACTCTGTTCCACTGTAGTGACAGTCAAATTGATGTCCCGCGACATGTTTGGTTCGTCATCTTCATCATCCGACTCCGAAGTTACTTCCAAGGACTCTTTGAAGAGCGTTGTGCAGAGTCTCTTGGTGTTTCTAGGAGAGATATCACCAAACAAGGACAATCCGGATCGATTGTTGTGGTCGATCTTGATCTGTGACTTGTTGAGAATCTTGTGGTCTTGTGATCGTTCAAGTGTAGAACAAGTAGTTTGTCCATGCCGCGTCGGAGACAAAACCATCGTCTGAGTGGGCTTTAATCGGCCCCTCCCATAAGTAAATGGCATATCTTTTAGTACGCGTCAACGCGATAAAATTTCAATCACCTCAAGGCTTCAAGATGTATGGAGACCAGGCGAATAATCTTATAGTGGATGCGAAAAGAGCGCAGAATTTGGACAAGATCGCCTTGTATGAGTCGGATCTGGTGCGTGGCATTGTCAGAGAGACAAGAGACCTACAAAGAGAGACCGATGTATTGACCGAGGAGACTGAGCAAGATAGCAGTGACAAAGTCAAGCAATGCCAGCTATTTGTGGCCCATTTGTGCATGCGACGCAACAAGAGGTGTCTACTAGCATACGAAAAGCAAAGAGCCAACCAGATTGACGACCTTGTGTGGTCAAATGTCGAGGTGAACCAGGAAACTCTGGAGAATCTGTCGCAGCATGAACAGGACTACATGTCGCGTTATAACAACCTTGTGAGCGAGTTCAAGGGTGCTATGAGTGAGGTTGACCTTGGAGGACCATTAGAGCCGCCTTCAGACGTTTTCATCGATGTCCGTGTGCTGAAAGATGCTGGAGAGATCCAGACTGAATACGGAGTGTTCAACTTGTCTAAGGACTCGCAATTCTTTGTCAGACAGGCTGACGTGGAGAGGTTGATCCAACAAGGGTACCTCAAGAAGCTCTAGATTTCCCCGCTGTGACGGTTTCCCCTGCATTGTACACTATTTAATCCTGTTTAGATACCCGATAAAGCTTTCAAACACTTTTGAATTGGTGCCCACGCACCAGATCACATTTGTCTGTTGTTCGAGGCAGTCCACGGTGAACTTGTAATCTTCTGAGGAGCACTCGTGACCTCTTCTATACGCTCTTGTCCAACAAAGCCCGGGAAGTGTCAAACTAACACTGTGAACACCTTCAACTATCCTAGTAAATGGCAAGTCCCTAATTTTCAGAATCACGGTCTCCAGACTCATTGGACGCCGTATAATTCTGATAATTCTAGGCTTGACTGTGTTGTATAACTCAACTGGGGGTTGAATAGCACCAAAGCTCCAATATATGATCCATCTTTTGGTCGAAGACCCGCTGATAAACTCATAAACCCCGTAGTTCAAGTCGACATCAAACTTCCTGATCAACGATTTAACTGTCGATAGATTCCCCACCATCGAACTGAACCAGACTATTTGACGATGCCATTCAATGCTATCCTTATATAACTTCCAAACGAAAGCCAATTCGCCTCCAGGAGTGACCAGTTCAGTCTGTTTCCCGGTGACTGGAGCCTTGAGATTGTATTTCGATACTCGTTTGGCTTCCATTTCATCTGACGATCCATAGAATGGTGGATTGCACACAGTGAACGCAACTTGATCAGTCAGTTGGTTGCAGAATGACTCAAATGCGTTTTTGTCTCGCTCAACCTTCTCTAATGATACATTGTACTCATTTAGATCGACATTGGCTTGCGCAAGTTGGAGTCCATATCCATCGATATCAGTCCCTAAAACCCATTTTAGTCTATCTATTTCGGCCATTCCAAGAAGACAGTACACAGCAGAGTGTCCTGTTCCAACGTCCAGTGCTGCCCACTTGTCCTTATCGCCCACAGTTCTATCCATAAGCCGTTCCATCAGTTTAAGATAGTCGAATCTGTTGAAGAATGCGGGACAGAGCCGATCGCGTTCTAGACGAACTTTGACTCCATGATCTTCCAACAGAGCCGTCGTCAAAGCTCTCTGGCACTCGTCACTGAAGTCGAATGGCACATACTGGGCTAATTCGGGATGTGTACGGACGAGGCTTGAGAAATCAACTCTCATAAACTCGGGATGAAAAAGTGACACTTTTCACAGCCATTTGATCATGTCCAGAGTGTTAGATCAGATCGTTATGGAGGACGTGGCACGCAACTGCCCAAAGCCCTTCTTAGATTATCAGAACTGTATGCAATCTCCGGAGGTTAAGGACAAGCGGGAGTGTATCAAGTATCAGACGGCGTTGCAAAAGTGTGTCCAAGAGGAAGTTCCCACTTTCCAGACGATCCAGACCAAATGTGGGGCTGTTATTAGCAAGTACGAGGCATGCCTGAGGAAGAACCGTACCAACTACAGTTCCGAGTGCTTCAACGAGCTCAAGGCGTTGCGGGTGTGTGCTTCAGGCCAAGTTGGAGGTGACACACAGCTGGAAAAGAACAGGAAGAAGGCCGAAAAGCCGGCAAAATAACTATACATCGATCCAGTTGCAACCGCCCAACTATACCATGGTTACAGCGATTGTACATGACCGCATTGGGGCGCTACATGGTTGTATTATAATAGAGTTATACTATCTTTTGGACCGCTTAATGGCAGCACTGAAAAATTATCCAATCTTTAACCAGCTTGCATTGACGGCTCTTCATACACATGTTGAATAACTGTCTCATTTTGCTGGTAGATCAATATCGAGGCACCAATTAGTGTCAGCAACCGTTGAATGGGAAGCCGACTTTACGAGCATCGAGACATAATGGATAATATTACACTATGTAGAAGAATGCTGCTGGAGTTACTCGGACACTTCGTCGTAGTCATCGAGGTTGTTCGGCACAGAACTGAAGTTGTAAGGGCATGGGATGTCCTCGTCAAACCTGTCGAGCCATTCGATGTTATGGTCAAGCTTGGTGCGCAGTTCGGGAATCGAATCCTTGGCATCGTCGTACTCCAAGCCGGTGTATTCATGGAACATGAGCCGGAAGTAGAAGTCAAGTGAGTGCAATCCACGAAGGAAGCCAAAGTCGGGCATACCAAGGTGCGATGGCGGGTATGTTGTGGTTGAAGGAAGTGGTTCAGTGCCGATAACGCACTGCGCGAAGTCTATCATGCGAAGAATTAGGTTAGACTTCAACGACACCGTGTCTGCAGAAGAGTCGTACATCAGCAAGATGCTCGACCCGTAGAGTCTGTAGTCGTTTAATGTAGCAAATGTTTCCCTCAACTCACCAATGTTCTCGATCAATGTAGGCAGCTGTTTCACAATCGAATAGCAGTGTAGTCCGTCGTAGAGGAACCGCGACAGCGACCGCACAAACTGCTCGCCTGCAGTCACCCGACGTCCAAAGTACTTGTCCCTGTTGACGAAGCTGTTCTTGACCAGGTCCCAGACTTGCATGCCGCAGGTCCGCACACCCAGTTGCAACGACGTTGTCTGACGACATTTGCGACGCTGCGATTCACGCTTCGTCTGTATCGCCTCGATTCCGTACTGCCTCGTACCCATCTTCAAGTCTAGAACGCATGGATGTTCCATACCGCTAGTCAGGTCTTCCAGCATTAGGAACCGCTCGAAGGTGGTCTCCTTATGGATCTTGGGCGACGTGTCGATCGTTAGAGCCTGTTCGGAATCGTCCATCACGAACATCTCGTCGTCGTCGGTCTGCTTGGGAGTGGTTATAGCATCTCCATCGGCTGCATCTCTGTCAACATCATCTTGGACATCAACCTCAACCTTGTCGACATCATCCTCGACGTCCCCTTCGGCATCCTCGATGGTCTCATCCAGTAAAGCCTGAGGACTGTTTCTGAAAGAGGCCACGTCGATCGAGCCTCTCCTGAAACCGGTGTCTACACTGTGGACCGAGGATGCCATGCGTGGCGTCGACTGGCCGCTCGAGATGTTGCTGGTCGAGTACCGGTGCCTACGCGGTGGCACTTGTGGGCTCTCTGAAGCGCGTGTACTGCGTCTGCCCTTGCGGTCTCTCTTCAAGAACACCTCCGTCAGCACCTGCTCTTGCAGCTTTCTATTGACAGTGGTGGAGCCCAACGAATCGGTAGGCTCGCTGATAGGTGAGCTTGCTGCACTGAACTGCGACCACAGGCTGTCTGGAACGATATGGCGATTGTCCTCGAGAACGACCTCCGGAACCGTTGACGGAGTGTCGAGCTTTTCCGATGTCAAGTCCAGCTCACCAGGTTCACCGTCCTCGGTGAATGTCGTGTACCGGACGTTCAAAACACCAATGTACTTTGGAATGAATTGGAGCAACTCGGGATGAGACTGCTCCATGTTTTCGTACCATCGGTTTTCTCTGTTGACGAGTGCTTTGCAAACTGCACGATGGCTGAATTTGAATATGGCTGTGTGACCTCCCACCTTGTTCTTGAACGGCTGCAACTCAACGGCAAGAGGGTATTCCTCGTCCTCGCTGAAAGTGTCGTCGTCGTTCGGAGTTGTCGATTCGTCCTGGCTGGCTGCTATTGAGGTGGAAGCTTCTAAGGTTTTGGTGGCTCCTTGGCTCGTCTGAATCTCTGCTATGAACACAGGCTTGGCTGTGTCCACGTCGCCAGACTCGGTCTCCTCTTTCAACTCCTCCAGTTCGAGGTTTTCTCCTTCGGACCCAGTATGAGAGTGGGGGAAGTAGATGGCCGATGAGATCGTCTTATCGTTCGGTTCTGACACAGAGTGCCGCTTCTCATCCTTCTCACGGAAGATCCTCAACGATTTCGCAGCTTTGCGGCCGGAAAACTGGCCCGTCTCGTCTTTAGTCTTCAAATCCAGACCGACAATAGGTTCGAGCAGCCCTTCTTGAGTGTCAGGCCTCCCCGTGGCCGGCTGCATCGACGTCATGGTCTGTTGTTTGTATCTATGTATTACTAGCCTCTGATACGGACTCTATAGCGCACTATCAGTGCGTAGTCTCCTCTCAAAAGCCCTCTCTACCTGTAGTTCAGATAAGAAAGTGTGTGTTCGTTAGAGGTAAAATTGAGAAAATAATTTGGTTTACCTCAATCACCGAGATGTGTGTAGTTCAATAAAGGACAGGTCAAACGATCTAGCTAGTAGTTTTACGAGCCGATGGTTCTTATAACTTGGTTTATATGTGATATATGGTTATACTTGGAAGGCTTGGGGGGGGTCTTCCTGCTCGATCGTCGCAATCTCCTCAATTAGTTACTGCTTGTATATTTCTCTAAACGTGCCAAGTACTTGGCCGGAGACCAAATTACCCCATGTAAACACGTCAAAAAAGGGGGCGTGTTGGAATTTTCCTGTGGATGTTGGCTGTTACTGGCATGCAGGTGTTAGTTGTTGCATTGCTTGATCTATCCCAGACCACAGATGCGCTGGCTGGTTCTAATACCAAAAAAAAACGGCTTCAGGTCCTGCCCAGATTCGAACTGGGGTTATCTGAGTCAAAGTCAGATGTGATTCGACCACTACACTACAGGACCGAAACCGGGTTATTTTTGTTAGTATTTTAATATGTGTGCGGAATAATTTTTCGTTATAGAATTGGGCTCGTTTCAATGAGGTCGGGTGGAGGGTAAACGACAATGTATTGGCATATTAAGGTTTCTGTTAGGTTGTTGGTCGGAGTTGTGTGTTTTCGAACCAAATTATCTTCTCACAATGTCTATATATTTACACTGACTGGAACATACTATTGACTAAGTTTTCGCTATAGAAAGCAGGATTGATAGAGATAACTAGCTAATAGAACATTAACGAATCAACCATTTACGGGCGGAAATGTACCCCAATAACTACACGAACCCACCAGTACACACCTATAACACCTTCTGTCTCACTCATTTACCCCCGAGACCCCCTGGATAAAAAGATTCGCCCAAGGTCTCCAAATGACCACCTTCATTGCAGTGCCCAGCAATTTTCCTCGAGAATCCAACCTTGCCTTTTTATCATGGTTCAAGATAATAGAGAGCAGCTGCTGAAGCCGATCCATGGAATCTACATCCCCATACTGCTTTGCATCGTCGGAACATACATAGTGAGTCCACCGCTGATCCCGTACGTGGTGGCGGCTCTAGCGCTGTTTGCCGGCTACCATGTTATCCGTGTCAAGTCGCAACTGCCAGAGCTCAGTCAGGACCGATGGGTGCCGCACGAGCTTATGGACATGACAATTGTGTCGAAGAACACGGCCATCTACCGGTTCAAGCTATACAAGGACTACGACACCTTGGAGATTCCAGTGGGACAACACGTTGGAGTTCGTGTGACGATCGATGGTAAACAGTACGTTCGTTACTACACGCCGATCTCCAACCAATACGACGAAGGGTTCTTCGACTTGATGATCAAGTCGTACAAGGATGGCACTGTGTCCAAGTACTTTGCTGGGTTGAACGTGGGTGAATTGGTCGAGTTCAAGGGCCCCGTTGGAAGAATTAACTACCAGCCAAACATGGCCAAGGAGATCTACATGATTGCCGGAGGTTCCGGTATCACTCCGATGTTACAAGTGATGGGTGGCATTGTGACAACGCCTGAAGATACCACGAAAGTGTCTTTGCTCTATGCCAACGATTCTCCCAACGACATTCTGCTCAAGGAGGAATTGGATGAGCTTGCCTCAAAATACCCATACTTCAAAGTTGAATATGTTTTAAAGGATGCACCAGCCAATTGGACCGGCCACAAGGGACTAGTGACAAAGGAGTTACTCGAGCAGTTCTTGCCTTCTGCGTCCGACGATAGAAAAGTGTTTGTTTGCGGGCCAAAGCCGATGGAAACGAACGTTTTGAATTGGACCAACGAGTTAGGCTGGCAAGAAGGCACACTAAAATCGAAGCAGGACGACCAGGTGTTTGTGTTTTAGGCGCACGATGATAGAACAGAATGCGGGTGTGCTCAAAACTCAGCTGCCGTTGCTAAAACATGCCAATATCCCATACCATACCATCTACCGTCTCTCTCTATTAGAGGCCCCCCATATAATTTATTCACTTGCACGAAATTCTTAGTTACGCGTATGTCACTTCTTAATCTTGACTTCAGTAAATCATTGCTGGGCGGAGAGGATGGCCCGTCGCAACCTGAGATCAAACATGACATCCAGTACAACTCGACGGTTGAGCTGGTTTCTGAAAAGAAGGCTGTTCTCAGCTCAGGAAAGACCGTCACGCTAAAACCAAAGAAACACCATTCAGATCTCGATCCGCGGGACGAAGCACCCATTATCGACATCGGGCGGCTTCGTCGGAAGGTCGAAGTGGAACAGAAGTTACGGCAGCACGATAATGCACGGTTAAAACGGAGATTTGGCACCAGCACGGGGCTCTGGACCGAGAAGTACAGACCCAAGAACTTCTTTGAGCTATTGGGTAACGAAAGAACCAATAGACACATTTTGGAGTGGTTGAACCATTGGAACGAGTGTGTGTTCAAGACAGCCAACTTTCAAGAGGACCAGCCAGACGAATTCGGACCGGTCGACCCCTTGCACAGACCGTATCATAAGATTCTGATGATTCACGGTCCTCCTGGTACTGGTAAGACGTCCATTGCTCACGTTGTGGCGGAACAACTGGGCTATGAAGTGTCCGAGATCAATGCAAGTGACGAGCGTGCTGGCCAAACTGTCAGAGACAAGCTACGCAACAGTATGCAGAACAACAGTCTCAGTGGTAAGCCGGTTTGCTTGATTTTAGATGAAGTTGACGGAGCGAGCGAGTTTGGATTCGTTCGTGGTCTGTTGGACTTGTTGTATGAAGACAGACGTGCAGTGCAAGGTAAGAAGAAGGCACGGCACCTGCGCCGGCCCATAATTGCCATCTGCAACGACGTGTATGCCAATGCGTTGGAGAAACTTAGACCGTTCTGTGAGGTGGTTCCGTTCCGCAAGGCGTCTCCACGGCAAGTGAAGGGACGGCTCCGCAAGGTGTGCAAGAAAGAAGGATTAGAAATCACGGACAAGATCGTCGACGCCATTGTGGAGGCTACATCAGGAGATGTTCGCAGTTGTATCAACTTCTTACAATTTCATGGATCTGAGGACTCAGAAGAGACCGATCCTGGCAAAGATACTCAAGTCGGCTGGTACCTGCTATTGAATGAGATATTCCAGCGGTCAGGAAGGATGCCCAAACAGGAACAACTGGGACGGTTACGCGACTCGATGTCGACGACGACTAGTAACTTGGATAGGATTGCCAATGGCTGTTTCAATGCCATGCTAGACTGTGAAGGAAGCTCGCTGAAGAAAGTGGATGAGGTTGCAGACTGGCTCTACTTTCAAGACACCGTGGCCAACAAGATGCGGTCCACGGAGCTGTCATACTACGGAACGTTGGCGCCAATGAAGTTCTTTGAGACATTCAACGAGGTTGAAGGGCTGTCGTTGGCCGATAAGCAGCGGCTGAGTTTCAAGAGTCGTAACAAATACTACGATGTGAACAAGCAGGTCCACGAGGAGCTGCATCGCATCGCTAGGCAGATGGCGTTGCATGGAGTGGTTGCTCAGAGAGGTCTTCTTGCGTGCGAGCTGCCGATCTTGAACTCGACGATGGTTCCAACAGGTTTACAACTGCGTCGCTTCATGGAGGACGAGCTGGGCCGGCTGGATCATGCGTGCCAGGTGGCCGATTCGCTCGGGTTCAAATACGAGACACGGTTCTCGGATGATCACACTTACCAGCAAGCACATAAGACTCATCTGTTACGGCCGGACGTGAGCGTGTTTGTGGATGATCTGGAGCGTGCCAAGCAGAACAGGTACATCGAACGGATGCAATTGGAGGCAATGAAGAGGAAAGAGGCTGCCAAAGTGCGCGCAGAGTTCGATCGCAAGAGAAAGCTAGCTGAGGAAGCATTGGCACAAGAACACAAACGACACCACAGCGATGGCGAAAGCGAGGGTGAGCTACACGTTGATGGAACGGAATTCCACAGCAGATACCAGAAATTTACTACGCAAATGAGCCACCAGAAGGAAGGTATAAAGGCCAACAGGGCCGTGATGAGTGAGAACGAAAATCGGATCTGGGTCAAGTATCACGAAGGATTCAGCAATGCTGTTAGGAAGGAAATCACCTGGGAGATGTTGTTTTGATCCGTTTTCACGCTGCAGGTCCTCACCCCGGTAACCGGCGGCCCCCATACTAACTAATCTATTATATCACAGTTTCCAGGTAGTTTTAGTCCCCCCTAAGAAATATCTGTCGGGGCCAAAAGAAACGTCGAATTCCTAGCCTTTTCCAGATTAGACAACGACCCCGAGAGAAGATCTCAGGTAACTGGAGTGCCTCTGCACTGAAGTGCCTCTGCACGAAGTAACAGTACACAGGAGTAGAACGCATCTGCTCTACCACATCGGTTGATTGATGCCCGTCAAAAAGAGGTGAGTACGAGCATTTTTACAAAACCTACACACTCAACAAAAGACGATCACATGCGTCCCCAGAGGGTTTCCACAAGATTGCAAAGTACAAGAGAGCAAGTCGATTGTCTTGGGAAAGGCTGTGTTGTCAAAAGCAGAAATACAAATAGGTTCTGACAATGTCGAGTTGTCCCGTCCCACCTTCTGCCCCAGCACCGCGGAACGGCAGCTCACTGGTTGCTATTGGAACAAAAGGCTGAAACGGGAAAACTTGGGGGAGAAACTTGGTTTTTTTTTGTGTAGGCAATAAAGTTTCAGCTTTTTCAGCTTCTTTTTTTATCGAAACTGGGACAAGCAAGAGGTGAACAATTTTTTTTTAAAAGGGAGGTACAAATGGAAAGAGTAACTGAAGTAGAAAGCAAAGTCGTGTGGATGAAACGAGCCCGGAGGTATTCCCTAGTTGTGTGATTGTGATATTGGGTGTAATAAAACAAGGATACGGGGGGTCTACGAGTCAGAATACGAGCAAACCAACAAAGGACGCTGCCCTACGACCCAACGAATACGCACCGTTATACTGCTGGCACGGCGATATCACCAATTGTAGTAACTTGGGAGATTATCTGCTTGCTTCTGTCTTGAGTTTTCTTTGTGACGCAGCAGTTTTTCGTACTCTGGTCGTAAGTTTGTGTTCGCAGCTATTGTTGCTCTTTTGAAACACCCCCCCCCCCCCCCCCCCCCCACTTCTAACCTACACCTTGGAATGCTCCTACTGTTATTGCCTTGCAATGATAGCACATTCTGAGCAAACATACAACGCACTTTTCTGCAACTGCGTTCTAGGCCGGTTGCGGGCCAACATGTATTTAACTCAGCCGACTATTACATTTGCAGTAGACGCAGATGCAGACCGTTAATACGAACTTGTCACGTCACACTTATCCAAGTATATTTACGGTCATGAGGTGTATCTGCATCTAATGTGGATCTTTTCTCACACAATCAGTTGGAATCAGCTGGAATCCCCACCCCCGTTTCAGGGCAAACCAATGCGGATCTGAGAATATGTGATAAAAAACTTCAGCCCAATAGGGGGTAGACAAGTTCAAATGACACAGGCTATATTCGTAGCAAATAAGGGAGGCGGTAAAAAAACAAAACACATCTTGGAAACATCACATGACGAAGGCGGAGCAAGAGCGTCGCAATAATGACTCAAAGGAGGCAACATTCAATGATAATACGATGAGGATCGTTTCAGGAATGCCGAGTCTATTCAGGGAAGTCCCAGGCGTCACAATAGTTGCATACCTTGAGAACATAACACCACTATATGTAGGAACTACACAAAGCTGGTGATGCAAATGCTGCCCGGCTTCTTTACATTTTCTGCATTGAAACCGTCTTTTCTTTTGTAACTGCCCACGGAGCGTCGTAAAACTTTGATTTTTTTTTTGCTAGTAAAAAAACGGGTTTCTTTTTAAAACAAGTGCGATCTGCTGAATTGCGAGCATTGCTTGTTACTCTCTCTTTTTACTAACGGACCATGTCTAATAGTAACGAGAACCAGGAGCTCGAGAGACGCTCCCATTTCAAAAACGTGTTTGCTACAAAGGACGTCTCAAGCGCTACCGCTGCTGCTGACAACGGTCTTAACACTACCAACGTCGATGTCAGTGAAAGTCGAAGACCCAGCGTTGTAATGCCACCAGCAACGTTGCAAACCACAAGACTACACTCTGTCGAAGAAGAGGACGCCTCTGGTGATACCGAGATTGAAAGTGATGCACTCTTGTCACCTTCATCAACAGTTATACCTCCGCACGCTTCGCCAACCGACTCCAGCACGGCAACGCTTGCCCACAAGAGACGTGCAGAAGCTATGCTGCTACAGAACAAGAGGGTGTGCAAGCCAGGAAAGGTTGTCAAGAGACCACTACGCAAATTCAGATCGCGGTCGCTACCGAACATCTTCAACGCTTCTCAACGCCGCCCTGACTTCTTGCTCTCCCATATACCAACCAAACATTCACACGAGACGTCATCCGCCGCCATGGATGTCTCTAGCAGCATCGAAGACGTCCACAACACAAACAAGGCCACCGACGCCAAGAAGCTGTCGTGTTCGCGCCGTCATCACCACCATCACCATCATCATCATTTGCATCAAGCCACCGCCCAGGCAAGCGGCCAGGCCTTCCTTACGACACCGCCATCCATCTTGCTGCCACCTGTGAACCTCCAATCCATGCAGGAAATCGACTTGCATGAGGTTCTCAAGAACTCGCAACTTCGCCACGACATTCTTTTCGACCCTCAGGTCCAGTTCCGTCCAAACTTGGACGGTGAGCGCGGCCGCCGCAAGAAGTTGCAGGCCGATAACTACTGGGCTTTCATACGCCGCGAGATCGGTGCAGTGCTCCGTGGAGAGCGTACTATCGGCTTGAACTCCCCTATTGGAGTGATGTTCGATGCACTCAAGGGAATCTTGCTCAGCCTCATTCCTTCCAAGGACAAGCCTTCTTTCGAGAAGGTGTTGGACATGAACTTGCTGATTCAGCAGCTCAACACGGCCTCTTTTGACTTTGCAGGCTTTGCTGACTGGATCTCGTCCGTGTTCAAATTGCACTGCGCTCCGATGCGCGACGAGTGGGTTGACTCTATGAATGCCATCTTCCACGAGGCCTGCGACCCAGACACGGGTGCTATCGACGCCGACAAGTTGGTCAGCGGCCTCCGCGTCTTGTTCTCCATCTTGGAGGCAATGAAGTTGGACGTGGCCAATCACCAGATTCGCATCTTACGGCCTCTACTGTGCTCTACAGCCGTCGCTTTCGAAAAGGAGTACTTTGCGTGTGCGCTCAAGAAGCGTAAGATCAATTTTACGCTCTCGCTCCTCTGGTTCAAGAAACATAGTAACGCGATGGGCAGCAAGGATGTGCGCAAGGTCTTGGATGCCGGAGTGCTTAGTCTGCTCTCGTGCTCTCACATGGTTGCAGAGTTCCCTAACACTCTGGCATTTGACCACTCCAGACTCGTCATGCTACGTGCTGACGTGCGCCACCTCATCTGCACCAAGCTGTGCGCGGTCTTGTACCGAACCATGGTCAAACAGAATGGTCTACCTGCCGAACTTTGCTCGCCAGACCACTTGTTTGCGCTTAAAAAACAGATTCTTAACATCATCGTCGATGAAACGGGAAATTCCAAATGGACGCGGAACCTCCACAGTCTCGCAGTTCACATCGTCAACGTTCTCTTTGGTACACTCGACCAATCCAAGGTCGACTTCTGCTTCAACTGGTTGCTCAAGCAAACCCAGCCAAGCTCCAAAGTTTACACACTACTTGAGCAGCAGCTCTTCGCCAAGATTCGCCAAGGTCTGTCCGATTCTCAGTCTATAGAGGACGACTACGTGATCAACGACGAGCTTTGTAACGTTACCGAGAGACTCAAGAAGTTGATCGACTTGAACTGCAACGTCTTTGGTTCCATTTACGCATCATATCTAGACTAGGCTAATACATATTCATGGACTATCGCAACCAACAAGTAGTTCTTTAATGATCCGCCTTCGGCATTTTTTTTTACACCTATCGGAACTATCTGGATCTTTACTCCTGCTACACCGGCGATCGTTGCTACCTTTGTTAACACCCCGGATATTGCGTCCGGCTCCAAAAGATTGCTATTTTGATCCTCGGAACGTCCCGAGGATGTGAATTGGTCAAAGTTGCCGAAACGCAACATTCCAATACGTAACACCAGGCACTCTTGTTGAACCTTCTGTTTTTGACAAACGCATCTTTGTTGCCTTTATCCGTAACGTATTATCTATTATATAGTTATGCGTCTTCAATGACATGCAACCCCCACAGCATGCATAATACCAATACAACATCCGTAAGGAGCCTGTCCGCTTCATTGGAATGTGTGACGAATGAAGAATGGTCAGGCCATCTTGTATGGCATTCATTCAGTGCATGAGAGTGCATATGCACAGATTTTACTATATGGTGCACGGATGCAACAAAAGCCTCGTTCTATTTTGTGACCCCGCATTTATTACGTCTCATCTGTTCAGGACCTTGTTATTGTGAGAGGCAATTGTTGGCTTCAATTCTGTTCCTACTAACCTATGACTGTCTCTGATAGCAAATTCATAGACTAAACCCGCCAGCATGTCACAGATGGATTCCGATAATTCAATTGATCAACTTGCTTCCAAAGTTGACCCGTTACTTGCACGAGTGTCTGCACTAAATAGTGAAGTAGAGAAGCTGAACAAGGCAACGAAGGCTCTACAGTTGTCCACAAGTTCTTGTTCATCTGACAAGGCTGCAAGAGACGACTACTGGATCAAAATCCGTCCAGAGTTATCTACTATTACGGGCTTATTGGATGCTCAATTGGACAAACTTCGCGAGGAACAGGACCGTTGACTCATTGACGTGCACGATGGACTCAATGCAGAGAACGAGATGAAAACGGAGACAGATTCAAGCTTTATTTCAGACGAAAGAGCTCGAGTCCGTATCAAGGGAGCATCTTCATACTATGAAATCACCTCGTACATGTTCGAACAAGGCTCATCTCAACTCATTAACGCACTAAGACACATCTCGAACTGTCTTACACTTCAATGCCGGATCCCAGCTGTCTGGTATGATGATCTGCGTCAGTATCTGAACGATGATCTTCTTGAATTCTACGACAACCGCTGTTTTCTCGTGTCTCCTTCAGCCAAGAGATCGTATTCACTGCTCTACTTCTTCCTGATCCAGAACGTCGACTTTGAAGAACTAGCAGAAGAGGCACTGGAAGAGGTTAAAGAGCTCAAGCCCAAAGTAGGAGACCCTCTCCGAGCATTCTTCGGCTCTGTCTATGATAAAGCTCAGCCAGTTATGATGACCGATCACTATTTCGAACAGGTCCGTCAACGTATGGCTACTGTTGCTGGAAATATGAAGAATATAGAGCGGAAAGCCAAGTTCGAGGCTACAGAGAAGCCCAAGGAATTGCTTAGAGTCATTGCTACCATCTCTAGAGATGACAGGATTCCTTACTGTCGAGGATCCGTCAAGTCCTAAGCGATCCTTCACCGCACTCTTCAAATATAGCAGTCTATTCAACTATATTGACCACATGAACCACTTGTATGCCATTTCTTTCGCTTTAAGCGCCCCCCATTTCTCTATAACTTGGCAACATTTACCTTCCTGTCTGTTAACCTCTAGGCAATTTTTCCTAACCCTCAATTGACACGGACTCTTCATCGAGTACAGCTCTATTCCATGATAGAGCAGCTTCCAACGGAGCTGGTGATCCAGATCTTTGCATACTTGGATCCAGAATCACTGGACCGGGTCGGACTCGTCTGTAAAACATGGTATAAGCTTACTCAGGACAACGCCGTCTGGGCACGGGCTCTCGAGCAGAGATACCCCGCAGCGGGCACCAGCTTCCCCAGCGCCGCTCGCACGACGTCGTGGCGCAAGGAGCTGCTGACTAGAGATGCCAGAACCGCCGCGTGGCTGAGTGGTAGAGGCATTCGTCGCAGTTATCCGCTTCCATGTCCATATCCAGCGGTGCCGGTGCTAATGGCAGACTTTCAACGCGATACATTGGTGGCATTTGAGCCCAATTCCGAGAGATTGACTACCTGTCACGCCAATTCCGGTAAAGGAGGCGACACAGTGATCTGTGCGACTCCAGCAGGTACATCTGCCTATAATGTGGGGCCCCATGGAGTCGTCTATGGAGGCTGGGATGGATCGGTTCAAGGTTCATTAATAGACCACCATAACATTCTTCTGAGTGGAATCCAGCCCTTTACAGGTTTGGGACACCAGAATATGGTGACATCGGTGTTCATTGGCCGTGCTCCAGGGTTCCATGCGATCACGGGCGACGGCAGTGGTGTTGTGAGCGGCTGGGACATCAAACGGCGCATTTTGATCCGGACGGTCAAGTTCACAGAGGCGTTGATTGTTCGACTAGACACCGATGGCAAGAACGTGGTGACTCTCGACAACCTTGGGGTGGTTTGGCTGTCTCAAGGGTTCCTTAGAGGAGCTTATAAGACGAAGAAACTTGGCCAAATCCCTGGATTGAGCGATGCTCATCTGTTAGTGGACTGGGGTGGACATACCGTCATAGTATACGACGAGCACAAGCTGGAGACGGTGAACTTTGATGGAGAGCGCAAAGTTCTACCGCTGGGTACAGATACAATCTCTCAGGTGGTGATAGACGAAGGACGTCAGTTCATAGAAAGAGACACGACAATTGTCGGAGGAGATGCCCTCATGATAGCGGTGATTCTACGGCTCGGTAAAGTGATGGTGGTGGATGTTCGTGGATCTAGTTATACGATGACGCCGCGGTTCGTTATAGCACCTCCGAATGGAACCCGTGCTATGATAACTTCTGCGTCGATCAATGCCTACGTTGTGCTGATCGGCTCGTTCAACGGACTGGTCGATATGTACGATGTATTAGGTGGTACATTCAGAAGGAGAGTGTCAGGACGACTCGAGCGAAGGCTGCTGGGCGGTGAAGCATCATTGCCGGCAATGCAGATCAGAGCAGATGGCAATAAGGCCATCGGAGTTATAGGGTACGGGCCTGTGGTGCAGTACTTCCAGTTTGGTGACCAGGGCGATAAGAAAAAGGCCAAGGCACATGGCAAGGACCGCAAACAGTCGGCCGACGATATCAGGGCGACACTCAATGATTACGAGTATGAGATGGATCAGAGGGACCAAGAGGAACAACTCGTCGAACGGTACAATGGTGACCACGGTGACCAAGGCGACGATATCGAAATGGCCGTGGCTCTGAGTATGTCGATGGATCAGAGTCTGTCGCTGGAACGGGACCCAGACGAGTCGGATATGAGCGATGCTGAAATGGAGGAGGCATTGCGGTTGTCGAGGGAGGATGCCGACAGGGAGATGGCGTTGCAAATAGCTAGAGAGGAAGGGTATGATGTGTGATTGAGCGTCCTAGCCACCTAGGACGCGCCGATAGATCATACTCTTACCGTATCACACTCTCACTCAACAGTCTAATACTGGTGAATCCAACCTCCCCATCTTCCATATTATCAGCCTTGGTGATTCCACCGATGGAACTCATGACTTTGACAGCTCTGACATGGCTGTCCTTACCATTCTGATGGTTACTCAAGAAACAGATCTTGAGCAAGTAACACTTCAACATATTATCATGACGAATGCCTGTAAAGAACACATCCTGCCAACCCATAGGCTCGACAAACTCCCTGGAAGCCACCTCTACGAGGTCGTGCTCTCCACTGCSGCTCATTATCAAGATTTTGGACGGAGTGTACGATTCATCCGTCTCATAGTTTAGGTAGAGTGAGACCCGCTCAATTGTGACTTTCTTGGTGAAATGGATCGTTAGAAAGTGCGGCTGTTGTCCATCACTCTGCCAGTATGCAAATGGAGTGTCCTCCCTCAACTCCTTGACGCCAAAACCTGGTTTAGACGAGGAAGCCGTCCAAGTAGCCAAGTTGCCGATGTCGACGAGCCCTTGAGCTTCCATCTTGCTAACTCCGCCCACGAACGCGGTCTCATCATCGAACCGCTTCTCCGCTGCATCTGTCATCTCATCAATATCAGAATCGGTGACCTCTTCGCCACCCAAGAAGTTTAAATCTGACATCAAGAAGAGAAAGTAAAACTGGGTGGATTGATTTGATCTTAGTGTTGATCTTTACTAGATGGTCCTAATAATCTATTAATTATGCTATCCCAGCCGGCCCGAACACAACTGTATCGCGAAGCTAACACCCATATCTTACAACTAGCACCCACATCCACTAGCCTTGCGGTCTATATCCACAGTATCGAAGCCCATCTGCTCCAACTCGCCGTAGTCAACTTTGAGAGCCCCAAGTTGGGCGCACCGTTGGAAAACCTTCTCGACATCCTCATGTCGCTTTGCACTGGTCTCTAAAACGTCCTTATCCACGTCCTGGAAGAGCCCATCCTCCTGATGGCTGGCAAATTCCACCGCCTGCCTACTGCTGACTCGTCGTATACTCTCTCTATCGAGCTTGTTGCCCACAACCACAATGTAGGGCCTCCCTCTGGCGTTGGCCACAAAGTTCTCTAGCCACTTGTCCAGGTTGTAGAAGGTGTCAGGGTTGGTAATGTCGTAAACAAGGATTCCGATGTCTGCACCTCGGTAAAACGCCCGACTCACAGCATTGAATCGCTCTTGTCCTGCCGTATCCCATATCTGCAGGTTGACAAACTCGTCATCGTGTGTTTTCACCTTGTAAGTAAGGAAGTCGGCTCCAACTGTCGCTTTGTAACTGCTGCTGAAGTAATGGTATAAAAACTGACATCGTAGCGACGTCTTGCCGACGCCTTGGTCGCCCAACAGTACAACTTTCACTGAACGGTTGCCCATGGCCAAGCCTGGTGTGATGAAATTGTATATTGGTGCTCGTTTAAGTGTGAGTGTGGCAAAGTTGGTGGCGAAGTATCAAGTACAAAATTTTTCAGCCAGCTTTCTCCCTGAAAAGACAACCTTTAAAAGGATGCTCTCTAGAATTGCACAAATAACAAGGCAGAGAGCCGTCCGAACGGCGCCATACTCCATTGTTGGATCGTACTTGTACAGACAAGCGTCGTCGATGGCCAAGACTGACAAGGAGCGCCAAGAAGAGCTTAAAAAGTTCCTCGAGGGGAAGAAGGTGGACGAACAAGGTTACTTCATTCGTCCGGACGATTACAGCAAACAGGACATCAAAAACACCGCCTATGGTCAGTACATGCAGAAGATAGAGCAAGAGAAGCTCGATTTGATCGAGGAAAAGCTTGCCCTGTTGGCAGAGAGTGAAGGTGTTCCTGTTGAACAGCTCAAGAAGAAGCTCGATGCTCTCGTCAAGGCCCAGCAGGACGAGGAGGCCACTGAACTGGACCAGGCACAGAGCACGATTGACAGTTTCCAACAGCAACTTCAGTCGATCAACGATCAAGAGTACCAGACGATGGAGTTGTTCCAAGGACTCGTCATTGCTGGAGATTCGTCGCCTGCTCTCAAGTTTGTCGAAGAGATCGACCCACAGCTCGCTGACAAGATCAAGAGTCTTATTGGTAACCACGAGCTCACAGAGAATGACTATAGAGAACTGTTAGAAGCAAGCAAATCGAGCAATTTTGCCCAGATCACCGAGAACGAGGTGAATACATTGAAAGAACTGATCCGCAGGGCTATCGAGGAGCCTGCAGAGGACTCGGAAGCGTCATTAAGCGAGCCTACGGTGCTTGTTTCGCGAATTTTTGATGAACTGACTTCACACGAGACTTTGGATGACTCTCCACTCTACCGTATAGTGGGCGAGGTGGATTCTACACTGTCCAACTTGCTCAAGGAGTATTCGGAGGTGGACCCAAAGGACGCCCAACTCGTTAAGGAGAAGTACAACGAGCTGGTTGAGAATCTTGGCAATCCAAAGAGTGCGTTCCGTAAAGTTCTGTTCGAAGACAACTCGGACGCTACCAACAAGTTGAAGGCTTTGCTGAGTGGCGCCGACCGCATCGACTTGCTGGACGTTGTGGATGCTGCACAGAGGGCCGGCGAGCAACTGGCAGACTCACCACTGTTTGCAGTTGTGTCGAAACTTGACCCAAAACTGGCCGAGTTGTTGCAGCAAGGTTCAGACATCGCAGAGCACGTCCAAGATCCACAGACTCCGATCTATCAGATCCTGGAAGATGTGACGAGCGAAGGATACCAAGAGCTTGAGCAGGCATTGCAACAGCTGGGAATCACCAAAGGTTCCATCGAGCAACAGGCGGCCAACACCGTCGATGAGGAGCTGGAGCAGTTGAAAAACGAGGATCAGACCGCACTGCCAGAGGAGGTGGCGGCCATGAACAAAGCATACGATGTGGCCTTGGAGGCAATCGAGGAGTTGAAGAAAGACATTCAGATGAACCGGTTGGATCAGCCTGGTAGCACCGTCTCGGACCAAGTGTCCAAGTTGCTTGGATTCGTCCCATCCGCTAACCAGACAGAGCAGGCCAAAGAGATCGACAGCAGACCGATCCCTGTTCAGTCAGACAAAGTTCTTGACTTCTGTGTGAACTTGATAATGAGAGACGGAAAGAAAGACATTGCTCGCAAGTACTTGAACCGTACACTCTACCTGATCTATCTGCAGACGAGAAGAGACCCTGCGGAGATTCTTAAGAACGCATTGGACGTCCTTGCACCTCTGGTGACCACCAAAACGAAGCCAACAGGATTTGCTAAGAACGTGACCGTTCCACAGCCTCTCACACACAGACAGCGCATGCGGATGTCTTTCCTGTGGATCATGGAAGCTTCCCAAGTCAGAGCATCTCACGACTTCCCAGTGCGCCTCGCCGAAGAAATTTTGAACGTTGAAAAGGGCAACTCGAAGTTGCTCGACAAGCGTGCCATGATCCATAAGCGTGCCATTGCCGTCAGATCCTACTTGAAGATATAACTTGTAAATACATCTCGTCTACTATATCATGAGCGAAAAAAAAAAACGTCGCCAAACTTGACCCAGTTAAAACCTTGTGACACAGTATTAGTCCTACTTATAGAATCAATATAGCGACATAACAGCCATGAGTGACACCACAAAGGAGCCATCAAACGTGACGGAGGAGGATGCGGTCTCAAAACAGCCCGAGGAGGCACTGGCACAGAGTTCTGAGACCGAACCCGTCCCAGAGGCGGTGAGCGAGCAGAACACGCCAGAAGCGACCCAGACGAGGCCCACAAACCCAGCTATCCCTGGAGCTCCTGCCAGATTCAATCCGCGGCCACATGAAGTTGAACTGGACGATCATTATGATCGGAGCATCAAGGACGACGTGATATATGAGATTCTGGACGAACCTCAGTTTAACCACACTAGGGCAGTGTTTGTGGGCAACCTGAGACAGCCATTCCAGAACGAGGACATCCAGCAGTTGCTGGGCGATGAGGCTGCCAGGGTTGGATCGACCATTGAGCGGGCCTGGCTGAACGAGCGTCGCACTCACTGTATAGTGATTGTAAGCGATGTTGCGGGAGCTGAAGAGATCCAGAAGGGTCTGAGCGGGCTGGATTTCCCGCCTGAAGCCGACGATAAGCAGAAGCTGTTCATAGACTTCATTCCGGTGAAGGCTGTTCAGTTGTGGATCGATCAAGAAGACCGCGGTCCCAAAGATGCCGTGTGGAAAGTCGACTACACCAAGAGACCGTCCAAGTGGGACACAGGCAAGGACTTCCTCGTTGCTACACATAAGATGTTGAACTATCCGAACAGGTCGATGGGCTACAAATCTTCTCTTCGTGGCAGAGGCCATGGAAGAAGAGGTCGTGGTGGCCGGTTCCATCCATACGAGAGACGGGACTATCGAGACGATTACAGAGACGAGTATAGGAGAGATGAGTATAGAGGCAGAGATGATTACAGAGGGAGAGATGATTACAGAGGCGGCAGAGATGAGTATCGAGGCGGCAGAGATGATTACAGAGGCAGAGACGAGCCCCGAGATGATTACAGAAGAGACGAGTACAGAGGCCGCGATGAGTACAGACGGGACGAATACAGACGAGATGATTATAGACGGGATGACCACAGAGGCCGGGCTGAGTACAGAGGACGGGATGAGTACAGAGGAAGAGGTGACTACCGAGGAAGAGGTGACTACAGAGGTGGAAGAGGTGGCCGTGATGAGTACAGAGGCCGTGATGAGTACAGAGGCCGTGATGAGTACAGAGGCCGTGATGAGTACAGCGGCCGTGATGAATACAGCGGCCGTGACAGATCACCTGCTCGCAGCGCTCCGGATTGGAGTCAGTAACGTATGTACATTAGCTATATATAGGCATAAATATGAGACTGCCGGCATAGTGTGAGTAGGGCATAAATATGAGATGTTGCAGAGTAGCGGCATAAATACGAGAGGAGCAGCATAGATGTGGGAGTAGCGCACTTCTCACACAGCCCACAACGTGGCAAACAGAGTGAACAGTCCATTCGTCTCGGTCTCAATCAGGTAAACTCCATACAGAGCCATCCAAGAACCAACATCCAGCGCTCTCATGGCAAGATGGTGCCAGTTACCGTAGACACGGAGTGGAATATAGTCGGTAATACAACTCTCGAAGCCGTACCGAGTGTGCAGCACAGTGAGCACTCCAAAGATGCAGTCCAAGTAGGGGTGATCGACACCATTCACGAAGGGAACCACCAGCAACGGCACCATTCCCATGATGATCACACGTTCGTAGACCCAGTGGTAAGAACCGACTGTGATATCTGGATCTGGAGCGTTGTATGCGTCGTTGACAGTGCCGACGATGTTTCCTGCAGGCTGTTTGCGGAGTTTGAACCCTTTGATGTAGTTTCTAATGCGGTGTTTCTTTGGTTTTGGGTCTTTTGGGGTTTTAGAAGCGTCTTTTGGGGTCTTAGAAGCATCCTTGGAAGTCTCTTTAGGGTCTTTAGAAGTATCGTTCAGGTCTTTAGAAGCGTCTTTCAGGTCTTTGGAAGCGTCTTTGAGCTCTTTAACCTCGTTTGAACCATCTTTAACCTCATTCGAACCAATGTTAATGTCTTTAGAGGCATTCGAAGCCCCCTCCACAGACCCTCCCTCACCAACACCACTCTGACCATTGCCTGATCTATCATTGGCTCCATCCTTCGGAGACGGGATAGTAGTGGCCCAACGAACAGTCTGCGGCCGGATAAATAGATTAGACCTCATAGTATACGCAAGAGGCATAGATGCCAGTCTGGGTAGTCGAGTCGTGGCCCGCGCCACGGCCCCGTATCTAGAAGCGAGTCGAAACATGAAGAGATAAATTTTCAGAGGTGAAAATTGGGACTGACTTGAAGCTGAGAAGTGAAGGAGAGTAGTGACAGAGATTAGACATTTAAGAGCAAGTAATTACGATTACCAAGACACTTTCGAGCAAGTAATTACGATTGTGTTCAATTGATACACATATTGGAATATTTACTAGTCAATAGGGGAAGACACGTCAAGACTACTTAGCGGCATCGCTGAATGGGTTGGCAGCGTCGGCGGCGGCAGCAGTAGTAGTAGCAGCAGCAGCCTTGGACTTGTGAGCCTTGGCAGTAATAGACTCAGTATCCTCAGAGTAGCCCTCAGCATCACCTGTGGAGGCCCAGGCATCCTTGCCGGCGTCCTCATTCAAGGAGTCGACGTCCTCGTAGTAGAGCAAGGAGTCGTGGTCGGCCTGAGAAGCAACCTCGTCCTTCTTACCTTGAGGAACGGCCAGGTTGGCGTAGTGCTCCAAGGCAGTGACAAGCTCATCGTTGGCCTTCAAGAGAGGAGTGATGAGGTCCTCGCTGTGGACGAGTTGCAAGTAACGCAAGATCTGTCTACGAACGTCTCTGCACTGGTCAAACTCTTGGTTGGCCTGGGCAGAGTGGATGGAGAGCTCATCTGGTCCCAAGGCAGCCAAAGTGGACTGCAAGTTGGCAGCCTGCTTGCCCGCATTGGCAACAGTCTGGTCGATCTTTGGCTTGGCAGCGGCAATGTCGATCGTTGGAATACGGTACTTTTCATCCAACTCGTCGTTAGTCTTGGAAGCAGGCGTCTCGTAGGCAGCAGCATCGCTGAAGATGCTTCCATCGGGCTGGTCCGACATGAAGTCGGGCACAGTGGAGCTGGTCCGACGGTCCTTGACGAACTTACGGCCTCCTCTGGTGAATCCGCACTGGTCGTACAATCCTGCCAAGGTTTGTCTGGCATCGTCCTCAGAGTAATAAGTCTGGAAATCCTTGAGCAGGTTGATGACACGGCGACGAATCACCGGGTTGACCTGCATCTGATCGAGCACACCAGAGGCAATGAAAATCAGGTAGCGAGTCAACTTACGGTCGTTGTAGAGCAACGTCATGTCGCCACCACCGCCGTTGGCAACCAACAGCTCCAGAAGACGAATAGCGTTCAGCTCCTCTCTCATAGTGCCGTACTTGAGCTTCTTACGGATGGCTCTGGCGGCCTCTGTTGGACCCGGCTCTCCAATATCTTGCTGCTCCTGGATTGCTTGCAAGAGGTAAGGCAGAGACACCTCCATGAGGACATCGTCGTCTCCCTTGCTGTTCTCGATCAGAGTGTTGATGATGTTCGTCACCTTGGACGTTGCGTGCTTCTGGAACAGATTCAGACCCATTGCGAAGAATTACTAGCAGTTTACTTTTACGTCAAGACTCTGGCTGCGATATATAATTCGCTTGGAATTTCACTCCCGCGCACATGCTTTAATTAACATGGGTGGCACGTTGCAGCCACTTGCACTACTTACTATTCTAGCTCGAAAATATCTTCACTATAGAGGCAGGCGGAGTGCACCGTGGCTGGTGCGCTGGCCCGTTCCCGCCATTGTTCGCGTCTATTGCACATCCCCGCGGGGGGACCATATTGGACAATTTGGTCCTCTCATCGCAGACATGATTACTTTGACATCTGGAATCGGGCTGTGCAGTGCGGATTTCGGTGGCTGGGCTGTGCAGGCTGTGTGTGGGGCCAACTGGAGTTGTTAGGGAGCACGTCCGATCTCTTTGTTCGTAGCAGCAGCAGAGAGGGCAACAGCAGAGGCGGAAACAGCAACAGAGGCAGCAAAAACAGCTAGAAGTAATCATGTAATCACCGCAACTCTTCCAAATGAATCATCCATCGAATCATCCATCGCATCATCACCATCACCATCCCCATCACAACCTCCACAACCATCACACCCCCCAACCACAATCACGCCCAGCGCCTCCATCCCTCAGGCTCCAATCAACTTCTCAACCTTCTTCTTGCCCAACGCCTGAACATCAGAATTGCCCCCGATGTGCTTCTTATTGATGTAAACGTTCGGCACAGTCC
Organism: Pichiaceae sp. JCM 15000; assembly: GCA_001950555.1. Classification (NCBI taxonomy): domain Eukaryota; kingdom Fungi; phylum Ascomycota; class Pichiomycetes; order Pichiales; family Pichiaceae; species Pichiaceae sp. JCM 15000. The sequence continues at coordinate 1,741,709 of BCKB01000001.1, read as the reverse complement.
GCTGGCCACTCTTCTCATACAAGTAGTCCTGGATCTCAGCGCCGTCAGATCTCTCGTCCAACTCAATAATGTAAGCGTCTGGGTAAACGTCGGAGAAAAAGGCCTTAGTTGCCCGACAGTAAGGGCAATAAGTCTTGGAGGCGATGAACACCGGATGAGACTCGATCATCTGGTCCACGGTCGTCTTAGTAGCTGCTGACATGACACGGGTTGCACTGGCAAAGTTTCGTTTCAATAGAGAAAACACCTTGGATATAACGAGCACAGTTAAAGCCAAGATTATCAGATTCATGAAGTCAATTATTGGGCGATTAGTAATGTAAGCAAGAGAAAAAAATTGGGATTGTCGCGGCTCAAAAGATACCGGAATTCTTCAGGTTCTGCTGGATCAACATGTCTGTGACGGCAGACAGAACAAACTTCATCGATTTGGTGTCGGTAGCACAGGTCCGGTGAACATAGATCGGCTTGTTGGTGCGGTTGAGGCTCAAAAACAGCTTTTCAAAGTACTCCAGCACGGCATCTGGGTCGTTACTCTTCCCATTATAGTCTGGGAAGTACTTGCGCACCAGAGATCGTCTCACTTTCTCCTGGAGAAGGTCGGTTTTGTTCAGAAACAGAATGAACGGAGTGTCTCTGAACCAGCGCGAGTTGCACAGACTCTCGAAAAGCATTATGGCTTCGTGCATTCGGTTGACTCGCTCGTCTTCAAACAGCACTTGGTCGTACTCAGACACGGCCAGAACAAAACACGTGCAAGTGATGTCCTGGAAGCAGTGCATCCACTTCTTGCGCTCCGACCGCTGGCCGCCAGCATCCAGAATCTTGAACCTCATACCGTTGATGTTGAAATCTGTCTCGGTGATTCCTGTCGTCTTGATCCGGCCTCTCAAAATGTCCTCGTTCGTGCACTCATACCCGTCCAACGCATACCGCTGTGCATTTTCAAATAGATACTTGGCCGAGTCCTCCAACTGGAACTGGTTGCTCTTGGCAAAACAGCTCCCAATGCCTCTGTCGTTCTCCCAAAGCTGCGAGATCGCTTCTCCAATCTCTTGCTTCGAATACGTCGAGTTCTCCTCTGCCACCCTCCCCAACTCATCACTCATCACTCGATCAGAATCATCAGAGTTAGTGGCTACATCGTTATCGTCGTCCCACGCGGAAAATGCCTTGCCCGTGCTGTGCTGGCGGCGCCGAGCAGCTGATGTCTCACTGTACTTGAGAATGAAATCCTTGAACACTCCGTTGCCAAAGCTGTCACCTTGGAATGGCTTGTAACCCAAGATCTTCTGCTTGTACTGATACAGCGGTGACGAGAGCCGGTCACAATCCAATGGAATGTCCAGCATTCTTGCTTGGATGATCAACGTCTGCATGGATCCGACACAGTCAGCCCATAGAACGTCCCGGTACTGTCTGCGCTCGTCTTCCGTGAATCCACCCTTATGTAGCAGCCTCAACTGCTTCAGAACGGTCGATTTCCCGGATTCACCGGCACCTAGCAGCAGCAACTTGACTCTGCTCTTGCGCATGTTCCTCCTCTCCTTCACAATTCGGTCCAATTGCAGGTTTTGCTGTGTGGCATGGTCCTGATTGACTTCAACACTCGTTACACACCCCATACGTTAAGATATTTCCACTGTTAAAACGATAGCCTGATAATACGAGGAAGAACGTATGTTAAACTGCCAATAAAGTTGCCCGGAATCCAATTCTGGTGTGTCTGCTTCAGTGTGAAATCTGAAACACATCTCCCAAACTGTATTTCCTAATTGGGACTAATTAGACAGTTTCTTTTTCGGGACTATTCGGCCCCATACTGACGGAGAATACCGTCCAGATACGACCCTTTTGATGGGGGTAGTGGCCCAGTTTCCCCATAAGCCTCACTCAAGTGGGGTAAATTCATTCTCAATGGGGTATTCACACGATTAACGGGAATACGGAGCCTTCTACCGACCAGATCTCTCGGTTGCTGCTGGTTCATGTCTCTCTCCTTAAGAAACGCAATCGGTGGCTGCTGGGGCATCCCAATTGGTGCCTTCAAGGCTTGAACGAGGGTGTCCGTCATTGGAGAAACTGTGTAGTCATTCTGTCCGTGCAGAACGTCCAAATGGTATCTTGAAGTGTTCTCCTTGAACAGTTCTTGAACTTGAGCCGCTGACAGCTGTTCTTGCGGGCACAACCGGTTTGTAACAGGGTAGGTGTCCATCTCAGGGGCAGAGTGAACCAGTAATGGAGCAGAGGATCGAGTGTACCGTGCCAATTTCTCCTTGAATTCCAAAATCTTGTTGATGAATTCCTGAATGTGCAGCACTTCTGAAAGAGGTGCACTGGACGAAGTTGCCTTGAGTTCTTTGGCTGTCGAGGCAGCATCGATGACTTCGTAGATATCTCCATCGATATTTCCACTGCTAATCACTCCATCCACAACGTTTTCTTCCTCTGCTTCCTCTGCCTCCTGATCAACAGAAATGGTTGCAACTTTATCAACAGTTGTCCCCTCCACTATCCCCTCCACCGTCTCCTTCACACTCATCTTCACAGCCTCCCTGATGAGAGCAGCTCTGTCCTTAAACCGCTCCCCCTTCGTCTTCTTGGCCTTCAAATGCGCCCGTGCGTCGCCAGTCCTCTGATATGCCAAATACTCATCGGTTCTCAACGAAATCAAAACGGATCTCCCCGGCCGACGTGCCATAATCCGCGGCTGGTCATCAGGATCTCCATACCACAGACGTGTCCACCAGATACTCTGCTTAAGCTTGAGTTTCTTGACCAAAAGATCAAAGTCTATCATAAGAAAGTACACTAAGGATTGTGAAATTATCTTGTTTAAAGTACATGGATTAACGACCAACCACCTGCCTGAAACTCTTCTCGACGAGCTCTTTCAACTGCTTGTAGCTCATTATCAAACATGTCATCTCGTCCGGGCTCACCAGGAGCACATTCTCATCGACGCCGGCATCGAGCTTATTCAAGCAGTTGATGATATGTGCCAGATCGACCACGGGCTTACCGTTCTTATCGACCTGGTGGAACACAAAGTCCTTGAACAGCTTGACCGGGTACCGTTCGCCAGTCTCCGACCAGGACCCGTCTTTTAAAAACTCGGGCCTCTCACTGATCACATCCAGCTTGGCTAGTAGTCGGACCAATCTGGAATTCTCCACCTCCTTGGTCAAGTTTGCCTCGAAGTAGTCGGTGGCATTCTCCATGCCATCACACACACGCAAGATATGCGGTGCAAGCAGCTGCTGGAACCGCTCCCAGTTAGCATCTGGAGTCAGCATGTATTGGAGCACCGTCTTGAACTGGTCCGAATAATTGAGCAGTTTCACAATCTCAACTGGGTCTGTCACATCTTTGATCACGTTGGTTGACTTGGCCAGATTCAGCAGCAGGTGGCCAAACCGGCAAAGGTCGTTCTGTTGCTCATGCGGCACACGTAGTGCTCTCTCACGTTCGGCAGCTTCAGCGTCTTTCTGGTTGTTGTGGTTATTCTTGGCCAGGTCCACAATGTCAGAGACGGCACACGCAGAGAGCCGCGCACGCGTCTTACTAGTGACGATGATCTTGGACGGATCGTAATCACCGACCCAGAAGTCCTTGGCATGGATAGCCAAAGTGGCGTTGGTCAATTGAACCATATAGGACCAAAGAATGTCCTCGGTGATCAACTCTGGGTCCCTGTTGCCGATCCGATAGAAGTGAGTCTCCATGAGGTTGAGCGATAGCGGATAGTAGTCGTAGATGAGGATCAACGAGATATCTCCGAAGGCCTTGGTACTGAATGCATCGTAGACACGGACGATATTGGCGGATTTGATCTGGCTCCAAAGCTTGATAGGTTCCAGGAACCGACCCGAAGTGATCGGCACACCTTCTAGTCGACGCATGCAGTAGAGTCGTCCGTCCCGGTTCGACATACACTTGAAAACAGTCTGTGGATATCCGTAGATAGAGTCGTTGTTTTCGTAGTGCTTATCGATCGGATACAGCGAGTGGTAAGGTCCCACATGCAACGGTAGGTTCAACTGGTTGTTGGGGATCTGTTGCAAGCTGGCCTCGTTTCTCTGTTGCAAGTATTCTCTGAGGTCGTTCGGGATGAACAGATCTCCCACAGTTCGCTCGTTGGCAGACTTATTTAGGTCAACATGTGGCGGCGGCTGTGGTGCATACAAGTGGTAGTTCATAGGGAACAGATTGGTCTGCTGGTAGAACGGATCAACCGGCTGTGGGGCCAGCTGAGCAGGCAATTGCCCCAGTTGAGACATCGATGCACTCATTGGAGCCTGCGACATCTGACTGCCGCTCACGCTCATGCTAGTTGCTGATTGGACATCTGGAGACGTCGGAGTGAACACAGGTGCGCTCTCTGGAGCAAGCAACGTCGGCTGCGACGACTGTGGACCTGCTGGCTGTTGTTGTCTTGGCGTGGACTGTTGGTGCTGAGCAGCCGGTCCTTGAGGAAATCCCGACGCCGATCGTCCTAAATTGGAAGAGCTGCTCGATGGAGTTCCACCAGAACTAGGCGCTCCCGGATTGGATGGCGTGAATGCCGGAGTATTGAAGTTAAACTTTGGTTTCGGCGAATTGGGAGTACTAGGAGTACTTGGCGACTTCCCACCCGTCCCAGGACGTACATCGTGGTTGAATGAGCAGCCCTTATTCTCCCATTTGCAATACCCGTGGATTTGCATGTTCCGACAGGGGATCTTGCTGGCCCATTCGAAGGACTGGCTCATGTCGTCCAAAAGACCAAATGATTAAACGTTGGCTAAATAATCAACGAAGAGGGTTTTTTTGACTTATCAAATATCCCTTAGAGGAGTCCTAGAGCAGTGGCTATTCTACACGTACCGACGGTTTAACACGCTGTAACTTGTCATGAGTGTTGTAATTGTCACGGGTGCCTCAAGGGGACTCGGATTGGCCATTTCCAAGCTCCTCATACAACTATCAGCCAACTCCAAGGTTGTGTTGGTTGCAAGAGGAGCTGATGCTCAACAGTTCATCCAATTGTTCCCTCAGACCCAGCAGAGCTCTGTGGAGCAACGGATACTTGCTATTGCTGGAGATCTCACGAAAACTGATGTTGTCAAGACGGTAATCAGCAAAACACTGGCCACGTTTGGTAGAATCGATTCTATAGTGATCAATGCCGGTGCTTTGGCCCCCGTTGACCACCTGGACGTGATAAATGTGGATGCCATGCGGCAACTGTTCGAAATCAACTTCTTTTCCGCTGTGGAACTGGTCAAACAGGCGATTCCAGCGCTCAGAGCTTCCAAAGGAAACTGTCTTTTCGTTTCTTCTGGTGCATCTACCAAACCCTACGATGGATGGCTCGCTTACGGCAGTTCCAAAGCCGCACTCAACCATCTGTCGCAGGATTTGGCTGCTGAAGAAGGCCCCGATGTGAGAACGGTCAGTATCGCGCCAGGAGTAGTCGATACAGAGATGCAAATGGATATCAGAGACAAATTCGGCTCCCACATGGACCCAGCTGCTCTGCAAAGATTCACTCAACTCCATGAAACCGGCCAGCTACTGCCACCGGAGGTGCCCGGCTCGATCTTTGCCAATCTGGCTCTACAGGGAATTCCTCCCGACCTGTCTGGGAAGTATCTACGGTACAACGACCCTGCCCTGAAACAGTACCTGGGAGCATAACTTTGCCTATCTGGGCCATGCTGCGACAACTGATCCAGCCCACAATGGCATCTCGACCCACTTTCGAGGCCATTCTCGGAGTACCCCGGCGGCCCCTGTGTCACTTGCCACATGAAGAAAATATTTGCTCACTCCAGCTTATATCCATATACCCATCATCCTCCAGTTCAACATTGATAGCACTTTGATCGTGAACGCGCAAATTCAGACGCTGTGCAGATATGAGCAATTTGGGACTTTGCCAAAATTTCTGTCTCAGGCATATCTTGGCGGATTTGCACGCACAATATTGGAACCAGACTTGCCCTTGGCGAGCTATGCTATTTGCCTTTCGATATGGTGGAACATATTCATCATACGGATGAGACAGATCCAACTTCAAAGCGATACATGGTCGAAATGCGGAAGAAGGTTACCATTATACCGCCACACTGAGCAAAAAACCGTTTACCCAAACCTTATTTTCTCGTCCTAATCGGGTAATAGAATTAAGGTTATATTGCTCAGGCTGAAGAGTTTTGAATATATTGCTCGGCGAGTCAATTAGGACCCTCCGAGCAGATATTAACTGGCGTGGTATAAGAAACGGGACAACCCCCACAGCCAGAATCCAACGCCACTATGGAATCATACCACGGATTGATCGTTACCGCGAGAGACGCTCTCATTTTACTCGAAGCATCTGAGCTGGAACTGATACCAGTAAGCACACGCCGACTGACCGATTTCGAGCGTGCCAGACTCGTCAAGAATGGAGCGGTGTTTGTTTGGAATGAGAACGATTCTAAGATGAAGCGCTGGACTGATGGACGCACCTGGAGTGCATCCAGAGTCAACGGAGCTTTCCTCACTTATAGAGAGATGGATAGCTCTGCCAAGAAAACGCTCACCATCAAGGGCAGCGGACTTATTAAACAGTCGTTCTCTGTGATCAACAAGTTTGGTGACAAGTACCACGTTATAAGCTATGTCGACAGCGAGTTCTCCATCAACGAGAACTTGGCTAGACCTTCGATGGACCCTCGGTTTGCAAACGTCGTCATCAATAGAGACAACTATCCTGCACAATTGTTCGACAACTCCGAGAATAGGTTTGTCGAGTGCACTCATAAACGGAAGGCTGTCGAGGACAACGGTCCAAGTCGGAAGCAGGTGGCAATTGCTCCTAGAAGCACAACTTCAGGAGTCATTGCAATTGCACCAGCACCAGCACCAGCACCAGCTTCAATGCCAGCTACAGTTCCCACTCCGAAGCCAACTACTTTCTTACCCCTTGGAATCACCTCCCGCCAGTCCAGTTCTCCATCCTCACCTCTCCTATCCAGTCGCCGTTCCTCCTTCAGCGACTCTCCTTCGACACCTTCCACCAGAAGCTCGTCGGTGATCAGCCTGGTGCTGCCACCGCTCAAACTGCTGACTTCCGATACCAAGCCAGCAGCACCTTACTGCCACCTGTCAGAGGACGCGCGCCTTCTGACCACTCTCGACAAGTCCTTCATGTAATTACCGCTTATATATCCCAGGCTTGAATAATATAGTATTCCTATAGTTAACTTGTTGTATCTTTACTCTCTGATCTCAGTATTTTTTTCCTCAAGGGATGGACTTCGTGTTTGATGCTGACAGTTATGAGGACTCTGGGGAGCTTCCAACGCCCTCAGCACCTCTCAAACTGACCAACTTTCAGCTTCAAAACGATCTCACCAAGCAATTGTCTAAGCTCAACATCTTAAAGTCTCTCAATGATCGGTTTTCTACCGACGAACCCACCGAGAGCGTTGAAGAGTCCCAAGCGTTCAAATATGCTCGAAACTCACTGAATTTGGTCACCGACGATACCCCTACGACGCTACACGATGTGCAAACACGCAATAGTGATACAAGCATCCTCTCAAACCGTCTCAGCAGGGTGTTAAACCAAAATAACTACGAGTCTTCACTTCGACAGTCTTTAAACGTGTTACAAACTCGTGCCGACGAATATCAGGACCTGACAGGTACAGGGACCGCTGGACTATTGGCACGTCGGAAGTTGCGAGGCGGAGTCGAAGAGGAGATCCTCAAAGAGCATTATATGGCGTTGAGACGGTTCCAACCGATCGCTCAAAAGCTCGAGTATCTTCAAGGCGATCTCGAAGAGGTTAACACAACACACGAGGCGATAGAGTCTCGACTGAAGTCAGTCATTGATAAATCGAGCACTGTGCGGGAGAAAGTTGGCGCGAAGATGGACCAGCGCGACGTGATCCGATCTCAAAGGGCTCTGTTGGCGTCGTTCAAGAACAACTTTACTTTGAACCAGTACGAGGAACACTATCTTCAAAACGAGCCCGTCAGCGAAGAGTTCTTCAAGATCCTCGATAAAGTCGAGCAGATCAATGACAAGTGCAGCATCCTGCTGTCGATGGAGAACGACAGTCTGGGAATCTTCGTCATGAAACAGATGTCTCGCACGACGGACTTGGCCACCGACAGAATGACTTCATACCTGAAGAAGAACATGAACCAGCCAGGCAGGGATGCACAGTCGGTGGCACTCTTGCAGAAGTCTCTCATCTACATTCGCAAGCATAGCATGGAGAAGTTCAATTCGATAGTGGGCGATCTCATCGAGACCAGGTCGCGCGCCATCGGTGAAGAGTTCAACTCCCAATTGAAAGGGTATTCGGGCCACAACCGCAAGATCTCATACATGTCATCGTTCGACTCGAAAAGATTCGTCTCGGACTTGCTTGCATACGTCCATTCTGTCATAGTCAACGAGTTGGAATTGGCAGAGTCGCTGTTCACGTTCGACCAGCAAGATTTCTCTGACGAGCTTGGGCTCGTCATTGAATCCGTTGGAAACAGAGTGGTTGGATCGCTTGGACGGCCTCTTCGTGCAGCAGTGGAAACCAGCTTGCGTCAAGAACAGAAACCGGCCTCCGTGATCAACCTTTGCGATCTCCTTGAACTGTACACAATGATGTATGGCAAGCTGATTGACCCTGAAAAGAGCGAGCTCGTCTTGACACTGCAACAACTCAAGACTGAATCTAAAGACCGTATTCTTGCATTGATCCAGATGAGACTCAAGGAGTTGCGTGTAGAGAGCGAGGCAGAAGAGATCGACCCGGATTTCCTGGGCATTCCAGACTGGCTTGTGGAATTCTACTCCAACTACATGGATGCTGTTGATCATAAGAATGAACTCGGACTCACCGACGATGAGAAGGACAGACTTTATGCGATGCTGGTGGACGAACCGATCAGACTCCTTGAAGCATCTGCCAAGAAGCTGCCGCTACCGAAACGGTCAAAGATGATCTTCGAGATCAATGCCTTGGATTATATCCATTCGAAGATCGAGGTCATGCCCGAACTCAGCGAGAAGGCCAAAGATGTGCAAGAGAAGCTGGACGAGCTGGTTACATCACTGTCAAAGGATCAGTTCAACACCCTTTTGAAGAATTCTGGGCTTTACGACATTTACAACCTGATCAACATGATCTTCCCGTTGGAGGACGATTTCTTTGACGTATCCGTGTACGAGCCGATCACAGAGAACAAGTTGTTCAACGAGCAAACGTTCATGGAGGCCAACGACAGACTCAGAGAGTTTCTCGCTACGTATATCACGTCAGATGAGTTCAACAACATCATCTCTCCCACGATAGTGGCTCAAATTTCAGTGGATCCATCGGTCAAGTTTGTGAAATTCTACGACAGGCTGTTGAAGATAGTCGATGAGTACCAGAAGTCGGATCCACCAGTGTTCAAATGGGATGGGAACCACATTGCTACGCTTCTTGGTGTTGACGACGTCTACACGAGCAATGATCTTGCGTCTGATGATGAATAAATATGCCTGTGATTAATAAATAGATTCCCAAACCCCTCATGCTTGCTCACGCTCTGGCTTCTGACCACGGCCGTACCCGTTCTTACTGTAGTAGTCCATGGGGTAAAACTCTTCGTTGAAAGAGACGTCCTCTTTCAACATGACCATTGCCTCATATGGGGTTAGAAGTGGCTTAGTGAATGCATAACCCCAATCTATAGATAGACGAGGGCATGCCACTTGAACGAATGCATCTATATCGTCAAACATGGCGAGCTTCTTGGGGAAGATCTCCGATAGAATGATCTTGACGACGGTTTTACCGTGAGCACGGAGTTCTTTCTCCAAGTTCTGCACAGTCGTTGGATTGCCTTGCCTTCCCAATGCTCCCAAAACCAGTCCGATCTTCTGGGCCTTTTTCGCAACGGCCACGGCCTCGTTGCGCACCGAGACCATCTGCTTTTGATCATAACCTTCCCTGGTGAACTTGCGAGAGTATGGGTCGTATCTGTAGGCAGGAATGCTTGGGTTGTGAATCATGGCAGACTCCAGGTGGAATCGGCCGTCTCCAATGTACACCATAGCATCATACTGAGATGCGTCGAGCCTGGCAGACGTACAACCGAGCACTTCACCTCTGGAGAGCGGCATGGTCTGAGGCGGAATCGCATAGAGCAGTTTCTCACCTTCAGCAGGAGACTCGAGTTTAGTCTTGATCGAGTGGATAGCAGGGTTGAACTGGACCGTACCAAACACAGCCAAGCGGCTTCCCTGGTCAAAGTTCTTCCTCAAAGTGTTGACGAGATGCTTTTCGTCTATAGCGATGGTCACGAAGATGTAGAGCACCTTAATCTCTGTAATATCGATGGGAACCAAACATGAGTGGCCATAGTGAACGATGAAGTCACAATCAAGCGCACGGGCCGTGTAATCATCAATGCAGCAGGCTCCATAGGACACATCTCCCATGACGAGCACTTCACAGTGGCAGAACTGTTCTAGGATGTCGGCAATGACCAACGAATAGATCAGGAGGCCTTCTGGCATCTGTAAACAGACTCTCTTGGCACTTCTCTTGCGAACGTTCCACACAGTCTTGTGGATCTCGAAGTTGTAGTTAGAAGGAAGCAGTTTAATGGCCTCATTGAGTTCAGGGTCGTCTAGAATGTCTTGAGGCACCTGGTTCATGATCCGACTGATTCTCGAGCCCTTTTTCACGACTATAGTTCTTCCATCGGCCTTCTTGTCACCGTGAGTATGGCGCAAGCCCACAAACCTTCGATGAGGCTTCTCTGTAGCAGTAACCATATCTGTAGGCTGACTGATAAGTGATAAAAAATTGATAAAAAATTTCTGACCTTCAGATGAGCTTGAGATGTTGACACCCAATTTCACAGTGGATCAGGACGACGAATTCGTCTATATCAAGGTGAAGATCGCCAACATAAGGTTCTCAGCACAGAGTGTGGAGATGTACTCGGACGGAGACCTGTTCATTTTCTCGCTACCGCCCTATTACCTTCGATTGAGGTTCCCTGGAAGGTTAGTAGAAGATGAGAGGGCCACGTCGAGGTTTGTTCCCAAGGGAGAGTGTGTTGAGATCCGAGTGCCCAAGGAGACCAAAGGAGAGCATTTTGAGGACCTGGACCTGACTACAAAACTGTTGGCGAGGTTGAAAGTGGAGCCCAAAGTTGCACCTAAAACTCAGGGAGTTTTGATTGAAGAGGTGGACTCAGAGGTTTCTACAGGGCCCACAGAGCCAGGAAAAGTAGAAGAATCGATCAAAACGATGGCAAAAGAAGCAGAGGACTTTGATTGGGAAGTGGAACAGAAGCCAGAAACTCTGAACACTTCACAACCCAAGTATGGATTCAACGATCAGTATGCTGGAATGCTCAACCATACCGTGGGGAATGGTAATGACATCAACGAGTTGACGGATCCGGACAACCTAGAGGCAGATGCTCGCATTATGCAACGATTGATCAAGGAGAACTTGAAGTTTGATCCGGAATACTATGCCAACGAATACCTCACAGCCAAGTTTGCTCCCGAGGACTGCCAGATCTCGCAGATCTTGGCGTGGGAATCACCGTTCAAGATTGGACACACGATCGAATTTACCAAGGAAGAGCAGGAAAGGATGAACAATCTGCCAAAGAAGTCGTATCTGATCGATGATCCTCGACCATTATACTACACGGTGGTGTCGATGCTGTTTGCTTACATGTATGATCTTCGGTCGAACGAGGGAGAGTCTACCGTGGAGAGCGCCTGGACTATTGGCAAACTGGCCCCACAGATCTGCTGTGTGGATTCACAGCTCGTACAGAGCAACAACTCCACTGAAACGAGCATGCTGAAAGTGATTGTACTAACGATGGATCGGCGTGCTCTATCGTATCCGTTGATTCGCAACTACGAGCTGGTCCAGAAGTGCTGGCAGGATGTTTATACGGTGCTGAGATGCGGAACTAGAGGCGTGTTAAAAGCATTGATGTCTGCGCGAGAGTTCTTCCGATTCCACGACGTTTACTACGTATACTGTTTGATATGGCTAGACGATCTATGCAACTGGGTTCTTCGGGATTGCAACGAAAAGGTGCTGCGAAACCTGGCTCACGCTCTTAGGGAGCAAGTGTCAGTGACCAAAAAGGAAGATCTGGTGTTTGAAAAGGCTATAGGAGGAGAAGAGCTGGAGTTTGTCAACCTGGTGGAGGTGGAAGAGTTGGCATTGGAATCGTACAAGTTGGCTCAAGGCCGGGAGCAACAGGAAAGTAGCTAATATATTTATGCTGGGGATTGAGGCGGTGAAGCCAGTTCTATAGAGGTGTCAGGTTGACGGCTCGGCGTCTCCAAGACAGTTAGGTCGATCTGTGTAGCGGTGAACTTTCGTTTCTTGGGTGTTTCTTGGGGAGCAAAGGTGAGTGGCTTGGATTCTGGAATGGAAACGTTCGTAGGCAGAGAGAATGTTCTCTGATGGCTGGTTCCGTGCCTCAGCTCGGAGATTTGTGGGTTGAGAATACTATTACTGAGCGAGGACACTGCCTGAGCTCCGATCCGCGCCGGAGACAGCTGATGTCTTGGTGGTAGAGAGGTATTTCTCGTTGGTGAAGAGAGTCTAGTTGGTGAAGCCGGTTGCACCAGTGGAGAGATCTGACGGTGATGGTGTTGCCTAGGCTGCTGCCGCTGCTGCTGATCCCCAAACTTGAACTCGGGAGCAAAGTTACTCGTACGTAACGAATTCCCCCTTATAGAGTACTCCGACCTGGATCTAGAATGGTTTGGCATCGGGTGTCTCAAAATTGGGACTGGGCCGTTAGAAGTGGTGGAAATAGGTGACAAAGCAGGCACAGTAGGCACAGTAGGCACAGCAGGCATACCACAGACCTGAGTAGGCGATGCCATTGGAGATGGAGATGGCGTTGGCAATGAGCCTGCTGTGGAAGATCCAAACAGCGTAGGAATCATCTCTCCAGGCACTTTGGCCATGGTTGCAAGTTTCAACAGCTCCAAAGATCGGTTCATGTATTCGACTCTGTAGTACTGCTGCTTGGTCTGTTCCTGCTGTGCTCTCAATTCGAGTGCCTTCTGTAAAGTCTCCTCAGAGTAAGGCCACGAGTGGACTTTTGGGCCAAAGAGCGACTCCAAGGCTGGTTCGTTGCAAGCGACTGTCATAGATGGAAGTGAAAAGTTCAAGAAGTGAAATGGTCTTAGTCAATAGAATGAGTGATTGACCGTCGTATGGTGGCTAAGATCGACAGTTCCTGCCTCTATTCATATACTTGACAGCTCCCCAGGAGGCTGGTAGAAGTCCTTTGATCGAATTCCCGAATTGGCAGTAGATAAACATAGCACCGGATTTGGACACGACATTAAATGTGTGGCAGTAAAACTGGCGGTGCAAAAAAAACCTCCGTAGCCCTGAGGTGAAAAGTCGTTTCGCGTCGTGAATCTTTCCATCAACATGTCAATTGTTTCACTACTTGGGATCAAAGTGCTGAACAACCCGGCCAAGTTCACCGACCCATATAACTTCGAGATCACTTTTGAATGCCTGGAGCCTTTGAAAGAGGACCTCGAGTGGAAGCTGACCTACGTTGGGTCGTCGAGATCGCTAGAACACGATCAGGAGCTTGATTCGGTTCTGGTCGGCCCAGTTCCCGTGGGAGTCAACAAATTCGTGCTTTCTGCGGACGCTCCATCTCCAGAGTTGATTCCCGCCAGCGAGTTGGTCAGTGTGACGGTGATTCTACTGAGTTGCTCCTATAAAGAGCGAGAATTCGTCAGAGTCGGGTACTATGTGAACAACGAATACGATTCCGAGGAATTGAGGCAGAATCCGCCCACCAAAGTGCAAGTCGACCATATAGTGAGGAACATCCTTGCCGAGAAGCCGCGGGTGACTCGATTCAACATCGTCTGGGACAACGAAGGCGAGAATCCCGACGAAATCTATCCACCTGAGCAATTAGAGGAGGAGTTGGACGAGGCTGACGACGGCTCGATGTATGGTGAAGAGGAGGAGAAGGAGGAAGAAGAGGAGGAAGAAGAGGAAGAGGAAGGAGAGGATGAAGAAGAGGCAGAGGAGGCAGAAGAGGCCGATGAAGAGGCTGCAGAAGAGGCAGAAGATGCTGCAGAAGAAGTTGAAGCTGTTGAAGCTGGAGACGATGCCACCGCCACCGACAAGGACGAGGCATAGACAGATACCCATACCTACAGAGCCATCATAGCCATTACATAGCAGCTACATACCAAAATACGTGACATCCATTAGCAATATCTAGATCCATATGCTAATCCATTATTATCCATCATTACCCCCCGTATTATACATCGTAAACCTCATTGATCAGTTGAAACACCTTCGTCACAACATCCTCATACCCGCTACACACCTCTGAACTCACTCCCATCCGCTGCAACCTCGGAATCATCTTATCAGGATGCCATCTGATACGCTCCAGGCGTATATTGTCCGAAGACCCTAGAAACGCCGCTATATTCTTGGAATCCAGGTTTTCCCATGAATTAGCCAGAGTGGGAAGTGGGATGTACCCTGGTAGCTGCTCTGTCTCGTCTATAGTCTCCCATAGCTCCACATAGTCATCGTAACTGAAAGAACCGCCCTGTCTCGTCCATTCCTGGTATTCTTCTGCCGATTCTTGCTCCACCTCTTCATCAGAGTTCTCTGGGATCTCCGACTTGTTGATGGCCACAAACCTGTACCCGTCGATCGGTTTACCGTACTCTTCTACCTCCACTGGTTGTGTACTAGTAGATGACGGAATCTCGGCAGATTTCGACGCGTTCCCTTCTCTGCACGAATGAATATCCGGAACTTCCACGTCTAAACCATCTGGGGCTGTTACATCCGGAGTAACCCCTTTCAAACCCTCTTTAGACGGCCCTCTCTTGAACCTCAACCGCTTCTTATCCATGTCAAATAAAATTTTCAAACTATCCCATCATGATTAGAGGTGCCAAGACCTTAAGATCAAGCCTATCTCGGGCAGGTCCTAGAGGATACCATAAAACACCACCCCAGAACCACAGAGAGCATATCGAGCATCGAATAGTTGACCAAACTGACTTGCAAAGCTACGATCCCGCAGACTCTGACCAGAGCTTTCAAGATAGCCAGTTCTACTCCGAGTATGAGGAAGATGGCCAGGTTTTCGGCCAGCTGGTGAACGAGGCGATGAATGGACGCAACCCGTTACATAACCGGAGGGTTCTGTCGCAAGAAGAAGCCTGGATGGGCGCCGATCCAAGGTTTAGAGACACCGATAACGGTGAATTACTGGCTGGAGCTACTAGTCGAGAAGCCCGGCTGGATCCAAGGACCCTAGAGGGTCGTGTCAACCATGCCAAGCTCACTTTGCCATCGGAGTTGGCCAAGGTGATCCAAAATAACATCATGTTTGCCTATACTTCCAGGAACTTCAAGCAAATGGCTGCTCAATACTATGTGAAGTTGAACGAATCGAAACTGCCTCTACGGGCTTATAGAGAGATTGACATCGATCTCAACATTGCCACTACGTTCATCCAAAACTATGCCAGTTGCTACCAGGTTCTTGATGAACTCAAAAAGAGAATGGGCCAAGGTTGGACTCCAAACAGTGTCTTGGACTGTACTCAAGGCCCTGCTACAGGAATGCTGGCTTTGAACGAGGTTATGGGCGAGCGGTTCTGTCCAACTCGGAAAGATGTCGTTATAGACGGGTCGTATCATATGATGAGACGTGCCAAGCTGTTGTTGAGTCGTCAGATTCCAGAGAACTACCCGAGAGAGATGGAACAGGTGGAAGAGGAAGCAGAGAAAGTCGAGGTTGAGGCAGACACAGCCGCAGCAGAGGTCGAAGCAGAGATGGAGGAACCAGAAATGGAGGAAGCAGAGTACAAGGGAAAAGTGCGTACTAAAGACCTTCATGTCAAATCGATCCTGCTCAACCAACTTCGTCCAACAACTCAGAAGTATGACTTGATCATTGCTGAGTCGAGACTTCTGTCCAAGACTATGAACTTCCCATATGAGGTGGACAAGCAACTGGACCAACTCATCCACAGACTATCTCCAGACGGTATTCTGGTGCTCGTTGAAAGAGGTAACCCCGTTGGAGCTGAGAGTATTGCCAGAGCTCGGGAAACGATTCTTCGTCCCGAGAAGAACGTGGGGATCGCCAAGATTCCAAGAGAATACAAGAACAGTGGTTACAAGGCTGTTGAAAATGCAGCATTGGACCCGGAATTGGACGAGGAGTTGCTGAAAGACTTTGAAGTTGTGGAAACAGAGCCAATCAATTTGAGTGTGGTTGCACCTTGCTCGCACCACGGCAAATGCCCGCTCCAATACTCGAACCTCGAGTACTATGGGTTTGGCAAGATTGGAAAGAAGCTCAAGTTCTGCAACTTCAGCGTTGATATCAACAGGCCAGAGTATGTGATGGAGTTGAAGAGAGGACTATACACGGCTACGGAATGGACCAGCAAAGATTCAGGAGTTGGAATCAGCACTAAGGCTACTCCAGGCAGAGGACGTCAAGGTGGACTCGACTATGAGACTGCTCATTACTCGTACCTGGTCGTGCAACGGAGCAGCAAGGGCCCTGCTGAGCTCCAACAGATGCGACTAGCTGAAGAGACGGCCCTCACCGAATCCAAGCCAGAACTGTCTCAAGAACCGGCCAGAATCGTCTCCGCTCCCCTCAAACGCAAAGGCGTGATCATCTTAGATACCTGCTCGCCTTCATCTCATCTGGAGAAGTGGTTTGTGCCGAAGTCAATGGGCAAACAGGTCTACTACGATGCTCGCAAGGCCAAGAACGGCGATATATGGGCTCTTGGCGCCAAGAGAACCATTCAGTCCACAAAAGAGAACAGCTTCTACTTTGAAAGACTCGAGAAGAAGGCAGAGTCCTTGAAAAGAGAGAAACGACAGCGTGAAAAGCGTCATTCTCACTGAAGAATCCCAATTATTTATACATGTACATAGTCGCACCGCTCTAGGATAAGAGTTTTTATAAAGGATTGCATCACTTCTTATGGACCGATTAACCGTCGTATGTCTTGGGGACACGCCAGGATGTGCGTTTCTGATGTGGAAACTGCACCATAGCTGTTTTACAGTGCTGACAGAGACGCAACTTTGGACGGACGTGGTGAATTGGGCAGGTGGTAGCTATGTTCCTGATATCGTTCTTGAACAAGGCCAAGAGTGCCAAGGGACAGTGCCAGATCTAGTGCTTGTGGGTGGCTCATCTCACCAGCAACTGAAGGAATACTCTAAGAAGGCTCGGATGCTGTGTTCCAGCGAGACACTTGTTCTGATCGATTCTAACTATATAGTTGGAGTCGACCTGTTATTAGAGGAATTGAAAGGCATTAACTACTTGCAATTCGTCTGTAACACGCAGATCAAGTTGATTCAGAGTGAATCCAGACTATACTGGTCCGTTGAGTCGCAGAATGACAAGTTTATCATGGGTTCTTCGGGGTTGACTAAATCTGCCACCAGCAACCAAAAGTCATCATCCATTGAGAAAGCCGGTCTTCAGATTGAAGAGATCCCTTGGAACAAGAAACCTACTATCAGTAGCACTACTTGGAAGAAGGTCATCTGGTTCAGTTTCGATTTGATGGCATTGCTCTACTCAACAATCGAATCTGCATCAACGGAGGAACAAATCCTCAAGGGAGTGTTCCAAAACCTACTGGTACTTTGCAGGAAGACAGGGTGTCTCGAGTACCCGGAGTTGAAGGACACTGCAA
Source organism: Pichiaceae sp. JCM 15000 (assembly GCA_001950555.1). NCBI lineage: Eukaryota > Fungi > Ascomycota > Pichiomycetes > Pichiales > Pichiaceae > Pichiaceae sp. JCM 15000. Next base: position 1,723,936 of record BCKB01000001.1, on the reverse strand, counting down.
AAGTGGACGCGTTGTTTGAATCCACCGTTAATGAGTATAGAGACACGGCCAAATCTGATCCAAGCCATGTGATCAGCTCAACCGACAGCATACTGATATACAACTTTACACACGGCCACGAGACATATGCAAATCTCACCATGGAGCATATACTCTGGCTTGCCAACTGGTATCAGGTGAAGGTACCGTTCATTGAGGTCATCTTCAGCTTCTACAAGCGGATCCAACGTGTTCAAGAGAGTGGTGATTTCGACTGGACTACGATGAAGGTCAACGACAAGTACTTGTTACAATCGACCGCCACCATCAACCAAGGATTCGAGTATGCTAACGGGGGATTTGCTAACAGCGGCTTCGCAACCAACCCTGGATTTGCAACCAACCCTGGCTTTGCTCCCGGTTACCCACGAGCCTCAGCATCACCCGGACTTGTCGCTATCCACCCAAGGTTCGATACTGGAGCAGCATCACCCAGTGCAGTCAAGGACAACCTCTACAGGAAAGAATCAGTCTCGTCATACGAGTCGGGTCAAGACATAGCAAGGAGTTCGAAAGGTTTGATCGATCATGCCAACGTTCGCAACGTTCTAGAAGATACTACGAGCCGATACGGTAGCGTGGACACTCTAAAGAAGATTCGGAGAATGCAGGGCAACCGCAGCAACAGGGGAACCAACAGCAGCGGATCATCAAGCTACTATTCTTTAGGCTAGATAAATTTCACTCAACACGACGCGATGGGCCCTTCACCAATACAGATTAAAACGAGTGCTTTGCAACGTCTCTGCAAAGAAGAGGCAAACTATAAGGAAGATCTGAAGCAGGAGACTGCAAGAGTCACCAAACTGCAACGATTGGTGTCGCAGGATGCCAGCAATGAGGACCTTCAGTACAGCTTGAAGACGGCGATCAAGATCCGTGACGAGACCGCCAGAATGGTGCCAAACGTCAATGCCAAGATCAAGACCGTGCTGGTTGACCTCAAGAGTTCTATCAAGGGCTCCAGTGACAACGAGGACGCCGACAGGGCCATAGCCGAGGCCGAGAGTCTGTTGAAAGAGTAGGCAACGGTCTGTTTCTATAAATCTATAATACATGATACCTCCAACGCGTAATTAGCGTGGCAATGAAGCAGCACAACAGCAATACTAAGTGTGCTCTTTACCTCCCAACGTCGCCATAAGCTCGTCGTCCTTCTTCCTCTGCTCTTCCTCATACAACTCTTTTTCATCGATCCACCGCTCTTGGATGTCGATCTCTCCAAAGCCCATGTCTGATTGCCTCTGAAGATCCATCCACATGGTATCTCCACCGATCTCGTTGGTTCCGTACGTGTAGCCGTTGGCAGAGTCTATCTTAGTCAACAGATTGGCCATGGAAACTTTATCTTCCACTGCCACCACTGTGAACTGTAAAAGGCCGAAATCCTCAATCAGGCCCGCTATCGCCTCAGTCAGCTTCGAGTACTTCTTATTGAACAACGCCTGGTGCAACTGGTTGTTCTCACTCTCCATATAGGGAATCAGTTTGGCCAGATCGTCTACTTCCGTGTAGTAATCGAGCCTGAACGGCAATCCTCCTTCGTCTATGGTATCGTCAGGACGGAGCTTCTTCTTCTGACGCTTATCCAGCTTATCAGAATCAACATACCCCTTGAGTAGGTCAATCTTAGAGATCACATTCACTTGTGGCAAGTCAAGTTGCAACATGGACCGCAATGTCAGAAGTAACGAAGAGATCCACTGAGTCGGAGCAGTCAGATTAATCGAGTCTACTAGTGACACAACACACAACCGGAAGTCCAGATCTTTCACCAGCCGCCTTAGAATCCGAGTGAACACATCGCTGTTCGTATACAGCTCAGTTTGGCCCGGACAGTCAAAGAGAACGTACGCAGATTGACCGTCGATGCTGTTTTCGGTCAGTTTCCGCACCCGTTTGATGAAGAAATCGATACTCTTCTCGAAAACTTCCATGCAGTACATCAGCCCGCCGTTTGGACCCAGCTTCAGGTTGTCGTCGCCCATTATCTCTTCCAAAGTGATGAAATCTCGTATGTCAACTTCACATTCGTACGGTAACCGGTCGTTCGCCGGATCTAAGTTCACCACCACCGAGTGACGACCGATAGCATTCAAGAACTGGCTCATACCAAGACAGTACGTGGACTTACCAGCGCCCGGAGCACCAATAATCACCTGTCCAAACGGAGCCATGATCACTATAAGGGGCCAAATTTTTTTATCAAATCTCTATCTCTTTTAACCATGCCCGCTGACCTCTCTGTGGTGGACTCCATACTTACGGGGCTTGCGAACGTCAAGGAATCGTATCAGTTTGAATATGATCAACTTGCTACGTTCATCACGCTTCTCAGGAAGCACAGAAACGAGAAACTCGCCAATCCACAGCTAGATAAGGGCAAAGTGCTGTTTGAGAAGGAGACCGCCTCTGATTTAGAGTATTACGAGGATAGAATGGTCGAACTCAAGAAGAAGATCGACGGATTATCCAAGGACATCGATGCTAGAAGGCAGGCAAAGGCCAAACTGATCGAGTTGTTTGACAGTTTACAGAGTCTTGATTCTATGGAGCGGTCCAAAGACGACGCTGGAATGCCTATTATGAACATCAGAGAGGAGCTGGATGAGGACGGTAATGTGATAAACTCATCTGTGGAGCCGTATGATAGTTCTAAGAACAGTGTGTTTAATGAGGCATTGGAGAAGACGAAGCAGGAGCGGGAGCCAAAGCAGGTGGAGGCAGCCAAGGTGGAGCCAAAGGCAGCTAAGGCAGCTAAGGTGGCTAAGACGGTCAAGAAAGTTACGACGGCCAAGCCAGCCAAGCCAGCCAAGCCAGCCGCTGCTGCTAAACCTACTCCAATACGTCCATATATCACCAAGGAAGAGGTTGATGAAGATGGAAACATCGTTAGAAGTTCTGTCAAGGCCACTGATGAACAGCTGGCTGAACTGTTCGAAGATATGGATCTCAAACCACGGGCAAAGATTGAAGAAATTGACGATGAGGAAGCTGAAACCATTAAGGAACAGAAATCGGAAGATGAAGCACCAAAACCGGCCAAGTCCTCAACTTACACGGCTGAAATCGACCCTAAGGATCTCTTAACTCTCGAAGTTCTCTCGAATGAGGTCAACGATGAGCATGGAGATGACGAGGATGACGAGGATGACGAGAACGATACTGATGACAACTATGACGAGTTGGTGCCTTCTGGTGCTCAGAGCTTGCTGATGGACCAAGTTCGCAGACTGAGAGAGAGCAAGATGAAGGAAGCAGAGGCAAGTGAGCCAGTACAGAGTGAGATCAAAGAGACTGTGAAATCATCCAAGAAGTGTGTCTCGTTTTCGGACAGTGTTGACGTTAAACAGGTGGATGACATCTGGGATGATCTGAAAAAGTCCGAGTTCGACAACGAAGGAAAGGTGTCGAGATTCAAGCAAATGATGGACAGCGACCCTGATCAGAAGCATGCAGTCATGAGTGGTATGGTTATTGGAGATGTTATGGAGCATTTCACACCAGTCGACCCCAAGCCAGAAGACCTGGTCAAGCTAGGCAAAAAGCCATCCAAGTTCAAAGCTCAACGGGCTTCCAAACCTCACTCTGCGAGTCCTACGCCCATAGTACCACCAAAAGAGATCAACCCATCCAAGCCAGAGACACTCAGTGAGAGCTTTGTGCCCGAGGCTGACGAAGATCCAGACACACTGTTTGAGGAGTACGAAGTGATCGAGAAAGATCAGGCCCCGTTGGATCTGGATAACGTGAAAGTGGCTTCAATAGACTACCAGGGACTAAAGGATATGGAGACGATGGCCAAAGCATATACCATGGATCTATATGGAGAACCAGACTTCCATGGGGACCCTGTCATTGAGAAGATGGAGGATTTCGAAAAGCATAACGAGGGAGTGAAACAGTTTGAGCAGCTTGCTGAAGGTGTTGAGGAAGAGAAGATCGAAGAAGTTGATGATATCGACGACAGACCATTGATGGAGGATGATATCATCGAACATTCTGGCACCGAACTGCCAGATGGAGATGTCGAGATCTCCATAGACAACTTGAACACCGAGGTGGCCCTGGACTATGCACGGATGCGGGAGCATATGATCCAGAAATACGGCGGTGGCTATTCGGAAAAGAAGACCGAGAAGGAATTCGAGCCCATCAACCCTCCTGAGAAGGTGAGTCGGTTCAAGGCGGCTAGGCTGGGGCAATAGATAGCATCAGCATGAGTAGTAAAGTATATTTTACATGGGAATCAATATAAATCAGTGGTAGCCACTTAGCATGCGTGCGTTGATCTTCTGGGTTTCGAGGTAATTGACCGATCTTCGACGTAGCTGTGACTGTTTCTCGTGGTAGTTCTTCTTGGTGATGTTTCCGTATGTTTTGGAGGGGGTTGTTTGTGTCGATGGGGTGGTGCGATTAGTCGCAGAGTGGGCGGACGGAGCATAGTCTCTGTAAGGATTTAAGTCACCGTAAGGATTTAAATCTCCATGCTTTGACTTGATAGATTCCTCGTACGGATTCATGTATGCGTCAGCGATGTCATAGATACTGCTGTTGGTTGAGGTGGTTTCAGCAGAGTTGACTGAGTACGAGTTGTTGTGAAGTGGTTGTGAGGGCTGGCTAGGCTGGCTAGGCTGCTGGTTGGAGTGTTGATAACCAGGTTGCAATTGGTAGCCAGACTGTTGGTAGACAGGTGGTTGGTAGACAGGTGGTTGGTAGCAAGATGGCGGCTGTTGCTGTTGCTGTTGCTGAGAGTCATAACAGTTCAGGAATGAAGACATGAATGAATCGTCAGAATTGTGATCTCTGTGTGTTTGGTTGCTGGTGGCAGAGTACTCATAACGTGCAGATGGAGTGAAATCAAGAGAACCTTTAGAGTAAGCAGTGCTTCCAGAGTCGTTCGACTTCGAACCTGAATGGATCGACTTCTGAGAAGGAGGATCATAGAGAACAGACTCGTAGTTCAGACTACTATGCTGAGCTCTGCGTGTAGGAGAAGGTGTTCTTAGAGCAACCTGAGGAACCGGAACTGGTGGCAATGGCACAGCCTTGAAGCTGTCAGACATATCGACGAAACTTGAATCCGAGTAAGAAGTGTTATCAGTGTAGACAGAGTCGTGCTTAGACTCTGCATTCGAATAGAGCGGCTTTGGTGGAGAGAATCCGGAAGAGCTAGTAGTGTAGAGACTACTGGCGGAACTGTCGGGGTTCACAGAGGAGAAGCATCTGTTATGAGCAGCAAGGGACATCCGACTCTTGGAGCCATCAAAGTTGTAGAACGAGGACCGTTCGCAAGAGTCAGACGAGTATCTAACTCTGACGGTGTCTCTCGTTAGTGACAGATCAGAAACGGCCATGTTGGCCCGCTGCTTGATCGTGTTCAAAGTAGAACCTTTCACTTTCGGGTGAGATGGCGGAGCAGGAACTCTGAGAGGTTGAGCAAAGTTGCTCTGGAAGTCGTTGGACTGGTCAATCTTCTCGCCAGTGAATACTCTCATTGTAGCACAGTATAATAATGCAGTTTCGTAGAAGAATGAGGGAGGGAGCTACAATGATTTAAATCAAATAGCAACGACATAAAGAGGCTGAACCAAGTAATTTCCCTATCAGGGACTAATTACCCTAAAAATAGCTACATTCTGATCCAATTGTCAGGGTGAGGCTGAGGAGGCTTGTAGATGATCCTTACCCGATTTGGAAGATTATTTTTGGCAGCTTGAAAAAAAATTGTGGAAAAATTGGGATCGTATTGGGACCACCGAATATGACAGAGGACGGTAGTTTGGGCCAGCCAAAGGTTGAAGAGCAGCCAAAATCGGTCAGAGCGGTCGAAGAGATTGGATCGAGCAAGTCTCGATTTGGTAGAGATTCTCCATTCGATTTCGGCCAGAGATTCTTGACTGATGAGTCGAAAGTGTTCAGTCACAATGCCTGGGATAATGTATCGTGGGATGAAGAACAACTGGCGGAAATGCAGGAGAAGATCAAGTTCCAACAGGAACATCCAGTGAGCGAGTTTGATTGCAAGAGATTCAACGAAAATCCCGCCAAATATTGGGATTTGTTCTATAAGCACAACCGTGAAAACTTCTTCAAGGACCGGCAATGGTTGAAGATCGAATTCCCTGATCTATTCAAGGTTACAGAGGCAGATGCCGGAGATAAAACAGTGTTGGAGATCGGTTGTGGAGCTGGTAACACGATGTATCCAGTTTTGGCCAAGAACGAGAACCCACTGTTGAAAATGTGGGGGTGTGATTACTCTTCGGTGGCAGTTGATCTAGTTAAAGGTAACGAGAACTATGAGCAGTTAAATTCCAAGGGAAACTGCTTTTCGAGTGTTTGGGACTTAGCTAATGAGCAAGGAGATCTTCCAGAAGGCCTGCAAGATCATTCTGTCGATATAGCGGTGATGGTGTTCGTTCTAAGTGCATTGAATCCCAACCAGTGGCAGTTTGCTATAAAGAACCTGCAAAAGCTCATGAAGCCAGGTGGACGGATCATATTTAGAGACTATGGAAGATACGACCTTGCGCAGGTTCGGTTCAAGAAGGAACGGCTGCTCGAGGACAACTTCTACATTAGAGGAGACGGTACTAGAGTGTACTTCTTTACGGAGGAAGAGTTGCGGAAGATGTTTTGCGAAGAGGGTGGGTTTATAGAGAAGCGCATAGCCACCGATAAGCGGATGCTAGTGAATCGGAAGAAGAAGTTGAAGATGTATCGATGCTGGTTGCAGGCAGTGTTTGATGCTCCAAGGATCTAAGCATTAATGGACTAGCGGCTGTATCGCTCCGCTGCTCTGCTGCTCCAGCCTCACTCCACTGTGTCACCTCGGCGCTGCTGCATCCTCACACTCACATGCAGAAACGCATCACACGACTTGAGCACCAGATACAAGTCGATAGCAGGCACATCTATCGGTAATACTATACCCTGACATATAGGGTCGGCAAAGGTGTAGAAAAGGTTGGAAGGGAACAGATCTGGGATCAATGACTGTAGCAGCTGCCCTATGGTGGTATTCCTGTTGATTTTGGCAGAAGACTGGACCATTCTATGCAATGGAAGATGAACTTTCACGGGAAGACTCTTCATTAGAGAGGCAGTGTGAGGCACGAGCTTTCTGAAGGACTTCTCGAACAGTTCAGGGGATCTGGAAGAAATGGATCCAAAGAATGTATCAGTCTCAGCCTTGGACATCGACATAATCGTCTTGGAAGACCCATTCAACACGTAGGCGGCCTCTTTCAAGGAGTTGAGCCAGCTCGACTGTAGCGAGTCAGGCCCGCCGTACGGCATGATATAGTCGGAGGGATACTCAGTATCGTTCAAAGTGAGCTGCCACACCTCTGTGGCAGGGTCGCACTGATCGTAGAGCAGACTAATAGGCCAGTTCCATTTGAGAGGAATACCTTCGTAGGAGATCCAACTGGCATCGGTGTCAAAATAGGCCTGGAATTGACCCAGATAAAGCGGTAAGAAGCTGTTCCGGGGCAGACTGATGTATAGAGGCGGCTGCTGGTGGAAATTGAGCTGTACCGGGATGGTAGAATTCCATACGGAGGTGATCAGAGAGGAAGAAGATGTCATGAAATTGGTCAAGTTTAGCAGATTGAATACTTATGTTTAGATAGCTAGTTTAGTTACATAATTACGGGTGTAATTATGCGAGGTTCTTGATCACACACTGGGTGAAGTGCTGGGTGGATGCAGTACCCTTGAGGTCTCTGGTTCTGTTGTCAGGGCCAGAGGCGATCGTCTTGAGCACGGCATTCTCGATGGAGTCAGCGTACTTGTTGAGCAGCATGTGTCTAAGCATCATGCACGAGGAGAGCAAGAGTGCAGTTGGGTTGGCATAGCCCTTACCGGCAATGTCAGGGGCGGAACCGTGGACGGCCTCGAAGATGGCAACCTTCTCACCCATGTTACCGGATGGAGTGAGACCGAGACCTCCGATGAGACCGGAGGACAGGTCAGACAGAATGTCTCCGTACAGGTTTGGCATAACCATGACCACGTCCGAGAAGAGACCTGGGTTGGAGGCGAGCTGGAGCGAGGTCTTGTCGAGAGACTCGAAATCGACGGCAATGTCTGGGTAGTCCTGGGCGACCTCTTTGGCGACCTGGACGAACAGTCCGTCCGACATCTTCATGATGGAAGCCTTGTGGACAACGAGAACCTTAGGGCGCTTGTTGGCACGGGCGTACTCGAAGGCATACTGGATGACTCTGGTGGAGGCTTTCTTAGTGATCAGCTTGATCGACTGGACGACGCCGGGAACGATCTCGTGCTCGATACCCGAGTACTCACCTTCGGTGTTCTCTCTGATGAGAACGGTGTCGACGTCCTTGTATGGGGTCTCGTAACCCTGGACCGACTTGCAAGGTCTAACGTTGGCAAAGAGTCCAAAGGTACGACGAAGCGTCAAGTTCAACGACTGGTGACCTTTGCCGATCGGCGTGGCCAGTGGGCCCTTGAGAGCAATTGTGTTCTTGTATATCGACTCGACGGCAGGCTTTGGGATCGTTGTGAGACCGTTGATCAACGATGGGGTCACGTCAACGGGCTCAAACTCCACAGGCACCTTGGCAGCCTTGTAAATCTCTTGGACGGCCTGGGAGATCTCCGGGCCGATTCCGTCTCCTGGAACGAGCGTCACCTTGTACATACCGTTGGCCTGAGGCTTGCCCAGGTATTTGCCCACCACTTTCGAAGCGTTAGAGGCATAGGAGCGGGAAGTACTGGCAAAGTTGTTGCTCACTGTCATCCTGCACAGTGAGGAGAGTGGTGTACGAATGGAGAACTGCAACATGTTGTGAAAGCGCCTTGTTATGTGATAAGCTCGGGGAGAGTTAGTTTGCACTAATAAAAGGAGGGGTGAGCACTATGGGGTGTCCGTTCCTAAAGAGTGACGTTGGCTTTGATTTACAAGTGCGAAGCGGTCCGAGCCAAATTTTTCAATTATTTCGTCGCAGCCAGTTGGCAGCAAGCTGTGGTCTGGTCTGTTTCTGGCTGGTTCCCGACGTTATAGCTGCCATTTCGTAGACTACTTGGCTCAGCTGGACCCAAACATCGAGTTGACTCTCTCATAATCTCAGACACCTGCCACAATTGTCCGCCCCGGACCTCTTACTAGCTATAATATCCCGGTCTGATCTAGGCTCCGAGTTCGCATTTGGACGATTTTAGGATTTCCAAAGATTACAGTCGGGGTTATGTGGATTCACTTGGCGTTGCCGGGGTTTTCCCCACTATCTGAGGATATGTCCGACCTATCGGAGACCGCGTTGTCCGTTCTTACTATCTAGACGGGGTCTCCGGGGTCGTCTGACGCACATCCGTTGTAAATTGCTTCTCCTCCTGGCCAATGTGAGGCGGGGCATTGGCCACTGCATTGCCTGCCCAGATTGGGCACTGTTGTAAAGCTCAATTGGTCTGTAGCATTCAAATGAGACTGTTCAAAACCGGCCCAAACGCTCTGCCGTCTCAATATTCTACTGTATATCAAACTCTCACTCAACGCTGGTTCACTGCAAAAAAAACCCACACGTGATCAATGTCCGACGATCAGCCTTTCTAGCCAGTAGACGACTACTGAAACGGCCAGTATAGGCGGCCCCACACAATCCATACAATCATATCGACACTGAACCTGCCAATCGTCTTCGACCATCAATCACACTACAAACATGAACTGTATGTCTAATAACTCAGCATGTGCAAATGAAAGATCGTGATCAAGTCGGCACTATTCGGATCAATCCTCCCCTATATAACGAACCGCGAATACCTACAATTTATCCAATATGTTTGCTGCTATTCTCACACTGTTGCCAGTTATACTGGCGGAATCGCTCACTCCAGAGGAAGCCATCGGCATGGAAGTGCTTCTAGAAGACATCAAGTCCTACCGATCCGAGTATCAGTCCTTCTTGGCGGAATTGGCCGGAACTAGCTCTAAGAACTTCCCGACGAAACTCATCCAGCTCTACACAGCCATGACGACGTACACTGACGACTCCTACACAACGATGTTTTCCGAGGTCGACCAGGCAGAGATGACCACCATGGAAGGACTCATGCAAGAGCTGCCATGGTACTCTAGTCGGCTCCTGCCCGAGATTGAACAGGATTTACTGTCTCTAGAGGCTGTGGCTAATGCTACCGCTACTGCTCCAGTCAATGCCACCATCACTTCAAACTCCACCTTGACAACGCCTGGTACCAGCACTAATTCAACCTCGTCAGACCTCGCATCCACTGCCACATTATCGGAGTCGTCCTCAACAGAGTCCTCATCGGAATCGTCGTCTTCCGCTGCTGGAGCCGCCTCGGCTGCCCCAGAAGCCCTCGCAGTACTATCTGCCGGCGCTGGTTTCTTAGCTTATCTTCTGTTGTAACCAATATATCCCCCTAATCCGATCCCCCCACTCATAGTGTCTGTACAAATCAATCAATCCCAATGCTGCCGTGGCATTCTCAGGCTCCTCCCTGATTAGGAAGTGAGACACTTGATTTTTCACCCAGGACAGTTCACATCTGTTTCTGTATGTCCCGCAATTTCTTCTAGAAATGTCCGCATCCGACCAAGATTTGCCCTATGTGTCTCGCACAGCGTTTCTGCTTGGAACAGTATGCGGTGGATCCATTGCCCTGGCCTCCCATGGCTTCAGACCACTACCTATCTACATTGCACTGATAGCACTCTTCCACTTCCTGGAGTACTATATAACGGCCACTTCCCAGCCGCTCAAGGTCAACCCGGACTCGTTCCTATTGAATAACGGCTCAGAGTACCTGGCGGCACACTCTTTGGCACTTCTGGAGTTCGTCGTCGAACTATACTTCTTCCCTAACCTGTCCAAACGGTTCCAAACGGTCCGTTGGCTCGGGCTTGCACTTGCCTTGGCTGGACAGCTGCTTAGAACGGCAGCCATGATCAAAGCCGGCGAAAACTTCTCCCATGTTATCGAAAACTCCCGCTCAAATCACCATACTTTGACTACTACAGGCATCTATTCGTTCTCGAGACATCCATCCTACGCTGGATTCTTTTACTGGGCGCTGGGCACTCAGTTACTAATGTTCAACCCAGTCAGCTTCGTACTATTTGTCGTCCTGCTCTACAAGTTCTTTGGTAGACGCATCCGTTACGAGGAGACCACGCTGGTCACCTTCTTTGGCGATGACTATAACACCTACAGGCGGAGAGTTTCCACAGGTATTCCTTTCCTATAATTTCAATATACGTAGTTCACTCATTAGATGACATTAATCGCACCGATCTCACTCATCCTGAGTCAGGTCCATGATATCAATCTCTTTAGGCGGCGCTCTGAACGTCTTTGGCGGCTGAACCGCTCTCGCTGGTGTTGCTGGAGACTTCTTGAACGTATGAGGTGGCTGCGCAGCTCTTGATACTGGTAGAGAGTTCAATGCCGATGCAGGATAAGAACCAGAGCTAGCAGCAGAGCCAGTAGTATTAGTAGAGCCGGCAGCAGAGCCAGCAATAGCGGAGCCAGCAATAGCGGAGCCAGCAATAGCGGAGCCAGCAATAGCAGAGTATCTTGCAGCAGAGTATCTAGCGACATAATCTTGAACTGTAGACTCCCTAAGAGTAGGCCCACTAACGGTAAAACCTCTAGTTTCCGACTCCCGACCAGTAAGCTCCCGCAAAGCATCAGCTGAGCTCTTTGGCTCTAACATGGCCGAGGTGATTCTTCTCAACTCAGTCTGCGCCAAGTTCGGTGTCTCTGGCTGAACCACGGACGGTGACAGGTTCTGAGGTTCCAAAAGGCTTGGCAGATACCGCGATGTACACTGGGAAGCACTTGCTGCAAGACCACGGATAGGTGCAGTTGCGACCAGCGAATGAGGTTGCAATTGAACCTGGATAGGAGGCTGCACTGCAGGTCCAACTTGGACAGGCTGAACTGGCCGAGCTTCACCAGCACCGTCAGACTCACCAGCACCGTCAGATTCACCAGCTCCATCAGATTCACCAGCTTGATCAGCTCCGTCAGCTTCCACAGCCTTCAAGTGCTGAACATCATCAACCATCTCTGAGCTGATCGCTAGCGTCTCTCGTTCGTCTGATCCACCAACAGAGCGCACCTTTCGTGCTCCTCCAGGAAGACGGAGAGGCGACGGTCTCTTGGAATGTTGATCGGATAGACAGTAGACCACAGGCGGACCACGAGCAGCCATAGGATAGTTCACTATGATAGACTCCTTGGTAGGTGGAGTCATGTGAACTGGACGGGGTTGAGGTTGTACAGGTTGCGATGGTGGCTCCTCTTTCTCGCCGGATGAAAAGATCGAACGCACACCTGCCTTGGTAGCAGTAGATGACGCATTTCCACTGCTAATAAATGCCGGTCCAAACCGACTTTTAATGCTCAAATCTGGAACATCATACACCGTGTATGAATGACTTCCAGGGAGCACCTTGGAAGGATGCATGGCCCCAACAGCTTCTTCCAGTGAAACGTCATGAACTCTTCCTGGAGGGTATGGACCAGCCATAGGCCTGTTTTCTTTCTCATTGGAAGAGTTGGTATATTCTGGAGGTTCGTAAGAGCTGTCAAAGTCATGCTGATATCCTTTGAGGGCCGAGTTTGGCAAGGCAGAGACTGGCTGGGTGCGTTGGTCCACAACAGTGGAGCCTGGATTGGTAGGCGTGAGAGACTTGACTGTGTTGGAGTACTTGGAGGTCTTGGCTCGCTTGACAGGTTTGGTTGACCTGACAGGTTTGGCAGGGTTGAAAAGGTTGACAGGTTTGGTTGACTTGACAGTTTTGACAGGTTTGACAGGTTTGACAGGTTTGACGGCTTCCACTGACTTCACCGGTTCCTCCTCGCCCCCTTCAAACACCTCCTCATCAATAACCTCACCATCCGAATCCAATGTTAGAATCATGACAGGAGAGAGAGGTCCAGACATAACCTCCTGCTTGACAGGAGACTTGGCAGTGGCTGACTTGGAGACAGAGATAGGCTTGGAGGCAGAAACATGCTCAGAGGCAGAAACATGCTTGTGGCTGCGGCTGTAAGAAGAAGGATGAACGGCAACCTTGCGAGGAAGGTGCCAGGAACCGTCTTCTGCAACCACTTCGATGGATTCAACGTCAGAAGAAGTGTCTTTCAAGACTTCAGTGAAGTAGTCATCGATGGCCAGATGCTCAATAGAGAGCTTTTCAGAGCAGACAGGACACTCCCAGGAAGGAAGACGCATCTGCAACTGAAGGAAAGAACGGAGATCAAAGCATTGGATGTGAGAACATCTGGTAGAACGGCAAGGAAGAGACATGCGAAGGAAAGAGACGGGGCATTGGAGACTGATGATCTGACGAGACGTGACCAAGTCACCAAAGGAAGCGTTGAGTGAGCGAATGGACTCGATGGTGTCCTCCTTGGAGATGTGTCTGTTCTTCTTAACGATAAAATCAATCCACTGCTCGACAGGAACAGGCTGGACAATGTAGATGGATGCAATGTGATTTTCAGCCTTATCAGCATGGACGATCTCGATGTTGGTCTGGCCGGTCGGGTCGTAGAGGTCGGTGATGTCCAGAGGTCTCGTCGTACCATCTTTACCCTTGATTCCTCGGACATTATCCTTGACGACGGTACCATTGACAGTGATGCCGCACGGCTGAGGGAAATGAACGAATTGGTCCTCGCTCTCGGGATTGTCAGCGGAAGCACACATCAAGTAGAGTCGTAGGTCCGGGTTGGAAGCCAGGATGTCGCGGTCAACGTCATTCAGAACGAACTGAATGGTGCAGTAACCACGGGCAGCGTAGGTGAGAGGAATAGGGACAGAATCAGACTGAACGCAAGGTATCCGCTTCTTGAGATTGTAAAAGGAGTTGCGCCGGTAGAAGATCTCCTTTTTGCGAGGGCCCTTGCGTGCCTGAGTCCGGTAGTAAGCCACCAGTTGGTAGTAGTCTTGGATAGTCCGTCCAGCGGCCATGTCCTTGATGAGTTGTGCAGTTGCAAGGTACCGTGGACAGTCACCACTGGCCTTGGCAGTTGCCAGAGCAGTGCTGACTCGCGTACGCAGCTCGCTCTTGACTCCAGTGCGCTTCATGTGAAGCATACCGCACAGATGACGAAGCTCAGGGGCCTTGATGAGTGTGATGGCATTCAGCGTAGTCTCATAGTCTTTGACTACCTGATAGTTCATGTTGAGGGTAGTTGTACACTACCAGAATAAGAAACAAGTGTATGGAACTTGCAAACCCCCGAAAGTGACGGATATGCACCTATATATGTAGGACTCCAGGAACTGTCTCAGATTGGTTTCAGATGTTTCAGATTTGTTTCAGATTTTCCACCTCCGCATTCAGATAACCTGATGGTTACGGTGTGTCTAGACACGATTTCCGGGCTGAAATCCGTCATTTTACAAGTTCCTGGACACGAGTCGATGCTAGATCTGGTCGATACGTTGCAGAAAAAGCTGCCAGACACCGTTTCAAGGCGCTCCAATATCGTTATTCGAGGCGGAGTACCGGTGACTACGTATTCGACGGTAGCCGAGGCAGCAGGCGACCAGGGGTTGTTGTCGTTGGAGCTACGTATGGATCTATGTGGTGGCAAGGGTGGGTTTGGACACAATCTACGGAAAGATGCCAAGAACATGAAAGGAAAGCAAACTAGAGACCAAAGTCGCACTTTGACTGGACTCAGTGTGAGGGCATTGAATCAGGCCAACGAGGAGCGGCAGAGGCGGACTGAGCAAGAAGCGGAGAGGGTTCAACGGTTGGAGGCCCGCAGAAAGAAATTGGAGCGGGTGTTGAACATGAAAGTTGAAGTTAGTGAAGATCGAGTTGATGATGGAATGAATGATGATTTAGAAGAGGCTATCCGGAAGGCTACGATGGAGGGAAATAAGAAGGCCAAAGGCAAGATCAAGAGTGAGAAGAAACCGAGCAAGAAGAAGGCCCTTGACAGTTTCTTTGACTAGCTGCCTGCCAAGCTATGTGTGAGGACATATCAGCAGTTATGGCAGCTATCTCACTAAATAGATCAAACGCATCAAATATACCAAATATGACGCCAAATATGACATCAATCCGTCACATAGCAACCTTCTAAGCAACCCAATCCCCCCATATACTCCCCTATAATCTATTAAACTCCAAGCAATGCCTCCGACCTGGCGCGTCCTCCCTGAATCCTCACCATTAAACTAATTCACTCATCGGGTCAAATTTTTTCCATCATGAGTTCAGAACAGAAGCTGGATATCCTGGTGGATTCGTTCGTCAATAAGCTGAAACGGCGGCAAATCACCGGATCCTACAAGGTTGCACTGGAAACATGCCAGTTCATGATGCGGGTGACGTCACTGTCGCGGTGGTCGGCACCAGACGAGTTCATACAGTTAATAAGGAGCATTGGAGCAAGAATAGTACGTGCTCAGCCTAGAGAGTTTGCAGCGGGTAATGTGATCAGAAGGATACTTGCGCTGGTTCGTGAAGAGACCGGAGATGCCAACCAGCAAGCCTCGGCGAAAAATGCCCCTGTTAATACGGCCATGTTCAAGTTGTTGGTGTCTCCAACCGATAACGCGGAAGAGCCCAAGAAACAGGCGCCTCCGTCAAAGCGCAACAACAACGACCTCAGATCGATCGTCATCCAAGGTATAAGGGAACTTGTGGACGAGATCGAGGCGGTCCATGATAATATAGCGCCGATGGCAGCGGATTTGATCCACGACAACGAAGTGTTACTGACTCCGACTCCAGGGTCCGAAACGGTGCTGAACTTCCTTTTGAACGCATCGCAGAAGCGCAACTTCACAGTGTTGATCACAGAAAACTATCCGAACGACATCGAGTTGTGCCACAAGTTCTCCAAGAAGCTTGCGGACGCTGGAATCGATACGGTGATCATTCCGGACTCGACGGTGTTTGCTGTGATGTCGAGGGTCGGTAAGGTCATCATAGGGTCTCGTGCGGTGTTTGCCAACGGCGGATGCGTGACTGCTGCCGGTGTGGCTACCGCTTGCCAATGTGCTAAGGAGCACAGAACGCCCGTCTTTACCGTGGCAGGACTCTACAAGTTCTGTCCTAACTACCCATTCGACAGAGACAGGCTGATCGAGGTCGGCAACTCCGGTAAAGTGTTGCCGTACGCCGACTCGGAGCTCGTGGGCAAGTGCGAGGTGACTAATCCCGTGCTGGACTACGTTGCACCAGAAATCATCGACATCTACATTACGAACATCGGAGGATTTGCTCCCAACTTCGTTTATCGGATCATGCTGGATAATTATAGGACGGAAGATAACGAACTTGAGCCTGGGGAGATGAGTCAACTAGCGAGCTAGCGATGTGAACCAGCTAGCGAGGTGAACTAGCTACTTACCGCCCCCCGGCTGAGCTATGCAATTATGCAATTAGAAGCTCAAATACACTTTCCTTGCATTAGCAAGAGTACATTCGCAAGATTATTGTCTGCTTGCCACCACATCGCCCCGTGCCTTGCTCGGTCCGACTTGTGTCTGACTTTGAGCTGGATGCTTACGAGCAAAGGGCCAGATCGACCGTCTTCTACTTGAGTACGGCCCTGGACTATTTCAGGGTTGTAATTATGAGGACAGACAGCTATTTGGGACTGTAGTAGTAGTGGCGACCCAGACCAACCCACGGGTGCCCCAAATCCATCAACAACCACGCAATTTACCCCCACTTAAACCATCACCCAACATCCAACATGCTCTGATTTTTCTCGTACCGATCGATTACTTTCTCCTCATACTATGACAGATTATGTTCTTTTGGCAGTGGTAGTTGTCGTGGCACTACTTATAATAAGATCGACACTGCTTCAGGGTGTTTCGACAGTGGATGTCGTCAAAGACATCGATGCGACGGGCCAAACTGAGGCCGAACACGACGAGCCCACTGTGATCCAGGACTATACGCCTCGGATGCTCTCTAACTACAACGGGTTCGACCTGGAAAAGGTCTACATGGCAATCAGAGGCAATGTCTACGACGTGAGTGCCGGTAGACGTTTCTACGGTCCATCTGGACCCTACAACAACTTTGCTGGCCACGATGCGTCCCGAGGATTGGCCAAGAACTCGTTTGAAATCGAGATGGTTCGGTCGTTTGACGAGCCCATTGACGATCTGGCTGATCTGAACGACTCTGAGTGGAAATCACTTGCCAACTGGGAGGCCATGTTGAAAAACAAGTATCCAGTGGTTGGAAAGCTGGTTAGCGAAGCCGACTATGCTAAGAGCGACAACAAGGCCACAGTGATGGATTAGGGAGGCCCTGTGAGGATTGGCTAGTTGAACAACCAAGTCGAAATAGCCGCGACTAATGATAGCGCGGCAAATAGTGCCCCAATAGTGTCCCAACAGCCACCCAACAGCGCCCAATAGCCCCCCTGTATATATAGAGAATAGATAGCTGAAAAGTTTCTGCCCGCGACGAGTCTCTACCGCGACAAGCCTCTACCGCGACATGCCTACCACCTCCACTGCTCCAATAACCCACGATAACCTAGGAATGGTCCAGGCTATAGGCGGGCATTTCGGCAGGAAACCACTGCTGAGGTGCCTGGAGTCGCCAGAATTGTCCAGATTGGCATATTTCGACCAGGTTCCCGTCGGATTCGTGATCTCATCGGAACTACGCAAGGCTCCCGACCAGCCGCCACTGGGACTGGTAATTCTCACAATTGAGGTGTTACCCTGCTACAGAAACCAGTTCCACATTGAATCGGCACTTTTCTCGTATATCCAAGGTCTGGCCGCTAAACGTTATCTGGACACGACTTTCCTGTATGCGGTCAACGATCGAGTAGCCAATTGGGGGAGAGCGCAAAATTACCTGGAGGAAGATCCTCAAGATGATACTTGGCGCTACCTTCGGGACGACCAAAGGCAATTGACCAGTACCCCTGACGGCACCAGCGGTAAACTACTATATAGGCGGATTTCAGCTGCGAAACGAAGATGCGGCTGACAATTTCTGGATTTCGTCCCTGAATGGACGGGACACAAGGGTTTTATGCGTCTCGGCAGTGCGTTTCAGGTCTGGACGTCAGAAATTTGCCCGCAGCCAATCCATATCTTTCACTTGTAACTACTACATTCTTGCTATTACTATCTTGCTACCTACCACCACTTCTACTTCACTATGGTTAACTACGCCGAATGGATGAAAGATGTCAACGACGACACGTACATCTCGAAGCTCTCGATCCCGGGCACTCACAACTCGGCAGCCTACCACAAGCTGGCTCCACCTTCCGTCCAATGCCAAGGCGAGGATGTGACAGAGCAGCTGGAGAACGGAGTGCGTTTCCTCGACTTCAGACTGTCCAAGAACTTCCTGACTTTGGACGATGATCAGAAGGACAACCTGATTGTCTGCCACGGCAACTTCCCTGTCAAATTGACAGGAGCCGTCCACTTTTCGGACGAGCTCGACAACATCTACAAATTCTTGGAAAGTCACAAATCTGAGACCGTCATCCTGTCCATCAAACAGGAGGGCAATGGTACTTGGGACAACACCAACGACGAGTTCCCTAAGGTGTTCCGCAAGAACTATCTTAAGGATAAAACCGACAAATGGTACCTCAAGACTGGAATTCCGAAGCTGAAAGATGCCAGAGGAAAGATTGTTCTTTTCAGACGGTTCGGTGTCAACAACGGCGACGACAAGGACAAGTTCGGCATTCCCGCCAACAGCTGGACATACAACACCACCTGTGATGATAAGGGCGAGTTCTGTGTCCAGGATTACTGTGAATTCAAGAGCGACGATGATGTTACCAAGAAGGCTCAGTATGTGAAAGATCTCATGAAGAAGGCCACCGACTACAACAGTACCAACTCGGACCCAAAGCTGTTCGTCAACTTCTGCTCGGCATCCAACTTCTTTGACCTGGCAGCATGGCCTCACGCTGTTGCGGAGAAACTAGAAGAATCTAAGATCAACGACTCGTATAAGAAAGGTTGCGGTGTCGTGGTGCTGGACTACGTGAACAAGAACGACTGGAAGATGGCTCACGAGTTGGTCGACAAGAACTTCTAAGGAGACTGTTGTTACTGTTACTGAGACGTTACTTAAATCTACTTTCAATACCAAACCTGTTCTTTCATACCTTTTACTCACCACTTACATACCCTCTAAAACATCGTAAACCTCGCCGAAATGATCGATCACATTGTACGGTTGGTAACCACGAGCCTTGCTTTCTGGCGGGAAGAAGTTCTTGCTGGCCTCGTTCAAATACACCACACAACCTTTCTTTGCATTCTTGGATTCTTCGGACGGCCTCATCAGCTTGAACAATCGGTAGTATTCAAGCGAGGTCTGCTTATCGTTCGTCAGTAGAATGTAGTATGGATCAAGGTCGGTCATCACCTGCTTCAACTTGTCCAAGTTCTTGAAATCGTTCACCTTATTGCCGAACACGTAGGCGTAATCTAAGATGGTCAAGTTGTGGAAGAGTGTCTTTTTGGAGTTGACCAGCTCAGTGTAATTCAGCGACGGTAGCAGCGACAACTCGCGGTCCTTGATGAATGTGAAGCTGTTGTCCATGTTGAGGTTCTCAAAGTTCTTGAGATAGTTGACCATCTTCTCGTTGACACCGATATCTTTCCGGATGATCGATGCAATCACCTGCTCGAACCGCTGGTCCGCCAAGCACCGTTTGAAAGCGGCCGCTTCCGTCTCATGCATCTTGAAACACCCCCAGAACACGTTCTTCACCAGCTCCCTGAACTCTCTGTTCAAAGACGACGTGTCCTGGTCCATCAACGTCAGTGTGGCAAATTCGTCGCGCCACCGCTCGTTCAACTGGTCTCTGTTCAACCCAACCTGCGGGAAATCGTGCTCCAACTTGTTGAAAACAGCGTCAAATACAGACAGCCCGCTGTACATGAGCCTGTCGTGGATCAGAAAGTGGCAAGGCTTCTCTTGCATCCTCACTTGGTCCACGTTGATCCAGTTGGTTCCAATCCAATCCTTGATCATAACATCGTAGTTGCTCTTCGCTTGTATAGATGTGGTAGCCTTGGGCGATCTTGTTCCAACAAGCCCCTGAGTCCAATTGATAGGCGCAGCCTTGTCATTCTTGGTTCTCCGTTTCCTCCGAGCGTGTGTGCCGTAGTTCTTGTTGGGGATGAAGAAGTCCTTACTTGGTCCAGTTGGCCGACTCAGCTTGAGCAGCTTGGTCTTTAGCTCTTGCAATGAGTACTCGGGCTCGATGGCGACCGCCTCTGCCTCGGCTTTCAACGCCTTTGCTATAGAGAGGGTCTGTGTTAGTCTCATGAGCAATAAATTATCGCTGTGATTGAGCAATAAATTATCGCAGCGATTTCTCTACTTCTGTAAGGATGGATTTCTGTAAGGATTTCTTTAGATTTAAATCAAGGTGTTTTCCAAACGTCTCTCGTTCTTGAGACTCAACAACTGAGGAATGACGTCGTCAAGCTTAACGGCCTCGTTCTTACCTTGCTCTGCCTGGACATCTCTGTTACGGATGTTGACACTCTGGCCGTTCAACTCCTGCTCTCCAACGATGAACACGAAGTTGAACCGCTTCATCTGACCGTTTCTCACCTTCTTCTGCAACGTGTTACCGGTGACATCCACCTCAGAGTAGATGCCAGCGTCCCACAGCTTCTTCTGGACCTCCTGAGCGTACTCAAAGTACTTGACACCGACTGGAACCACGAGCACCTGGCGTGGAGACAACCAGAATGGCCACTTGCCGGCGTAATGCTCAGTCAAAATGGCAGTCATACGCTCGACAGATCCCAGAATGGCTCTGTGGATCATCACAGGACGCTCCATTCCCTTCTCGTCGTCTGTCTTGTACTCGAGACCGAACCGGTTAGGCAGTTGGAAGTCGAGCTGGATCGTGGCACACTGGTGCCATCTATGGAGGGCATCCGAGATCATAATGTCGATCTTTGGTCCGTAGAACGCACCGTCTCCCTCGTTAATCTCCCAGTCACCTCCCCAGAGCTCCAGGGCCTCCTTCAACTTGGCCTCGGCACCATCCCACGTGGCAATCTCTCCAACGTACTTATCCGGACGAGTCGAAAGCTCCATCTTGAAGTCGAAGCCAAAGATTCCGTAAACGTACTTGAGGAAGTCAACAACTCCCATAATCTCCTCACCGATCTGGTCCGGTCTACAGAAGATGTGCGAATCATCCTGTTGGAACCGTCTGACACGGGTCAATCCGGTCAGGGCACCGGAGAACTCATTTCTGTGCAACACACCAAAGTCGGCGAGTCTCATTGGCAACTCACGGTAAGACCGCTCTCTCGATTTGAACATGAGACAGTGACCAGGACAGTTCATCGGCTTCAAGCCGTAGGTCTCCTTCTCGACCTCAAACGTGAACATGTTCTCCTTGTAGTTACCCCAGTGACCGGACGTCTCCCAGAGCTTGGAGTTGTACATGTTAGGAGTGATCACCTCCTGGTATCCACGCTTCACGTACTCCTCACGCAGCATGCCGATCAACGAGTTGTAAATACGGGTACCGTGAGGCAACCAGAAGGCAGAACCTGGCGACATCTCGTTGAAGAAGAACAGGTCTTGCTCACGGCCGATCTTGCGGTGATCGCGAGAGGCAGCCTCCTCGAGGAATTTGATGTGCTCCTTCATGGCAGCCTTATCAGGGAACGAAACTCCGTAGATTCTCTGCAACGAATCGTTCTCGTTACTTCCAAGGAAGTACGACGAAGAGTTCTTGATCACCTTGAATGCCTTGATGCGGCCCGTGGTTGGGATGTGAGGTCCCAGACACAGATCGATCAATGGTCCGCAACGGTAGACCGTAGTGGAGGTTCCATCAGGAACCTTGCGCTGGATCAACGTAACCTTGTACTTGTTGTAAGCAAACATTCTCAACAGCTCCTCCTTGGTACACACCAGACGCTCAAATGGCTGCTTCTGCTTGATTGCCTTCTTGGCGCACTCTTCGATAGCAGGGTAGTCGGACTGAGTCACGGCAAACTCTCCATTATCAATCGACATGTCGTAGAAGAATCCATCGTCGATTGGTGGACCATAGTCGAGCAAAGCTCCAAAGTGACACTCACAGCCTTCACCAAGAACGTGCGCAGACGAGTGCCAGAACACACGCTTACCTTCGTCGGTGTCGAAATCAAAGAACTCCAATTTGGTGTCCCCTTCCAGAGGTCTCACCAGGTCCCAAAGCTCGCCGTTCACTTTAGAGATCACTTGACGATCTCCAAAAGACTTTCCGATCGCCTGGGCAAGCTCAAGAGGCGTGGTTTCGTACGCAGTGCCTTCTTTCACGGCACCGTCCTTCAACGTAATCTTGATAGGAACACGAGGCTGCGCAGCGAATTCTGCGTCTTTCTTGGCCTTCAACTCGTCCCAGATCTTCAGACGGTACTCAATGAATTCCGGCTGTGGGTCCAAGAACGCTGGACGTGCAGGTCCATCCGATCCCTTCTTCTTTGACTTCTTTGACTTCTTCGTGGCAGCTTGCTGCTTTTGGCCTGACTTGTCCTCCTTCTCGAACTTGGCAGCATCTGCCTTTGCCTCCGCCTCAGCCTCCTTGTAACTTGGAGGTGGGCCGCTCTTGGCTACCTCCAGCTGCTCCACCGCCTTGGAAATCTGTTCAACAACTTTGTCAGTCATGATTGACACTCTGGTATAAAATTTTTCCATGAGTGATGCTCAAGTTATAGTGAGAGGGTGGGGCGATTGGAGTGGCTGTGGGAAGTAGTTGGAATTTGACACCACAAACCGGTCACTATGGCATACATACACAGATCTACGAAGTTATAACCATATAGCTACTCGGGAAATATCAAATGTCCCACCTCTTAGCGGCCAGATCTCATCTCGAATCTATAAAATCTTCACCACTAATTTGTGAAAGTATCTTCTCTAAACAAACTCCCTCTTCCTAGATGTCTAACGATGTCGTTTACGCCCCATCTTTTGGGGAAGTGAACAACGACAACGATGAACTGCGGGAGTTGCGAGGCGAAGGTCGATATTTCGGCGTAGAAGACCCTGAAAACTCGGGACCTATCTGCTCCAACTGCCATCAGAGAGGACACCGCCGTAACCAGTGTAAGACGGTCGTCTGCCACCTCTGCGGCAAGATCGGCGACCACTACGAGAGCCAGTGTCCGAACTCGATGGTTTGTACCAACTGTGGCAAGAAGGGCCACTATAAAAGCCAATGTACAGAACGTCATCGCTACAACTACTGTACCTATTGCAACAGTCGGTCTCATCCCACAGATAGATGCCCCAACATCTGGAGAAGCTACATCGTTCTTTCCAAGAAGAAGATCTCGTATCCAACGGGGAAGGTTTACTGCTACAACTGCGGTAAAGAGGGCCATTTCGGCGACGACTGCCCCTCTCCCCGCGTCACTAGAACACCCAATATCAACGGGTCTGCATTCAACGGCGAAAACCTGCCTCAACAACTCAGAGACACGTATCGCAAGAAGCTTCGGGTGCTTCGCGATAAGACCAAGTTCCCTGAACACTCTAATAAGCACAAACTGGATCTTCGTCAAGAGGCCAAGAGCGCTCGCAGTTCCAAGAGTCGTAAGAACGACGTCAAGCGTCGCAAGCGTGAAGACCGGCGCGCAAAGCTTCCTACAGGCCCAAAGACGGCCAAGAAGCTGCCCAAAGCTACACGTTCCGGTTACTTGAAGCGGGATTAGGCTTAGTGTGCCGTGTGCGTTGTATTATTTGCTATATAGGAAAGGTTAATAGATCGGGATTAGCATTTGTATGTGCTGGTAGTCGCTGGTAGTCGCTCGTCACTTTCTTCCCACCAGCTTCTGCTCCAAATAGTGGTCCACCTCGCTCACCGTCTCATATCCATCGGCTTTCACTGGGAACATCTTCTGGTACTGCTGAGAGAGAATGAACGCCAGCTTGATGTCAGGATTAGTCATCTGGCTGTAGAGAGCGTTCTGTCTCTTCCTTTGCTGGAATGAGGGCGTCGCACTGTCAGGCATTAGGGGTATTGACACTGACACGCTGTGGTAAATTAGGATAAAATCTCGCGTACTCGAGAAATATTTGGGGGTAGATTTGGTAGATTTGATATTGCGTTCTATATATTACAGTCAGTGTACCAGTCAAAACTTGCCAGCAATGCGATTGATCTGATGATGTGTCTCTGCAAAGTCATTTGCAAGCTCCACGTACAACTTAAACTCCTCTTGCAGGGTTGAAACGACCAGCTCTAGACCATAGTTGGCATCCAACGAGCGTTGTCTGCCATTGAGGGAGCTCTTATCGAGGTCATTGATCGACTCTTCCACTTCGTTCAGAATCAGTTGGTATTTGGAGATGTTCTGCTTGAAGTCCTCAATCTTCGTCACGTAGTAAGATCCAAGAATCTCCGCCACGTTCAATGGCGAGCTCTTATCCTTTGACTGGGGTTGTGCTGGCGGCGGTTGCTGCTGTTGCTGTGTGTCGCTGCGCATACCATTGACACCGATCAACACTTTACCCGACGAAGACGCCTGCGCCTGGTCGTTCGAGCTGCCGGACATCGGATTGGTCAGTTGTAAGTAGACCGCTATCAGCTTCTCGACCCAGTCACTGAATGATTCCAACACCTTATCCTTGAAGTTCTCGATGAACCGAAGGTCTGAGTCCAATGCTTGGTTCGTAGAGACATACTTCTTCTCCAAGTAGTCGATATCTCTTGGAATGCTCTCAATCAGATCTTTATGACGGACCTCGTTGTTCTTTAAGTATTCAGAGATCGCCACCTGAGTCTGGATGTACTCGTCCATTTGCTCCAGCTCTTTGCGGAAGTTCTCCGGTAGATCACTCACTTTCGTCATTGCCGTCAACTGTATAGGCTGTGCTGCCTGGCCCAGAACTTGGTTCTGGTTTTGGGACTGGTTGTTGCCGAATCCGAACCCGCTTGATGCCGTATTGCTTCCAAAGAGACCTCCAGTGGCTCCTGATGGCTTGTTTCCAAAGGTGGACTGGTTGTTTCCAAAGGTAGATTGGTTGTTGCCAAAGGTAGATTGATTGTTACCAAACAACCCGCCAGAGTTTGCAGGCTTGTTGCCAAACATCGAATTGCCAGTGCTGGCGTTGTTTCCAAACATCCCCGTCGTCGTCGTCGTCTGAGCGTTGGGCTTATTGCCAAACAAACCTCCACCGGTGTTGGTGTTATTGTTGCCAAACATACCTCCAGTACTGTTGTTGGCGTTGTTGTTGGCGGTATTGCTACCAAACATGCCTCCACTTTGGTTGTTATTGCTGTTATTACCAAACAAACCTCCGCTTTGGTTGTTGTTATTACCAAACATCCCTCCGCTCTGATTGTTGGCTCCAAAGCCAGTATTTGTCGTGTTATTGGCACCAAACCCACCAGTGTTGGTGTTAGCATTCGAACCACCAAATCCTAGGCCTTTATTTGCCGAATTGGCTGCTGTATTGTTGCCAAATCCAAACCCACCGCTGGTGTTGCCGTTGTTTCCATTCAACGAGAATCCTGGCTTATTTGTGTTGTTATTGGCATTCCCAAGACCGAATCCACCTCCAGTATTGGCTCCCATGTTGGAACCAGCATTGTTACCAAAACTGAACCCCGTAGAAGCCGGTTTGTTGTTGCTTCCAAACATTGTGCTTACGCTTGAAAGTGTAAACTAAAATTTGGCCTGGGTCTCCCTCAAAGTATCTGGTTGAAAAATTTGCCATGTTAAAATGGCAGAGCTAAGGAGGCAAGCGATTTTTCCCCAAAGAGATCTCGACGATACCAGTGAGCTCATATCATTTAATTGAAAGCACACTATGGGTATCCCCAAATTCTTCCGATACATCTCGGAGCGTTGGCCTCTCACCTCGCAGGAGGTTGAAGCACCTGAGATGATTGAATTCGACAACCTTTACTTGGACATGAACTCGATTCTTCACAATTGTACCCATTTCAACGATGGTACCATATCTCACTTGACAGAGGAGCAGATGTTTGGAGCAATCTTCGCCTACATCGACCACTTGTTCAATACCATCAAACCCCAGAAGGTGTTCTACATGGCCATCGACGGTGTCGCTCCAAGAGCCAAAATGAACCAGCAAAGAGCCAGACGTTTTAGAACGGCTGTTGAGAACGAGGAGATCCTCAAGAAGGCCGTGGCCAACGGTGACCCGATCCCAAAGGAGCCTGCGTTCGACTCCAACGCCATCACCCCTGGTACTGTGTTCATGGCTAGAGTTACAGAGAACCTCAAGTACTACATCAATCAGAAGGTGTCTACGGATTCCAACTGGCAGAAGGTCAAAGTGATCCTGTCTGGCCACGAGGTTCCTGGAGAAGGTGAGCATAAGATCATGGAGTACATCCGTGTCCAGCGTGCGCAGCCTGGCTATGACATCAACACCAGACACTGTGTCTACGGATTGGATGCTGACTTGATCATGCTGGGTCTGTGTTCGCACGAGCCTCATTTCGCCATTCTCCGTGAGGAGGTGACGTTTGGCCGCCACCAGGAACACTCCCAGGACCTGACCAAGCAGAAGTTCTTCCTCTTGCACATCTCGTTAGTCCGTGAGTACCTGGAGCTCGAATTCCGCGACCTCGCCGATACCATCAACTTCGACTATGACTTTGACCGAGTCTTGGATGACTTCATTCTTATCATGTACGTGATTGGAAACGATTTCCTTCCAAACTTGCCCGACCTTCATCTCAACAAAGGTGCGTTCCCTCTGCTCTTGGAGACTTTCAAAGAGTCGATGCGCAGAACCGACGGCTATCTGAACGAGAATGGTACCATCAACTTGGAACGTCTTCGTGTTTGGCTCGACATGCTCTCCATCTTTGAATTGGAGAACTTCGAGCAAGGTTCCGTCGACATTGAGTGGTTCAACTCTCAGTTGGACAACATCTCTCAGCGTGGTGTCAAGAAGCGTGCCAAGGAGGGCAAGGACTTGATCTTGAAGAGGCAGAAGACGATCACCGCCATTATCAAGCGTTGGTTGCTTCCTTACTACACCAAGGACCAGCCGTTTAATGTCCAGGAATGGCTTGACGATGACTCCAAAGTGCCCGAGCTGGCCCTCGACAGGGAGTTTTTCAATTCTGAGCGTAACGTCAAGTTCATCAAGTCTCTGGCCTTTGACTGTGGTCTGATTATCGTCCACAGCAAGTCCAAGGACACCTACACCGCCAAGATTGACATCGATGGCATCGACCCTCAACAGACCGTCGAGGAGTTCAACGAGCGTTGCGACATCGAACGTCAACAGCTTAGACACTATGAGAACGGTATTGTTGTCGAAGGTGAGGACGAGCTTGACAACGAGAAAGACATCTACGATAAGAAGTTCGTCAACTGGAAGAACCAGTACTATAAGAGCAAGCTGGGATTCACCTTGGATGACACCAAGGAGATCACAGATCTCACTGAGAACTACGTCGAGGGATTGCAGTGGGTCCTTTACTACTACTACCAGGGTTGCTGTTCGTGGCCATGGTATTACCGGTACCACTATGCACCAAGAATTTCCGATGTTGCCCGTGGTTTGAAAGTCAAAATCGACTTCCAGAAAGGTAAGCCATTCAAACCATTCCAGCAGCTCATGGGTGTTCTCCCTGCCCGTTCGAGACCACTCATCCCAACGTGCTACCGTGAGCTCATGACTGATGAGAAGTCACCAATCATTGACTTTTACCCTGCTGACTGTCCAATCGACATGAATGGAAAGAAGAACTCGTGGGAGGCTGTCATCTTACTGCCATTCATCGATGAGAAACGTTTGGTGGAGGCCATGGAGCCTTATGACAAGAAACTCAATCCAGAAGAGGTGAAGCGCAACAGCTTTGGTGACGACCTCATCTATACTTTCAACCCTCAGGTCAAGACTGTTATCAAGTCGCCCTTGCCCGAGTGGCTTCCAGACTACCAGTCTCACTGTGTTGAGACTGTGTACAATCTGCCAAGCATGGATGGACTCAAGTGGGTCCAAGGCCTGTGCCCTGGTGCCTTACTTGGCACTCACGCATTGGCAGGATTCCCAACACTTAAGAGCATTCCATTCACTGCCAAGCTCGAATATGCCCAGCTCGTTGTGTTCCAGCAACCATCGCGTTCCGTGTCGATGATTCTTTCATTGCAGAACGTCTATGCCGGCCTGTCTGCAGAGCAGTTCGCCCAAGACCACATCGGATCGATCGTCTACTCGCACTACCCTTACCTGCGGGAGTCTCGTGTCGTTTATGTGACTGATGGCAATAAGAAGTACGAGAGAGTCAAGTCTGCCAATGGCTACAAGGTCATCGGTTCGCCATTGGAGAACTACGAAAAGAGCGATTACGAAAAGAATCGCCGTGAACTGACTTACCAGATGCGTACCAAGCACGGACTTCATTTCGCACCAGAATCTCAGCAGATTGATGTTGACACTAGCGACGAGCAACTGAACACGATCGTCGAGGAGAAGAAGCACAAGAAGCAGAGAGAACCTACCATCAACACGCTCGTTTATGTGCGTCGTGTTGTTGGTGTTGCACCAACTAAGGAAGGTGGTTCTGTCAAGATGCTATCTCCAGATCTCGAATGCTACCCAGTGCAGTTCATTGTCGAGGACGTTCTCCACAAGGATTCAAGATTCGCCGAGTCTCCTGGTGTTCCAATCGAAGAGGCCTTCCCTCTGGGAACAGACCTGCTCTTCCTGGGTTCCTTCAGTTACGGATCTCCAGCTAAAGTGGTCGGTTACAGTGATGGTCAGCTCGTCCTTACAGTGACACATATCGGAAGAGGCAAGGAACCAAACTTTGGTACTGCTCGTGCCAGATATGAGAAGCACGCGATGAAGTACCACGAATCATACCAGGTCTGCCGGATGTTGCATATTCCTGGTTTCTTCCTGTCGAAAATCACCTCCGGATACCTCGTTTACGGACCAAACGGCCGTAAGGAGGATTTGGGTCTCGGTATGAAGTTCGAAGGCCGTCAATTGAAGGTGCTTGGCTACACTCAGAAGCAGAACGATAAATGGGAGTACAGCGATTTGGCTATTGCCACGATCAACGAGTACTTGAAGAAGTTCCCAGAAGTGATCTCAGCCCTCAAGGCCCACAAGGGCCACGCTATTCCTAATGCCTCGGACGTGTTCCGCGGAGTTCCTGAGGACATCTTGAAGAAGAAGTTGAAGGAGTTGCAGGACTACCTCAAGGCCAAGAGACAATCATTCGTGAAAGTTTCTCTGAGCTCTGAGTCATTGACCAAATTCGGTGTCGGCACCGTCGAGAAGGAGGCTATCAAGTACACCAAGATGGGTCTCTCTGTCGAGAAGAGAGGTATCAAGGGAATTCCTCGTACTGCTGTGTTCGACCCTTCGCGCAAGTTCATGCTTTTGCAGAAACAGTTCTTCGATTTGGGTGACAGAGTCATCTATGCGTTGGATTCCGGTAAGGTTTCGCTCTTCTCGAAGGGAACCGTTGTTGGAATCCGGTCGTATGATTCTAAGGTGTTGTTGCAAGTTGTGTTTGACCAGCCGGTCCTCACAGGCAACACGTTTGACGGCCGTCTTGAGACTGCTCGAGGATTGACTGTCGACTCCTCGACGGTGTTGAACTTGACTGATCGTCAGTTCGTGTACCAGGGCGAGAAGGGTGCCAAGAAGCCAAAGAGCAAGGCCAAGAAGCCAAAGGCCAAGGGCCCAACGAAGGAGCAGATCGAGGCCAAGCAGAAAGAGCATGCTGCCCAGAAGAAGGAACAGAAGAAAGAGTTGCTTGGTGTGATCAAGGGAAAGAAGGACGATGCTAAAACAGAAGCTGCCACTACTGAGGCTGCTCCTGCTACGGCTACTGCTCCTGCCACGGTTCAGACCTTGGGAGGTCTGCAACCAAAAGGAAAAGCCGTTCACAGCGTGTTCGCATCTGTTATGGGAAACGTGATGGCAGCCGGTGTTCCACAGCAACCTCAAGGTATGCCTTTGCCTCCACCAGGATTCTTAGGACCAAATGGATACCCAGGAAATGGATACCCACCTAACGGTGTTCCACCGCCTGGACCATTCCAGTACTCTCAGCCAGTTCAGGCTCCAGCCGGAATCGGTGCAAGCAATGAAACATCGCAGACTCCAAAAGGACCTTCAAGAGGTAGAGGCGGCAACAGAGGAAGAGGTGGTCGCAACAGAGGAGGCCGTGGCAAAAACTAGCGATAGATAGTATTGTACTATATAGCAAAGGCAACGTTTAAATGTCTTCAGCGGTGGTGTAGTTGAGAGTTTTCTTTTCAGTGAGCTCTGCCTGGCGCTCGAACCAGCGAGTCTCAAATCCGGTTGACCTATCAACCGAATCCCAACGCCATCCAGGCCGGATCCCGAATCGGTTCTCTGGATACGACCCCTTAAAGAGCCGGCGGCCAGTCACACTGACAAATTGAGACGACTGCGCCGTTTTATACTGCGACTTCACCTTCTTATCGAACATCAGCGCCGGGTCATCGTCCTGAACAGCGTGCTTCTGTTCATTGACCACCTCTGAGCTTCCCTCGTATCGATTTATTCCCTGCTTCTTCATAGACTCTAATTGGACCTGCTCCTGTCTTTTCAGCGCCTGATCCGCTTCACTTCGGCCTGCTTCCTCGATAGCTTTCTTCCTCTCTTGCTTGACTTGAGCCCGAGTCTTCTTTTGAACCGGTTTCAACTTGTCATCGGTAGAATCAACCCTGTTTCCGCTCAAGTCTCGATACACAGTCTGCTGGGCCTTTCCTTGAGCTTTCCCTCTCGCTAAAGCCTGCGATTTCTCATCCTCAAACTTACGCTTCTTGCTCTCTTTAGATGCATCTAGTTGGGTTCTGGTTTGTAATCCAGCGTAGCTTCCATCAGCCATCAGTTGCCGTTCAACATCGACCACTTGATGAGTCTCTAAGCTCTTCCAGCTGCCTTTGACGGCAGGTTTAGTTAGAACAACTGGCGAGGACTCCGCATCGACTACATCGTCCTCGACATCACCACCACCACCATCGGCCTCAACATATTCAGCACTGTCATGCTTCCTCAGCCTCTTTCTCTTCCTCTTCCTCGTCCCTTCGTACTTGGATAGATAATCCCCTAAGGAAGACATGAGGGAGATATTTTTAAAGGCCAATTTCTCCTTTTTTATAGACACTCAACGATCACGATGGACGACGAGTGGAGAAGAATTGACGTGGATAAATACGACCCGGACACGCAGTTCGTTCCGGACGACTTGGGATTGCCGCAGCGCACCCTGGAAGAGGTGAATCCGCAGATCACAGAGATCCGTCAGTACGTTTCGAAGAACCTGATTGCTGACGCCGTTAAGACAGCCACATTGGACCCACCGTACGGATCAGACGCCGACGTCAAGCAGAGCTACTTGTACGCAGTGTTGGAAGTGCTAAATACGGCGCGGCAGACCGAAGTTCCCCAGATAATTGCCGGTTTGTCCTTGGAACAGGTGGACACGCTGGTCAAATTCATCTATGCATTGATGGCGACGCCAGAGGGCCAGAAATCGGGCGGAGTGCTGCTTGGGTGGCTCGACAAGGTGGTGGACCACGTCGGAGAGGGTCCTATCGTGCGGTACTTTACTGACCCATACACTTTATAAGATGTAACTATATGACTTAAAGTATTACAGATCAGTACAATTAGTTCTTTCTGATGACCGAGAGAGATTCGTCTGAGGCGGTCGAGGCGGTCACTAGTGAGCATTCACGGGACTCCAAGCTGGTTAATAGCGAGTCTTTAACTGGAGATGGTGGCTCTGTGACCGGAGATGGCAGCCCTGTGACGGGGAACGACTCCAATGACTCTCCCAACGGTATCCCATCGGAAGTGGACGAGCGAGTGTCAACGAAGGATGCTGAAGGATCTGTTGAATTCGATGACGCTGAAGGACCAGACGAGTTGTCAGAGATGTCGTCAATCGACTCTCTGGAATCCATAGAGCCCAAGAAGGTCAAGTTCAAGCAAGATCCAGAGATCGACGCCAAATTGAACCGGCTTCGTTCCAAGCTGATCTTTGGGCTCTGTGTAGTGGACTTCCACCACGTGCGGGGACCCGAATTAGAGTACTGGATAGATGATAACTCTACAGATGATAACGAGGGCGAACAACTGGCCAAGTGGAGCAAGGTGTGGGCCCAGTTGCCGTTCCAAGCTCTACCGGACGGGGCTCACCTGTTTGACGAGACTTTCACCAACTTCACGCTTCTTTACGACGACGTGAACGAGTGCTGTCCCGAGTTACCACTGATGAAGGAGCAAGAGTACATTGTGGACGACGACGCTGACGAGGAGATCGACGACCCGTATCCTGGATACACGAGTCTGTTTGGATGTGCCTGTATTAGACAGATGAACACGGAAGACTTGATTGTTCCCTCCAAAGACGAGACACGGTCGGTGATTCAGAAGTCGGTCGTGCTTATCACGAGGTATCCGATTACAATCCAACTCAAGGAGAAGCTAGGTATCATCACGAAGAGTTACTTTGAACAGCGTGATTTCACTGACCGGTCGATTCTCAAGGCCCTCTATGACAACGTCTCTTACACTTACAACCACGGCTTCGAAGTGAAAGACGAGGCACTGTATGACACGGAGAAGGAGGATGACAACAAGGTCATCACGGAAAGCGACTTCTACAGTGCATTGGACCTGCGTGATGTTGTGCTCAAGCTGAAAAGGAAGCTACTGGTCATATTCAAGGCTCTGCTCTTGGAGAAACGGGTCCTCGTCTTCTGCAAGGACTTGAACACTCTGTCGAATCTTCAATACGGTTTACTGTCTTTGATACCAAACCTGATCATGTCCCTGTCGGACTGTGCGTGTCCGTTGCTCGATAAGTTGTCGCAGCGGATGGTGAAACCTACATCTCTGAGCTCTTCTAACCGAGGATCGATGCTTAAGTTCATTGGAATGCCATTGCAACTGTTCAATAGAGGTGGGTTTTACGAGCCATTTCTCACGTTGCAACAGCTAGACTACTTGGCTAACAGTAACACGAAATCGTTCTTGGTTGGATCATCGAACGACATCTTGCTTGAGAGGAAAGAGGACTGGTTTGACCTGGTCCTCTACGTGAACACGGACCAAGAAGAGCCTGCGAAGGCGACAGACTTCCTCTGGGGTGACCAGCACGTTCAATTGGAGATTATGGGTGCACAACTCAAGGAGAAACTCACATTGACTTCTCCTGATAAGCGATTTATCGATAATGTGGTGTACGCTGCAGGCAAGAACAAGTCGCAAACCGCTGCTGACGACCGCCTTGAATCAAAGACACTTAACATGTCGGCGGATGCAGGGCAGTACCAAGGAGGAGACGATTTCATACGGAACAACTTCGAGGACTACCTGATTGGAATGCTGAGCACGCTGAAATACGACCGGTTCCTGACTGCACACGCCAGCAAATTAGAGAACGAACTGGCTTATTTGAACTTGAACTCCCATGACAACGAGATTGTTCAGTTCAATGCTAAGTTCATCGAGTCGTATAAGACGACGCGCAACTTTAAGATCTTTGCACGCAACACGGACGACGAATTGTTCAACTTCTTTGAGCCGAGCCATGTTGGAGTTGCGCTTGCGAAAGAGCAAAATGATAAGCGGATACAGAAACTACGCGGGTACTTGAAGTGGTCGAAGGGCGCAATAGCCAGTGCTACCGCGAGTGCAACCAGTGCAATAGTCAGTGCAACCACGACCAAAGCGACGACTAAATCAAGTGCGGATTGCACGGAAGTTGCGACCGAGGATGCATTATCTGCAGATGCGAAAAGTGCAGTTGCAGTTGCAACCTCAAAGGAAGCTTCCAAAGAGGGTTCCACTTCCTTGACGGAAGATAATGCCTGTGCAGCTAGAGATGCTGCTGAGACGACAAATAGCAACTGAGGATGAATAGATGTTGTTCTTGCCCCGGTTTATAATAGGTTGCTTTCGACGTGAAACGGCTAAAGGAGAAACTGTGCATATGCGTCTCGAGTGACTGAACACAGAGATACGAGGTGGGGCCAGCCGGCGGGGCCAAACGGTGGGGCCAAACTGTGGGGCTACAATCAGTAAATATATCGTTGGCTACGGCTGGTATGAACCAGTTACCACGTCCAGTGTGCCACCAACCACACGTGCTCGGCACGGACCCTTTCACAGAGGTGGGTAACATTTAATGCATCACAGATAGAAGAAATAATCCGATTTTCCGTAGTAGCCTCGAGGAGATAAGCACGACATTAAAAAGTCCACAGCGGCTTATCAGTAGAAAATGTGGGCTGTAAAGTTCCTTATAATACCGAGCCAGTTAGTTTACCTTATTAATTACACACACACAGTGTTAGATCAAGAATCATACTTGGCAGTTAAGATCGCCAATTAAGATGCTTTATCCGATCAGAGAGTTCCCCAACGAGCTGAAGGCAGAGGTGCCTAAGGATCAGCTGAGTCTGGTGCCGACGCCACATCAAATAACCAAGCGCAAGTACTCCACCTCGATCGATCCGCGTAATTTCCTCACGGTCTACGAGTATCCGGTCGGGGAGCATTGGGTCATTTGGGACCACGAGTGCGGCCTAGTTCACCTGACGGGTCTTTGGAAGGCTGTGGGCAACAACAAGGCCGATATTGTGCGGCTTGTGCAGTCATCTCCAGAGCTTGAGACCCATTTGAAGCGGATCCGGGGCGGATATTTAAAGATTCAAGGCACCTGGATCCCCTATGACCTGGCCAAGACGCTGGCAACCAAGTTCTGCTACAGTATCAGGTACGCACTGGTGCCGTTGTTCGGGGCAAGCTTCCCTGAGAAATGTTTGCAACCATTTGAGCGTGGATTTGGTCTTCTAAGACTCCACGTTACCGAGGCCGACTTGAAACGGAAGAGCCGGAGAAGACGGAAAGAGCGCAAGCTGCCGCTGAGCCCAATCAATCACTATCCGCGCACTGCCAATGCCAGCACGAAGAGCTACTCGTTGACTTCTCGGGGCCGTGCCAATATAGCCACGCTCGCTGTGGCTGCTCACGATTCCGACCCGTCACAGTCGTCGCCAGCTGGCCTTGCTGCTGCCTCAGCCCTCACAGTCCGATCCAACCAAGTATACGCGATCTCCCCGCCAGCTTCTAAAGCCAGTGCAGACTTCACTGCCTATACATCTTCCTACGACAACGTTCCGCGGCAAGGCCATCCATTGCCTCATTTCGCACCAGTTTCCCCGCTATCCAACTCGCATCCTCGTTCGCCCATCCGCTCCCCGCTCCACTACTACACGCCGCTACACCCACGCCGAGACGGGCTGCTGTCAGTGCTACGCGCAGCAGAAAACCTCGACCAGCTGCCGCACCAGTCTTTGGCTCCGCGCTACTCGCCGTTATCTGCTTCACGTACTACACTGCCGGTGACGCCTGCACAACCAGACAACTACACTGGGCTCGAACCTCGAAGCGATATCAAGCAGAAAATGAGCATTGACGGATTGATTGGCAGGTAAGCTACCTGTCAATGTTAACCGATCAATTGTTACTTGGCATGCCAAATTCTCTCATCCCAGCCCATTCGGCTTGGAGATATCGCCATTGGCATGTGTATTACCGCTCTATACCTGTCTAGCATTGCTCCAGCGTTGCTCCAGCTTCCATTCCCCGTCTCCAGCGCCCCACCCCCGCACTCTAGCTTCCCTATGGCCCCTCCATTTCATATCAATTGCAATTTCTTATCTAAGAGCCACACAACCCCTCCCTTGATAAGCGTACCGGTTTTGTAAGCACACGCCAAACAGTGTGCGGCTAAGCACATGCCAGGTAATTTAACCGTGCCAGATCTCAAAGAGATGAAATCTGAGGCGCACTGAAATAAAGTTGCTCGTATCGGATTGCCGTCTCACGATTCAACAATGCCCGTAGAGTCGATAATCCAAGAACCTGGTGGGTTTAGTTATGGTCACATCACATTCCTCACGTTTCAAGCTGTGATCGAGGTGGTCATAGTTTGCGTGAGCGGGTTCTGGGCCGCCACTGCTGGCGGTCTTCTGAACAACGACGCAACCAAGATCATATCGAGATTAAACGTCGACCTGTTCACTCCTGCGCTGATATTCACCAAGTTGGCCTCTTCGCTGTCCCTCAAGAAGCTGCTGGAGGTCATTATTATCCCCATATTGTACGCAGTCACCACACTGGTCTCGTTATGTTCCTCGTGGTGGGTCTCAAAACAGCTGGGTCTAACAGAACCTGAGGGGAACTTTGTCACAGCGATGGCTGTCTTCGGTAATTCCAACTCGCTGCCCGTCTCCTTGACGTTGGCACTCGCTTACACGTTGCCCGGCCTGAAATGGGACGACGTGCCCGACGATGACGCTGATAAAATCGCCTCCAGAGGTCTCATCTACCTGCTCATTTTCCAACAGCTTGGCCAAATGCTGCGTTGGTCCTGGGGTTACAACAAGCTGCTCAAGCGACAACCAGCCGCCGTCATCTACCATAAGGTGGACGAGGAAATGGGGCTTTCGGAGCCGGTAATTCCATCGCCTTCTCCAAGCCCAGAACCTCCTTCACCGTTGAGATCCGCTCAATCTCCCGTCAGAGCTCCTACCAGCCCACTAGCGCGTGCCATGGGGAGTCCATCTCACACGTATACGAATGGACTACTTGCACAGAGGTCCGTGAACCGATCTGTTCCGCTGGATCGAAGCACAGATGGGTCCATCAGTGAGAGTATCGACTCGGAGATCGACCAGTACTCTCCGGACGTTGATTCTCAGATGACCAGGTCGTCTACGTTGGGTGTGATGCCAGTGAGAACTGTGTCTCGCAATCCACGAGGCCAGATTGTCATCCAGATCGAGGATAAGGACAGTGACGACGATGACGACAACCTCACTGCTACTGAAACCACCACAGAGACCGTTGAACTCGTACGCCCTTCGAACCCATTCAAGCAGTTCCTCACGACTGCCAGCGCCAAGATCATCGGATGGATGAACCCACCTCTGTGGTCGATGCTTCTGGCCATCTTCGTCGCTTCCATCGAGCCCATTCGGTACCAATTCTACGAGGCCAACGGATTCATCCAAAGCACTTTGGCAGCCGCCATCAGACAATTGGGATCGGTCTCGATTCCGCTGATCCTCGTCGTCTTGGGTGCCAACTTGGCACCGTCCTCTGACATCCCGCCCGCATGCCCTCATTATGGCCGTATCGTCTTTGGATCGTTATTCTCCAGAATGGTGCTGCCCTCGCTGGTCCTGCTGCCTCTCATCACACTCAGTGTCAAGTACATCAACCTGAGTATCATGGACGACCCGATCTTCCTCATCACCTCGTTCTTGTTGATCACATCGCCACCAGCCATCCAACTATCGCAGATCTGCCAACTCAACGAGATCTATCAGAAGGAGATGGCTGGCGTTCTATTCTACGGCTATGCGATTCTTACGTTGCCCGTGACCATCATTGTGGTGGTGGCTGCTTTGAAAGCGTTGCAGTGGGCACAGGCGGATTAGAGAGACTCAGGCGGCCTGCTATTTATACAGTTCCAGTGCATTGAATCAGTCGTGTAAATGTTATAACCGGCTAGGTTGAATTCCCAAAGCGGACGACCGCAAGTAAATCCTATCTTAAATGGAACATGGAAATTGCACCGATTATCAAAATTGTACCCATTATTTATCACTAGTTTATCCTCAGATGGCCATCAAAGAGCGCAAAATCGCCATTGTGGGCGCAAGAAACGTCGGCAAGTCATCTCTGACGACGCAGTTCACGGAGCACCATTTCGTGGACCACTACTACCCAACGATCGAGAACCATGCGAACCGGGAAGTCAACTACAAGGGAGTGAACTACGGACTGGAGGTAATGGATACGGCGAGGCCAAGATGAGTTTTCGGTATTCAGTAACAAGTTGCTCATAGGGATCCATGGATATATCTTGGTCTATTCGATAGCGTCGAGGCAATCGTTTGAGATGGTTCGTCTCATTAGAGATAAGATTTTAGATATGGTGACGGTCAATCCGCCGATGATAATAGTGGGCAACAAGGCGGACCTACCAGATTTGCAAAGGCGAGTTTCAAAGGAGGAGTTGCAAGAGATGGCGGCGGAGTTTGGCGGGGTTCCTGCGATGGAATGCTCTGCCAAGACTAACTATAACGTCGAAAACTCTTTTGAAGCTCTCATTGACGAGGTGGAGTCCGCAGGCGGCGACAGCGAAGATGAGGATAAGGGAAAGAACGACAGCGCACAGAAGTGCCTGGTTTGCTAGTACTACATGCCCTGCAAATGATAGCTCATTTTTACCAGGGTCTTTCAGTAGAAATATAATTATTTTTGGCGGTCGAAATCTCCTCCCTTTGGTTATCACTAATCTTCTACTACCATGCCATCGTACACGTTTCAATGGTAAGTGAACGAGACTCGAAACACTCAATTTGTACTAACATCCAGGCCTGCAGGTCCCGAGACTGT
Source organism: Pichiaceae sp. JCM 15000 (assembly GCA_001950555.1). Lineage (NCBI taxonomy): Eukaryota > Fungi > Ascomycota > Pichiomycetes > Pichiales > Pichiaceae > Pichiaceae sp. JCM 15000. The sequence continues at coordinate 1,685,436 of BCKB01000001.1, read as the reverse complement.
CACTGTGACCGGTGACTTCGACAATTGGGGACAACTGTGCCCCCTAGTTAAACAGCAAGATGGCTCGTTCGAAGCCTCTGTGCCACTGCCAGACGGCAAGGTTAACTTCAAGTTTGTCGTTGACGGCAACTGGACCACTTCCGAGAACTATCCTCAGGAGTCTGACGAGGGTGGAAACGTCAACAACGTGCTGACCACTGCGGATGTCGCTGCCAAGAGCGCGGGCGCCGCAATTCCCGAATCCGGTGGAATTCCAACTACCACCAAGGCCAGTTCCAAGTCTGTGGACACCGAGGTCATTGCCGAGCCTGTGCAGCCGACCGACCCTGAGACCGAGAATGTCACCCAGGAGCAGGCCACCGCTGCCATCGCCAAGGGCCCTGGCATTGTTATTCCTGAAGATGCACAGACCAACCCGGTGTTCACTGAGATTAGAGACGTTGACCCAAAGACGTTGAACGAGCCGGAGAGCACCGAGGCTGCTGCAATCACGGCTACTACCGAGACTGTTCCAGCCACCGAGACTGTTCCAACTACTGAGACTACGGCCAAGTCCGTTCCAGCCACCGAGACTGCCACTGAAACTGCCACTGGCTCCTCCGTTCCAACAGGTGCGGTGGCAGCTGCTGCCAAGACAGAAGGCGAAGGCGACAAGTACGTGAAGAAAGTGGTCAGGAAGGTGAAGAAGGAGCCATCGGCTGCGAAATCTACTGCGAAATCTGGCTCTACCAAGATTGCCGATACCGCCAAGTCTACGGCCACCAAGGCCACCACTGCTGCCAAGTCGACGGCTACTACGGCCACCGAGACCGGTAAGAAGAAGAAGAAAGGATTCTTGTCCAAGTTGAAGAAGATCTTCGACTAGATACACTCTGTGTCTAACTGAATGTACCATTTTGCACTCTTAACATTTGATTTAATTMCCCCCCAATTTAGTAATGGGCTTGCTCGAATTGGGAACCGCGCTTCCATAGCAGATGTGAAACGAGATCCGCCAGTAGCATGCGATGCCTCAGGGGCCATAATTGCTACCAATTTCACGTTGACGTACCGGGCAGAAAATCGCCCAGCCGCCACCCAGATTGGTCTGGCCTTGCCCACGCAGTAGCCCCCTCGTAAACCAGCTAAATAGCATGCCTGACATCCTCAGACCACACACAACCTTCTATAATTAACGATTCCACTGCCAAACTTTTCCGCCCAAAGACAGCCAAATTTATCGGAACAACTCTTGCAAATCACCAACCAGTTATGGTTGTTTTACAAGTGCTGATGGTTGCACCGGTGTGCTCGGCGCTGTCTCTGTCGTTGTGTTCGAACCAGAACACCGGCTCCGGCAACGTTGAGTACACCAATGATTACAACTCCAATGGCTACTGCTACGATAAGTGCCAGGGATACGCTTACGGTATCGTTCAGGGCAAGGCGTGCTGGTGCTCGAATTACACTCCCGCTGATACTGTCGAGCTCACTGAGTGCGATACCACCTGTCCGGGCTATGGCTACGAGTACTGCGGAAGTGAGGCCCAAGGTGTCTATGGTTACATCTCTTTGGGCGATGCCAGCTCCACCATGAGTGATTCGTCCACGCAGGAGGCCGAATCCACTTCCACAGAGACTGCTTCTGGTTCATCGACGGAATCGCCCGCTTCAACCACCGCCAAGTCCAAGACTACGTCTGCTGTGTCCACCTACACCTCATATGCGCTGGTTACCACTGCCAACAGCGGAGTCAAATCCACCGTCACAAGCACCGTCGTCGCCACAACGACCATCAAAACGGTCGTGTCATCGGAGCCTGCCGCGTCTGCATCGGCGTCTGCATCGGCGTCTGCATCGGCGTCTGCATCCACAGGCTCTTCGACAAATTCATCTAAGTCATCTTCTTCGTTCTGGCACAATAAAGGAGCCGTTGCTGGAACGTTTACGGCGGTCGGTGTCGTTGCACTTGCTCTAATTGCAGGCCTCGTCTACTGGCTGCTGAAAAAACGGGCCCAGGACGAAACATACGAAGGCTACTACGACCAGAATTCGACAGGAAGTGCAGGCAGTCCTCGTCTAGATTTCTCGGACCTCGAGTCCAACGCACATCGCCACGACTATGACGAGAAGGAGGAGGCTGGATTCCACGTTGGAACCGTCTCAATAGCCAACACGCCGTCTACAGGAGACCGCGAGTTCCCAACAGATCCAAGGCTCGATCCTAATTCACCCGTATATCATCGTGAGGACCACGATGACTTTTCGAACCGCAGCTTGGCAGACGAGGTCGACTACTCGCGCAAGGTGCTTCATGTCACCAACAAATAGTAATATAGCCAATGGTATTGTAAATGGTATTGTAAATGGTCTCTCTAAATAGTCTATCTAAATGGTCTGTCTGTCTCTCTCTCTTAAATCCTCCCCTAAATCCTCCCCTAAATCCTCCCCTAAATCCTCCCCTAAATCCTCCCTCAATCTTCCCCACTGCCTTACTAATAATACCCCTCGGATCTTACTAAGGCTCTGCTCTGCTCCGCCCCACTGGCTTAGTAAAAAAAACCTCACTATTGCCACTATCAATTTTATAGCCGTTGTTATTCTTGGCGTTCTCTTAATATCGCTCCAAAGCTATGAAAGACCCCTTCTATAAGCCTCCGTCCGACCTCAACGTCCACCCGCTTACCTACATGAACGCGGACTCGCCAGCGTTGCCTCCTACAAAGTCGGGCAGCGACAAAACCACGTCCTCCGGGCCACTGGTGCCAAATGTTTCTCTCGGACGCCCAACGAATGGATTCACCGGGTCCTCTGTGTATTTGAACCCTGCCAAGTCCACGTCGTATCCGCTGACAGCCGGCAATGACCACCATTCCTCAACCATGACCGAATCTACGGGGTCTCCGCTGGCCTCGGCCGGATCGGCCTCCCCGTCAAGCTATAGTGATCAATCTCCTACGTCGTCGCCACGCTCGTCGGCCACTGCAGGCTTGACTGTCACTACTGCTACTACTCGCACGGTGTCTGTGTCCTCGGCCAACTCCGCAAAGGAGCCGAGTATCTCCAACATGGTCGAGAAGCGGGTCTCTGTTCCTTCTATCTCTGACCTTGACAGAAGTATCGGAAACCGCCCACTCTATACACTTCAACAGCCGCAGTTGCAGCAGCCAACCTTACAGCAACCGCTGCTGCCTGCCATCTCTTCGCTCGTCGACACCTCACACAACTTGTACCCAGTGGTGAACAGTGTTTCACAGGCTGTTCCAGTACAGGCTCAGGCTGAGGACGACGAGCCACCTCTCGTGTGCCGTTGGAAGGATTGCAACCTTGTGTTCAAGTCACCCAAGGAGTTATACGAGCACCTATGTGTCTTCCATGTGGGCCGCAAGTGTAATAGAAACTTGTCGCTGGCATGTCAGTGGCAAGGTTGCAACGTTGTCACGTTCAAGCGTGATCATATAACGTCGCATCTTCGTGTCCACGTTCCGCTCAAACCGTACGGTTGTCGCTATTGCAAGAAGAAGTTCAAGAGACCTCAGGATTTAAAGAAGCATGCAAAGACCCACTTGCAGGAAGACCACCTCAAGGTCAGATCTACTTCTACGGGACCTCGTCCTATAGCGCCTGCACCTGGCCATGTGCCTGCCACTACTGTGCATGCAACCACTGCTCCACAGCCGCAGTTTGAGCGGAAACGCCGTGTCGATTTCGCCACGCAGCTTCCTTCTCTCTACGGTGATTTGAAGCGCACTCAGGTCCAGCCGGTCTACAACGACACCATGGCATTGAAGTTGAACACGCTCTCCTCCAACGCCTCGCCAAGATTGCCTTCGCTGGTCTCAAACTTTGCAGGATTTGCAAACAGGCAGGAAGTCCAAGATGCCTCCACCTACTTTAGACAGGTTGCCAGCACGATCCCTCCACAACAACAGCAACAGCCTCTATACAGGGCTGCCATTCTGCCGCAACCTGGCACTCCGGGAACCGCTCTGTACCCACCTCTGCCTTCGCTCAGACCGATCGCCCCAGGCCAAGGCGTCGTCCACCCACAATACAACTACGTCTTGCCTCCTACGAATGGTGCTGCCGCCAACCGCTTCGACGTCGGCATGTCCCAGAAGACAAGTCCTGATGAGTTGCTGGCACGCCTCGAGTCACTTAGCTTCAACAGTGAAACTGACAGTGAAATCGACGACGTGTCAAGCTCGTCTGACTATGGCGACGACGAAATTCCTGTCAAGGGTGAGCAAATTCACGACCATAGAGCACTCCTGCTGTCAATTAGTGACTACCTGGACAATCTCCTTGAGCTGCAACAGGATACCTCGCTGTATCCAACGATCCCTCTCTATCATGCCGTGTGTTAGGCCATGACAATTTATATATATATATACCCCTTATCGACTTTCCTATTAACTTCTAAAGTTTTAATTGTAACCTCTAGAATTATTTCCCCAACCATGTCACAACAGCGGCAAACAGCTGTTGTCAATCCGGGATCCGTCACCGTTACGGTGCCCGAATTACCCACACTGCATCTTGTCAGTGCTGATGATACAAAGACCAAACGCAAACAGAAGAACAAGCATCGTGTCAAGTGGGGCCAAGACGTTGTCGACAACGAGAACATGAATAAGAAGAAGACGAAGATCTGCTGTATTTTCCACCCACAAGACGAGGACGAGTTCGAATGTGACTCAGATTCTTCGTCTTCGTCGTCGTCCACTTCATCGTCCTCAGATTCCGAACCAGAGTCCGGAGTACCACAGAAACCGGCTGAACCAAACGCCTATGAGCATCAGCCCGTTTACAGACGGAAGAACCCATTGCCCATCCCTCAGCCACACTAGTGTGGTTCACCGTATCTAGTATGGTCTCTACGTACCCGCCGAACGTCGCATCCAGCCGTATTCACAGCTGAGTATCTAATTATTCCAGGATCTATCATTAATATTTATATGTCTACTTCCAGGTTCACCAACGTCCTGTACACTTCTCTAGGCATCTTATAGTGGACCATACCAACGTACACCATACAGTTTGACGACACCCGCTTCAACTCGGCCAACCGTTGCTCCTTGGTCTGGTTGCTTGTCTGGTTTGGCTCCAGCTGGACAATCTCGTAGCCCTGTTGCAACTCGTACACCAGCTGTGATATACAGCTCATCTCCATCACCAGCATGTTTGGCACGTTCTTGGCCACATCTTCATCCAACGTATTGAACTCCTGAGCCTTAGCACGCACTTTATCCAAGTCGATCGATGCAGCACATGGCACAATATCCAGAGCCTTGATCCGTTGCAATATAGCGTCTAGGTTTGGATGAGTCGACGTGAAATCCGTCTCGATATCCACCAACTCCAACAGTTTCGTGCAAGTCTCACGCAGTTTGAGTGGTGTCTTCGTCAGCACCTCGGGTGATGAGTTGTACGTCTTCATCAGTCTCCGTGCAAGCTTGACGATGTTCGTGTCACCTTTGATTGTGTCAGCGTTGATCACATCCGTCAATGGAGTGCGGAAGTCCACGCTCGCCAAAAAGTCTCCCAGTAGTCTGTTAACCATGTTCAGCACTGTATCATACTCCTCACTGAGCTGATACAGCAAGATGCAGTCGTAAGGTCTTCCTTCCTCCTCTGCCTGGTGCGCTGCTTTCTCGGCAATCTTATGAAGGTAGCTCTCCTCGTCATCCAAGTAAAGCAACTTCTTGCGTTGCTCAATTATGCCAGGAATTCGTGTACCATCCTTGTCGATACGTCCCAGCAGCATCACAAACTCACGGGTTTCTAGAACCAGTTCACGGATAGCGCTGTGGCCCAGGGCAATTTGTTGCTTCTTCTTGGTCTCTGGAAGTCCCTCGCAGAGGCAGATCTCAAACAGGTACTCTGAAGCGACACGAGGATCCGAGTACTTGAATGTGCGTGTATAGTAACCAATGAGACGGGCAAAGTTGATCGCCTGGAATCCTTTGGCGTCAACACTCAGAAGTTTTGTGATTGTAGATTCATCTGCAGCCTCGTCTGGAACGTTCAGAAGGCCATAATAGGCCAGGCCGACCGCCAAATGCACCGCATCAATCTCACTCAGATTGAAAAGGTAGTGGACAGCAGACTCATAGAGTCCGACAAATATCAGTGTCTGTAAGTACATTGGGTTGTTGCTGGACCCACTGAATGCATCTGCTCCGTAATCTAGAACCTCTTTTTGAAGTTCCGTCAGCGAGTATCTCTCATGAATGACAGACGATAGGTCGTCTGTGCTGGAGTCTTCTTTGACGAGACTCAAATGAACCCAGATCCAATCCTCAACGCTCAGCGTTATAGAAGGAAGACCTCTGTGTGCGAGATCGCACCGTCCCACGATCTTGTAGACGGCAAACCGGTAGGGGTCGGCCTCATTCGTGGAGTGCTTGAAGTATTGGTTGAACTCGTTTGTGATCCGTCCTTGCAACTCCGGTGGCAGAGTGTTCTCTGGGCTCTCGCAGTATGCTTTCAAGTAGAGAGGGAACGACCGTTCCAACTTCTGGAACGAGTCATCGTTCTCCGACACGAATTTGATGGCTTCCTCGTAGCATCCAGCACGCAGAAGATAAAACACCATTGCCCAGATCGGCGTGCCGTTCACGAACGTCAGATTGGCCACTTTCCACTCGCCAGATTTGTTCTTGAGCGCCAACTCGACAGATTTGGCGATCTTCGTAGTGTTTGAGACCAGATCATCTGGAGATGTCGCCTTCTCCAGTTTTTGGTAAGATTCATTGACGTGGTCGAGAAACTGTGATTCCAAATAGGCTCTGCTCTTGGTAGTGATGCGCTTTCTCAGTTGAATCGAGTTGGGGTCTGTGAGAGACTCGCTGCAGTGGGCCTGTGCAAACTTACGTTCCTGAGTAGAACCATCCAACTCACAGAAGTCACGCAGAATCACCCATGTCTCGTGCAACTGCCGTGATCTCGTTGTCATTTCCCGCTTCGACAAGTCGGCAAACACTGTGCACAGTTGATACGGAGCGTTCTTCTCACGAGCATCGTTCAACTCGTAGATCACCTGGGCATAAAGTTCGAATTTACGTCTCAAAGCGTAAGAGGCGTTTGGATTCACGATCGATTCGGGATCCGGCTCCGCTTTCACGTCCTCGAACTTAAACCGTGGCGACAGAATACTTCTCGAAGGCTTCAACCCCCAAGACAGAGGCTTTTCGGCGATCTTCTCTGGCGACCGCTTTCTCTTCTCTGGCGACGACGGAGCCGAATCTGATTGCTCCCTCTTGAGCATCGTTGTAAGTCTTGAACGCATTTCCTCGTTTTGCTGCTTCCAATCGGTCGAGATGTTTTGATTAACATAGTGGTCAAAGTCGCGTGCCGACGATGACAGACTCTGTTCGATCGCCGTCAAGATGCTTTCATGTTGCTGTGTAGTCACATATCCTTCGATATCGGCAAAGCCGTGCTTGTTGTCCTTGTAAGAGACGGCCAAAACGGTATTACCACCGACGATACTGCTGGTGTCGAGTTGGTGCAAGTCGATCGAGTCCAATTCGCCTTGGATCTCTTCAATTGTTATGCCCTTCCCGATCAGCAGATAGTGAGCCTTTGTATACGGGTTGGTGTCCTTGCCAGTCTTATTATACTTGCGCATCTTATAGGCCTTCTTCTGGATGTCTCCGAGCCCCAAATGGATCGTTCCAATCTCGTTCGACCGTCTTGGAAGGTTCCTTGATGACTGCAGAAGCTCGTTCAATGAAGAGTTGACACTCTCATCGCCGTTTCCGGGCACAACGCCGTCTTTTGAAGCCATGTTTGGGATGAACGTCTGTAAACAAGTGGACGAAATTTTTATTTCAAGCTATTTACATGATTGATTTCTATAGTCAGGGCAATGGAGGTTCTCTCCAGTAATCATTCGAGTACTTTTCTTGAAGACGGCACTTGGTACTCCAATTAGTACCTGGAATTGCGTCGGATATTTGGTCGCTGGTTGAATCTAGAGGCACAGCGTAGAGCGACGAAAAGATCGGTTTCTGCTGAGGAACTTGGCGTAACCGCTTGGCTCCGCGGACGGTAATGTCCTTCTTATCCAGCCTATGGCCATAGCTGTCTCTGGGACCGGGTGCTTTGTAGATGTAGTTGAATATCGACTCTCTAATAGCTACGTCGATGCCCTTTGGCACGTAGATTTGGTAGAGTTGATCCGTCAGACGAGATGTTGGAGCGATCGTAACGAAGCCGACGTTTCTCAAGACAACGTCGATCTTACCCATGAAGGGCGGAATAACATACCTCTCGAGGTTATGTGCAGCAGCTGGACTCACTATGAACCGGTGACCAAGTGCATCTGACCTGGTATCGTTGACCTTCAACAGTCTTTCCATGTCTCGGTATTTGGCCTGTTCACCTGGAACGTTGACGAAGACGCGGAGAACAGCATCCTTGGGTGGTTGCAAGTAGAATAGACCTCCAACAGAGTATAAACTGGCACCAGAGAACAACTTGTTGTCAATATCAGGGCTCTTCACGGCGTGGCCATACCGTTCAGCTGAGGCATACTTGGTCACTTTGGCAACTTTCTTCACGTCTTCAGGCAGAAGGTACTGGTAAACACCTCTATTCACCGGAGCATACCCTGGAGTATCGATAAGAACAGCTGTCGATCCTTTGAGTGGGTATTGAAGGTGTCCTGACGTGAATCCAGGCACTTCCGAAATGCCGGGACCGTACCTGTCGGAGTTTCTCAGTGACTTGTCGTCTCTGTAGATGAGCGTTCTCACCAGAGTACTCTTGCCGGAGTTGACACCGCCAACGAAGTAGAGTTTACCTGGGGGAAGTCTCGATAGTAACGACTCTGTTTCCCACCCGAGTTTGCCTGAGACGAGCGAAACATGGCTGGGATCCGCTCCGACTAGCTTCTGGAGCGATCTCTGGAAGTATGGCAGTCCTGTCTCTTTCAACTGGCCCACCTTGCTGAAGAAAGCATCTGCCTTCGTTACAATATACCAGATCTTGGCTGGATTGCGGCCTTCAGTGACGGTGCGACTCACAGACAGTGGGAAGTCCAGTGCGGATACAACATGGACCAGATGAGCGTCTTCTGGGATGGTGGCCATCACCTCGTCCACTGTAGTGAAACTCTGCTTATTGAGATCAAACTGGGATCTATGAAGGATATCCAGGCACTTCTGGCATGTCGGTCTCTCCTGTTTCGGTTCCTTTTCCCTCAATAATGGACTCTCAACATCCCTTAAATGGGACATCAGTAGAAGCTCTTTAGCCACTGCCAAGCCGTTCTTCTCCCGTCTATCGGCATGGTTCGGCCTATTCTCTGGAGACACCCAATATCCATCCCCATTAGGGTCATTTGATTGTAGTTCAACTCCACAACTGGAGCATAACAGCTCATTCTGGTAATCCTTGGTCAACTGTTTGGAGGGGTTCCGTTTGATGGTTCTAAGACGTTCATATCGCCATGTACTGGTCTGTGTGTGGAAACATGCCACCCTGAACAGTACAGAACTCGCTGGACAGACTCTACTCCTCAGTAGACACCGTGTGCGGCCAGATCGACATCGTTTGATAAGAAACATCGATTGCAGATCTGATACAAATTTTATAGAGCCTTGGATTTGGATTTGACAGGCCGTCTCTTTGCTGCGGAAGATCCAAATGTAAACGTTTCAACGACCTCATGTCGATCACTTTTCGCCCTCTCGTGTGCTCTGGCATCCTGAATCTTCCGTAGATACCCTCCAAAGACGACCACTTCGGCCACCAGGACCAGAAGACCGAAAAACAGCGACCAAAGAACTCGAGACTCTATCGACATGTGTGTAGACGTGCCACTCCAGTACCAGATCGCATACACGACGGATATCAACGACACAAGAACATTCACTATCACAGTGATCTCGCTGCGGATCTCCTTGGCCATCTGTGAGGCGTTATGGTCCTGTCCTTGGCGTCGTTCTTCCTCGACCTCGATCATCACTCTCAACGTCTTTTCTCGGTCGTCTTTATTCACCATCTTCTGATACTCAAGCTCCTGCTCTCTGGCCTTCAATTCTTTCATCTGGTTCAAATACTCCTTAGTCTTGACCTGTTTCGGTGCAGGAGCCACATATAATTTGGCGTCAACCATCAGATCGGCAAGGTCCACATCTTGCCCGTTTTTCACACTCAATTTGTACAGTGTGATGATATCTCTGTGAGTAATCCATCCATTCTCTTCTATAGTGTGCTTGTCAGCCTTCTCCMCCCCTGAAACCGCCAGCAATTGCCTTATTCCGTCACTCAGTTGATACCTGGCCATGATGAATTCTGATAGAAAAATGAAGGGGACCAACTTTTCGTGCTTGAACTTTTAAAGCTCGATCTATACTAGACGTAACCTCAAATGGAGGTCGAAATACACACATCCCGAACGCATTTGGGGCGAATAAAGGATGCTGATAAGTGTAATTTCCACCATCCGTTCTCCAAGCCTTATAAGGTGCAATTGGAGCTCATGGAGTCCATTTACAATACGATAGACGGAGACTACAAGGTTGGCATCTTTGAGTCCCCCACCGGCACAGGAAAGACGTTGTCATTGATCTGTTCCACCATGACGTGGCTCAGAGAGTATAAGAAGTTGAAGAACGAAGCAGAGATCAAGAAAATGGAATCAGAAGCCAATGATGACGACGAAGACGAGCCTGAGTGGGTTAAGAAGGCCTATAAGGAGAAGATTGTCGATAGAATGATGGATGACGCCAAGAGATACGAGCAACATCTTATCAATCTTGAGCATCAAGGTCCTAAGATGGTTACTGGCACAGTGAATAAGCGCCGACACGTGAAAAAGAAGAAGTCTGTCCAGCAAGATGTGGACGAAGACGATCTTGCTCCGGAGGACTATTTTGAAGGCTCTAGCAAGGGCGCGAAGCTCAACGATGTCGATGCTGAGGTCAAGCGACTGCTGGAGAAGTTAGATTCGACCCGTTCGACTGCCCATGTGGAGAAATCGACTGCAATTAACGAGTCGCCAATCCGAATCTACTTTTCATCACGGACCCATTCGCAGTTGACCCAGTTCTGTTCGCAGCTTCGGATGACCCAATTCCCTTCGTCTTTCGATGGAATCGATGAGAAGACCAAGTATCTGCCAATGGGTTCGAGAAAACAGCTCTGTATCAACGAGAAGGTGAACTGTTTGAAGGATTCGCAACAGATTAACGAAAAGTGTCTTGACTTGCAGAAGAAGGGCGACGATTCGTGCCCTTTCGTACCTAACTTGAACCGTCAGCAAGACTTTGAACTTGTGGAAGAGTTCAGAGACACTTCGTTCTCGAAAGTCTATGATATCGAAGACCTGAACTCGATCGGATCCAATCTCAAGATCTGTCCGTATTACAGCACGAGGCAGGGACTGACCATCGCTGAAATCGTCTCTTTGCCCTATCAGTTGCTGTTACAGCGTGATACCAGAACAGCATTGAACTTGAACTTGAAAGACTGCATTGTGGTTATCGATGAAGCTCATAATTTGATCGATACAATCAGCGCGATCTACTCGTCAGCAGTATCGTTTGGTGAGCTCAAGAGTATTAGAAAGGGACTCCAGGTCTACATGAGGAGGTTCAATGGCAAGATGAACCCAGGTAATCGGATCAATCTGACGAAACTCCACACACTGGTGACTTTGCTGGCCAAGTTCATCAAGCAACAGATAAACCAGGGTAAAGTGGCTCCAGGTACAGAAGTGGATGCCAACGATATCTTTGCAGGCACTACAGGTGACTTGCTGAATGTGTATCCATTGATGGAGTACATCAACAAGTCGAAAATTGCGTTCAAATTGCAGACTTATATGGATAAGGAAGAGCAACGGAAACACCCAGAAGAGAAGCATCACAGCTCGACTCCATTACTGTTTAAAGTACGCTCGTTCATGTACTGTTTGGCCAACACTTCGACGAGCGGCAAGTTCTTCTTTGACCACGACGGACCCGATGCAGATGGTACTGTTCTTAAGTACCTTTTGCTGGATCCAAGCGAGCCATTTAGAGAGGTGGTTGAAGAAGCAAGGTGTGTTTTGATGGCTGGTGGAACTATGGAGCCGGTGACAGACTTTACCGACTTCTTGGTACCATATATTGACCAGAAACAGATCAATACGTTCAGTTGTGACCATATAGTGGAAGAGGACCACTTGGAAGTGTATCCGATTGCACGGTCTGGTAATGAAGCGTTTGAGTTCACATTCAACAAGCGCAATGATATGAAGATGCTGACGGAACTGGGAAGGAGTTTGCTGCGTATTATTGAGCAAGTTCCAGCAGGAGTGGTCCTGTTCTTCCCTAGTTATAAGTACCTGGCGCAAGTGGTTGCTGTTTGGAAGAGTACAGGTCTGCTGAGGCTAATTGAGCAACGGAAAAGGCTTTTCACTGAATCACGCGATGTGAACGTCGATGATGTACTTCGTGATTACTCTGCACAGATCAGAGTCGAAGGTAAAGGAGCGGTGCTATTCTCCGTCGTGGGAGGAAAGATGTCGGAAGGAATCAACTTCTCGGATGACCTGGCGAGGGCTGTGGTCATGATCGGTCTACCATATCCCAACGTGAAGAGCGGTGATCTGATTGCGAGAAGTAACTACATTGAGCAGAAGACGCTGCAAGCTGGCGGTACATCGACGGAGGCCAAGAAACGGTCCCAGGAAATGTACCAGAACATCTGTATGAAGGCAGTGAACCAGTCTGTGGGACGTGCGATCCGGAATATTGATGACTATGCCGTCATCTATCTGATCGACAGCCGGTACAGGACTCCTCGTGTTCAAACCAAGCTATCGAGGTGGATCCAGAAGCGGTTGATGCCTACTGATGATATAGGCGGGGCATTGAAGAGAACCAGTGAGTTTTTCGCTACCAAACAGTGATACTTTCGCCTAATGCATCTGTCTGACGGTCTCGGACTCCCCCGCTTATCTTGGGTTATCGCCCAATTATTTATTAATCTACACTATTAATCGGTCGGTATCAGTCCTTCTAGAATCCACTGGCTATTGCCAGATCTGTTGATTTTTTTTCAGGCCAGCAAAAGATCGTATCTTAAATAGTGGAAAGTATTGCAGTTCATTACAAGTCGATATACTAGAAATACATTATGGCTGACGAAAGCTTTGAAGTTGAACCAACATTGAAAGATCTGGTGAACCAGGACACCCTCAAGTGGGTTTTCGTTGGAGGAAAAGGTGGTGTGGGAAAGACCACGACATCGTCTTCTATCGCCGTCCAAATGTCATTGAACCACCCAGAAAAGAACTATCTGCTCATCTCTACAGACCCTGCTCACAACCTGTCGGACGCCTTTGACCAGAAGTTCGGTAAGGATGCAAGACTGGTCGAAGGACTGTCGAATCTGTCCTGTATGGAGATCGATCCTTCGTCTTCCATGGAGGAGTTTGCTGCCAAGAACCAGGTCGGACAGGACAGTAACGACCCAATCTCTGGCGTGATGAACGAAGTCACAGGCTCAATTCCGGGAATTGATGAGGCCTTCTCGTTTATGGAGGTGCTGAAGCATATTAAGTCGCAGAAACACCCCGACGACTCTACCGTGCAATACGACACTATCATCTTCGATACTGCTCCAACCGGACATACACTGAGATTCTTGCAGTTGCCACACACTCTGGGTACGCTGCTTCAGAAGTTCAATGAGATCAGCACCAAGATGGGACCTCTGATGAGCATGCTGGGCGGTGATCAGAAGGCAGAGTTGTTCAAGAAGCTTGGAGACATTCAGGCCGAGATTGGCGAGGTCAACAAGCAGTTTGAGGACCCAGAATTGACCACTTTCGTGTGTGTGTGTATCTCGGAGTTCCTCTCGTTGTACGAGACCGAGAGACTCATCCAGGACCTCATGAAGTATAACATGGATGTCAACTCCATAGTGGTGAACCAGTTGCTGTTTGCCGACGACGACGAGTGCAAGCGGTGCCAGTCTCGTTGGAAGATGCAGAGAAAGTATCTGGACCAAATGGACGAGCTCTATGAGGACTACCACCTGGTCAAGATGCCTCTATGTGGTAACGAGATCAGAGGACTGGATAACTTGAAGAAGTTCTCCAAGTACCTGTTGAAACCGTACGATCCCGAGACCGACAAGGAGATCATCTTCTCTATTGAGGCTAAATAACTGTAATAAACACGTATTCGATCGACATTCCCGCTACCTACCATTGTATAATCGTAGCTATCTGATCTAACGGCTTCACTCGGAGTCTCTAAAATTGGCCAAATTCAGTGCCCCAAATTTCTCCCCTCTTCATGTCTGATTACATTTGCCAGAGGTGTCGATTACCGCTCGTAGTCGACCCATCTCTGCAAGAACTCAGCAATGCCCAGAAGAGGTTGCTCACAACGGGCTATTCGCAGAGACCAGCTCCTCTCAAAGACACTCTGGCCCATAAAACGCCCCCTCCGAAGGTTGTCGATAAGCCCAAGCTTATCCTCTCAGAAGAGCGCAAACAACTATACGATCAGGCCGATAAGTCGCAGCCGTTGATCAAGCAACGTTTGTCGAGTGAGGACTCATCATTCGTGTACTTGAAGGAGAAGGAGATCCCCAATGGCAAGACAGCAGTGAGCGAGCAGGTCTCGACGCTTCACAACGTGTTTAACGCCATCTCTTCCAAGTATGAGATCGACTACCCTGTTTGCAGCGACTGTGCAACGATGTTGATCGACCAAATGAACGTTGAGTTCGATCAGTTGTCCAAGGAGAAGGATACGTACGTGCAATTCTTGAAGAAGTTAACATCTCAGAACGGCCCCAACATCCAAAAGTCCAAGGACGCTCTGGCCGAATTGGACCGTCTTCAAAAGGAAGAGAAGCAGCTTCTCGTAGAGTTGCGTGAGGCTGAACAGGAATCCAACACTCTCAAGGACGGATTGACTACAGCAGAGAAAGAGCTGGCCGATCTCGACGCCCAGGAGAAAGAGCTCTGTGTGAAGCAGAACGAGTACGAATTGCAACTGACAGGACAGTTGGAGGAACTGGATCGCGTTCGCTCATTATACGAAACCAATAATGACCAGTTGGATACTTTGAGACGTGCGGACGTCTTCAATGACACTTTCAATATCTCTTCCGATGATAAGTTTGGCACCATCAACGGACTGCGGCTCGGTAGTCTGGACGAGACCAACGTTTCCTGGCATGAGATCAACGCTGCACTGGGACAGGTGGTTTTACTGCTCTACACGTGTGTTCGTATACTCGAGTTCGATCTAAAGGATTACGTTCTCGTTCCTATGGGGTCCACGTCTCGTATTGAAAAGGTCGAGCGCACAGACTCCGGTCATTATTCACGGACTCCAATCGAACTATTCAGTACAGGCGAGTTTTCCATCGGTCGGATCTTCACTCGCAACAAGCTCGATGCTGGAATGGTTGCACTGTTGGATGTGGTTCGTCGTATAGGTGCTTTCTTGGTCAGGCAGGACTCCAACAACGAACTGCCGTTCAAAATGACCAAGGATAAGATCGCTGGGTATAATATTCGGCCTTCGGCTCGTGCATCGAACGAGGAATGGACTTCCGCTTGCAAGTACCTTTTGACAAACGTGAAATGGATTCTTAGTTATAGTGAGACCAAGTATCGACGTGAGTGATAACTACTCTGAAATATTCAATCCTACCCTTTCGGGTTTAATTACATGCGTTATATTTTTACTAATCTCTCCGTAGAACATACTATGACCAAGATGAAGGCCCGCATCGTGGGGACATCGGGGGACGTTCAGTTGTTCGATCCAGAACGATTCCAACATTCTTTGGAAGCTCTGATGGATGGTATCGATTCTAAGTTCGTGGATGTCAGTAAGATCGTGTCTAAAGTGA
Organism: Pichiaceae sp. JCM 15000; assembly: GCA_001950555.1. Taxonomy (NCBI): domain Eukaryota; kingdom Fungi; phylum Ascomycota; class Pichiomycetes; order Pichiales; family Pichiaceae; species Pichiaceae sp. JCM 15000. The sequence goes on along the minus strand of BCKB01000001.1, from coordinate 1,669,581 downwards.
CCGAGGGACTTTCCAACGAGTTGTCCGTGAAAGAGCTGGTCCAGTTCACAGCAGAGGTGTGTGCTTCAATGACGACGGTCTACTACCAGTATTCTAAGTTAGGATCCCGTCTTTTAACGAAACAGTTGCAAGAATCGCTTCCTAGCAAGTTTTCCGATAACGTTGCCATCCTTCGTTCATATGATCCTCACCCGTCTCCTAACAGGACCAACTATAAGCACTTGATATCAGAAGAGTTGTATGATATCGTGATGACACATTCAAAAAGGATCGATTCTGCCATAGTATCAAAGAGGGACTTCGACATAGACTATTTTGGATTCAAGACTTTGGAGAGATCATACATGCTGAAAGTTGATGGATTGCCCCATGAGACGGTGCAATTTCTGCTGATGAGAGTGGCCTTGGGTATACATGGAGCAGACATTGACTCAGCTTTGGAATCTTATGATCTGATGTCGAGAAAGTACTTCTTACCGGCGTCACCTACTCTGTTCAATGCTGGAACGGAGTTTGCCAATCTCTCGTCGTGTTTCCTCGTTGCAATGGAGGATGATTCTTTGGATGGTATCTTCAAGACGATCCACAAGTGTGCAATGATCTCAAAAGCATCAGGAGGAATTGGTGTTCATATCAGTAACATTCGAGCTGCTGGAAGCTACATCTCTGGCACTAACGGTGTGAGCAGCGGTATTGCACCGATGCTGCGAGTGTTCAATACAACGGCTAAGTACGTTGATCAAGGAGGCAACAGAAGACCTGGAGCCATCTGTGCATACTTGGAACCATGGCATGCTGATATCTTACAATTCCTCGACATGAAGAAAAACTATGGTAAAGAGGACTTGAGGGCCAGAGATATGTTCTATGCTCTATGGATCCCTGACTTGTTCATGCGTCGTGTTGAAGCCGACCAAGACTGGAGCCTGTTTTCGGAAGATACTGCACCTGGATTGTCTGATGTGTATGGGGAGGAATTCGATGCACTGTACCAAAAATACGAGGCAGAAGGACTTCAGATGGATACAGTTCGTGCCAGGAAAGTGTGGGAGAAGATTCTATACTCGCAGACAGAGACAGGTACTCCATTCATGCTTTACAAGGATGCATGCAACCGGAAATCGAACCAAAAGAACTTGGGAACCATTAAGTCGTCCAATCTGTGTTGTGAAATTGTCGAATACTCATCGAAAGATGAGATTGCAGTGTGCAATCTATCCTCGTTGGGTCTTCCGACATTCGTCAGCGACGACAAGTTCGACTTTAAGCTGTTGCATAAGGTGACCAAGGTGGTAGTTCGCAACCTCAATAAGGTCATCGATAGAACTGAGTACCCGTTAGAAGAGTGTCGTCGCTCCAACATGAGGCACCGTCCTATGGCTGTTGGTGTTCAGGGACTCGCTGATACATTCATGAAGCTTCGAATGGTGTATGGTTCTCCAGAGAGCAAAGAGTTGAACAGGCAGATCTTTGAGACGATATATCACGGAGCTTTAGAGCAATCCGTGGAACTTGCACGGAAAGATGGAACATATTCGTCATATGATGGGTCGCCTGCATCCAAAGGTGTTCTCCAATACGATATGTGGGGCACGGAGCCAAGTGATCTATGGGACTGGGCTTCTCTGAAGAAAGATATCGCCAACTATGGGCTGCGCAACTCGTTGCTGGTAGCACTGATGCCCACAGCTTCGACTTCGCAGATCTTGGGATACAGCGAATGCTTTGGTCCTCTCACTTCCAACCTGTACACGAGAAGAGTTCTGTCGGGAGAGCATCAGGTCGTCAACAGGTATATGGTTGATGATCTTGCTGCCCTTGGATTATGGACGAAAGAGGCTAAGGACTCCATTATTGCTTCTAACGGATCGATCCAAGGCATCGATCATGTGCCTGATGATCTCAAGCACCGGTACAGAACGGTTTGGGAGATCTCCCAGCGTGATGTGATAGACATGGCAGCAGATCGCTCGCCGTATGTTGATCAGTCCCAGAGTATGAACCTATTCATTCGCGACTGCACTCTTTCCAAGATGACTAGCATGCACTTTTACGCTTGGAAGAAGGGATTGAAGACTGGAATGTACTACTTACGCACACAGGCTCCGTCGGAAGCCATCAAGTTCACCTTGACTCCAGAGGTGGAAAAGAGAGGTCGCAAACGAACCATCACCGCTGCTCTGGCTTGCTCGTTGGACAGTCCAGATGAATGTGAGTCGTGTTCGGGGTAGCTTGCACACACTTGTACATAATCATGTAAATAGATATTAAATAGGGGGAATGGATGATGTTAAATAGCGTAGATATGGTGGATGTTATAAATAGGTGGGTGCCAATAAATAGGGACTACATGTAGTCCAGGTAAGATTGGAACTTGGCACCGATCGATTTGACTACCGGATCCATACTGTTGATGCTTGCGCACGACAGAAGGCCCAATAACGACAGAGTTCCAATCAGGATATAAGCAGTCCTGCGAGCACGGAGAGAGAACAGTTTGAGGTATCTGTTGGCTCCTGATATCATATGGTAGCTTCCAGCAGCAACGAACAGAGGGTAGACGATCATGACGACGACATCGTGGTGGAAAGCGTAGGAGACGTAGGACAGATCCACATACGAAGAGTCACCATCCACCATCAGTGGATTAATCCGCATCTTAACCACGTGGCCCAGCGTGACGAACATGGTTATATAGCCGGAGAATGCGATCGGAGAGAGTCCAAACCACTTGTAAGTGAGAGATCTATGTGATCCGGCTCCAAACAGCGAAAAGAGCCCTCCCAGGCCTTCATTCTTGTCCTTAACCTCCTCGTTCTCCTGGTCAGTACGTAGCTTCTTCTTCTTGCGGGAAGATTCGCTCATTTTGCCATACTTCTTCCAATGTTGATACTTCCTCAACAGGTTCAGGGTGATTCCACTTAGGCAGTGGATCACTAGAGAGCCAAGCAGCAACGTCTCGCCCAGCTTCGTCTGATAGATCTCACGTCCAGTGACTATAACGTCGTTGCCTGCCTCGGGTCCCATGATGGCGGGGACCACAACGACACCGATGGCGTGCAGAAAGAAGAAGACTCCTATGGGCGCCGTGGAATACTTCTGAAGCGTGGTGAGCAGCGATATCGAGCTTCCCAGGATGTTCAGACTACTCCCAGGTATCGGCTCGGTGGGTCCAATGACGACTTCTTGTGCTTCGACAGGCACAGGCTCCACCTCATGAAGTTGTTCTGGCATATCGTGGGGAGGGAGAAATTTCGGACTTTAATACTAAAACCTTCTATCAATGGTATATCAGTAACTGTGGAATATCTGTATGTAAAATGGGGTTCGGGTGTGGGGCTGGGCTGGTTTCAAGCATCAACCAAACCTCAACTCGAATTGAACTTCTTCATCCTTGCCCATCTTGACGGGAACCTGCTCAAACCTTCCAGGAACATGGGCAGCAGACCAGCCCTTGCGACCACCGTAAGTGAGCATCTTGGTGGATTTCTCAAACTGGAACTGCTTGGCACTGACATGAGGACCACAGGTCAAGTATCCATCCTTGTCCGGAGCACAATAACCTTTAGAAGACTTGAGATTGTAGCCACCAAATGGAGCCTTGAATAGGTGGAAAGTGGCACACGTTCCTGAACTGTACCAGTGACCGTTGCTGATGATACAACCTGGGTGTCCTGCTGGTCTCAGGTAACCGCCGCTTCCACCGGTAGGTCCAGGGCCGATCGGTTGCGTCTTGGTAGGAGTAGGTGGCTTGAAACCTTTCTTTGGAATCCACTTGATTCCATCAGCAGGACACCGTGAGTTCAGCATCGACGGGATTGGCACGAACTCGCCTGTCACAACCGATCCCCGCAAGTGATGGAAGTACCACACCTCTTGCAAAGCGTTGTATCTGTTGCAAGAGATGTACACGGGGTGGCCGAACTGATCTGCCAGGGCCTTTTCAATGGCGTCTCTTGAGTACGTTTTATCGGTGCTAGGCTCAATACCTGCGGCCACCAGCCACTTGTAGGTGGGTAATGTCTCGAAGATCTCGACGGTCTTCTCATAGAAGTCGACCACGTTCTGCTGAGGCTTGGTGCCCAGTCCTTCGTAACATCCGTCTTCCAGAGTGCTCATACACGTAGCGTGCTTGTTGAACTCGTGCACCCACAACTGCTCGTCATTCCCGTTGAAGTTCTTCCAGAAACTCTTCATCTTCTCGATCAGTTTCGTCTTGCCGAACTTGGATAGAACAGCCTCGGCGCTGTCAATGTTACGAGAGTCGTCACAGAACTGTTCGTAGCTGCCGTCACATTTGTCTGGCCACAAACCGTGCAAAGTGAACATGTCACTCGGTCCGATCGGCGGATAGTAGTCCCAGAACTGCGTTTGCAAGAGAATACCTCCAGGGTACTCGAAGCAGCAGCTGTTGGTCACCTCGGTCTTATTGGAGCAAGATAGGGGTATATCGATGGGACATTCGTGGTTATCGAAGATCTTGGCGAGTGGGATCGGTAGGAACATCGCACTGGCTTCCCCTGCCAGTAAAGAAAGAACGAGAGGATTCATGGGGAGAAAGAAAGACGATATCAAATGTCTAAAATCAATCGCCTCTCAATTATCGGCCTCGGGCTTAGTTAGGGCTGTGCTTATCAACGCGTTATCGGGGCAGGTAATATTTATTGGTCTATAGTAAAATGCGGGGCCGCGGAGACTATTCGAGGACGATATCTTCCTCCCTTCCAGTGCTGCGCTTCTTGTGCTTCTGCTCTTTCTCCTCTTTCTCGGCATCTTCCAGGGCTTTGCGTAGAATCTGCATCTTGGACTCTCTCACGTCTCTCTGGGTCTTAACGTAGGCCCCGAGTGGAGTCGAGTCCCACTCTGTATCTTGCAGGAACTTGGCCACTTGCTCCCTGTTGCTTGGTCCGTATTCGATGTTGGCTCTGGCCTTCTCTATGTACTTCATGTTGGCATTCAACTTGTCGATGAGTCCATTCAGGAGCTGGTTCAACTTGGAGTTGGAATTCCTCTTGATGTATCTTCTCAAGTAGATCATTGCTGGCGTCACCAGCTCTGGGTATGCCACGCTCTTGCAATAGACACCAAAGTACTCTGCAGCGAGCTCCACAAACTGTTCCGATATGCCCTCCTGGTACACTCTCGTGCCCAAGTACTCTTGGCCGGCTCTGATCAGATGGTCAAAGTCCAAGGAATCGAGGGCCTCGTTACGAGGTTTCTTGGTGAACGCCTTGGAGCTGAGAATCTCACTCAGTAGAGGGAACAGTGGGATGAACACGCCCGTCTTCTGTGAAAGGCGGATCAGAGAACGCAACAGATAGAACCGCAGTGGGAAGAACTGTGGAGAAGGAATCAACCGGATCGTTCCGATGGTCACTTGAACCAACGGGAAGATCAGCTCTCTCAGAGGAGTCTGGCCCTTCTCTGGTGTGCACTGAACACAGAGCATCCGTGACCAGAAGTCGAGCGCATGCACGAACTGCCAGTTGTAGATATTCTTGTAACTATCCTTGGTAGGGTTGGACACACTGTTCCGCAGAGCCAGTGCCAGCTGCCGGATATTATCGAATCCGTTCTCATAGCATGTCTGTGGATCGTTGCCATACAGCTCTGCCATCGAGTTCTTCTGGAAGTTGATCGAGGCCATCGTGTGGACGTTGGTCCGCTTGCAATTCTTAACAAATCCGGAATATGCCAGTTTCAACACCGTGCTGAGCAATGTGTCTGGGTACTCTTGCACAGAGTTGTTCAAGAAGGCAAATGCAGCGAGTGTCGTCTCGAAATCTTGCGACGTTCCCCACAAGTCGATGCAAGCTTTAAGCAGCTTTTTAAGAACTTTACGCCTTGATGTAAAGTAAGGAAGCAGTTCTTGAGCAGACTGCAAGATTAGGGCAGCCATCTGACTGCTTGGGGTGCCTTCAAGAAGCTCGATCAGAATTAGCAGCTGTGCTTGTGTGGCTAGGTCAAGACGTGACTTGAGCTTCTTGTCGGTGATGTTGACAACCTCTCTGGCTCCATTTGCAGATGTCTTGAATGGCGCCAACTTCTGGACAGCAAGAGGAAGCTGCTTGAGGGAAAGCATCATCAGTGCTTTGAATGTAGGCTCACTGTCGACGGTAATCGCTTGGCTTGCGCCCTCTTCATCTTCTCTACCAGCAACGGCTCCCTTCAACGTGTAAACCAGCTTCTGTATAATCTTTGAATCGGGAGTATCTGAGTCAAGGTTTTCCTTCCAAGCTTTCACATCAGCCATCGTCACTTTACCAGATGCCTTTTTGGACTTTGGTTTCTTCTCCTCTTCCTCTTCCTCTTCCTCGCTCTCGCTCACTAGATCCATAGGATTAACCGGCTCAAAGTCCAGTAACCCCTTATCGTTCTTCTTCAGGTAGTTGTAGAACTCAGGATCTTCCTTCTGTAAGTCATCCAGGTCCTCTTGGTCCATTTCAATGTCAGAAGAGTCGCTAGAGGCATCGGAATCTTTCGATTCGTCGCTAGAATCCGCTTCATCTTTCGATTCTTCACTAGAACCGGCCTCCTCGTCAGAGATATCGTCCACAATCTCCTCCTCATCGTCGTTCTCCGACTCCGACTCACTTTCCACAGTCTTCTTGTGCTCTTTTGGAACCTCGGGGCCCTTCTCAAAGAACTTCTCGACGTCCATATTCTCAAACACCTTCGAGTTGTCCTTCTTAGCACGGGCAGGCTTTTTTATGCCATCTTTCCTCTTTCTGTCTCCGATCTTCTTCTTGTAAGCCTGTGCCTGCTTTCTCTTCTTGATAGTGTCACCAAGGTGGTTCTTTTGGAACTTTTTGGTTGCTTTAGTGGTACCCATTGTGAAGGATCTTTGAAAGGATTAGTTCTAAAACTTTTTCAAATTTTTTTTTCTACTCTTTAACCAAGTGTCTTCCTTTTTGAGTGGGATCTTGAGGATCAATGCAGTCAGAGCATCCTTCATATTTAGACATTGATACGACGGTGGAAAGCGTTCATGATGATTGCAACGAGTCTATAGTGGATCAGGAGGAGTTTTATGGAGAGATTTTGCCCGCCCCGGAGAAGAATCAGGAACCAAAGCCGTTACCAAAGCTGGATCAGAAGTTGGTCGTCCCCAAGAAGCGTAATGGCAATTCCAAGGCGAAAACTCCCACTAATATACAACATAGGAGACCTATGAAGAACCGGAACTTCACTTCGCCGCTTGCAAGGCGTGTTGGGTCCTTGGCAGAGTCTCCAATCCCGGATCTCTCACCGGTGAGCGTTTCTGGGTCTCCTGATCGAACTCCGATCAAATCGCCCACTGCAGTGCGCAATTTCTCAAGTCCCAGGTCATTCAGAAGCCCTAGAAGCTTTTCAAGTCCGATAGTGACAAATAAAGTGCCATTGCAAGTCAGATTAAATGAAGCTATCGGCACGCCGTCAAAGACAAACACGCGACGCGACATTCTTCACTATAAGGAGCTTCTGAGAGACTTGGAGCGGATCAAGAAGTGTCACGATCAACCACACGATGACGCGTTAGATGAGAAGATCGAGCAGTGGCAGGAGGTGGCTAAGAAGGCATCGAACTATTTGCTGAACGAAGCACGCAATAAGATCACACGCATGGGCGGGATCGACGAGTACCGTCGCAGGCAACGGGAATCGAAGCTTCGCAAGCTCAAGTTCCAGTACGATTCGACTATGCTGGACAGAATCAACGACTACATGGAGACTTCCGAGTATAAATCTCTCGATAAGTACGAGAAGCAGCAAGTGAAGGACCGCAAGCAACAGATCGAGGCTATGGGAGAGAAGATTGCTGGAGGTGAGTTTGAGACCGAAGACGATCAAGATGTTGACAGTGAGTTCTCGTTGAAAGAGTTGTATGCCCAGTTACAACTGGACTATGATATGATCTATAAGGATTAATGCATTATTTAATGAAGTTAGAAGGCATCGCTCAGTTTCAAACGAGGAGCAATGTTCATCGAGATCAGCTCTTGGAACAGCAACTTGGCGGCGTATGGAATGGTCATCTTGACGATCTCTTCACTCGACTTGCACATTGGGCACCAACCGTTGTAGCCCATCATACCGCACGATTGACAGATGTCCACGTCGAACGCATCCGAGCTCAGCATCAATCTCTCAAGCAACAACTGCGATGCACCGTAAGCGATCACACAGTCTCTCTCCATCTCTCCGAGACGGAGACCACCGTCTCTGGACCGTCCCTCTGTTGGTTGTCTGGTCAACACGGCCCTTGGACCGCGAGCACGAGCGTGCATCTTATCGACCACCATGTGCTTCAACTTCTGGTAATAGATTGGTCCAAAGAAGATGTAAGCAGAAAGTGCTTCACCTGTAGTTCCACTGTAAAGCATGTCCTTACCACCATAGTTGAAACCTTTCTCGACCAGGATCCGCGACATGTCTTCCAGCTTGGATCCACCGAAACATGTACCGTATTGCAGTGTACCCGTGAGCACACCAGCCTTGCCTCCGACAAGTTCCATCATCTTTCCAACAGTCATACGTGATGGGAAACCGTGTGGGTTCATGATGATATCTGGAGTGATACCTTGGTCACTGAACGGCATGTCCTGTTGCTCGACAATCAATCCACACACACCTTTCTGTCCGTGACGAGAAGAGAACTTATCACCAAGCTCTGGTCTCCGTGTCTGCCTCAACAGAACCTTAATCAGAGCCTGGTCATTGTCACCAACGGTCATCATCACTTGATCAACATAACTCTCCACTGGTGCTCTGTACACCATTGGTGTCTCTCTATACTGTTGCTGAGGATTCTTCTGTTGCTCGTTGCCCTGTGGCTGACCTCCAACAACGCTGTCCATCGCATTCGCTGGCACGCACTTGTTGATGTAGACCTGGCCCGATTGGATCCTCGTGCCAACTTCAGCAAGACCATCCTGTCCCAGTGCCTGGTGCTGGAAGATCGGATTTCCATCTTTATCAACACGCATTCCAAGAACTATATCCTTGGTATGGTTAGGATACCTCTTCAAAACAGTGGTGTTCTTACGCAGAGTCTGGCATCTTCCAAATCCACGATCGATCGATGCTTTATTCAAGATCAGAGCGTCCTCAATATCGTATCCGGAGTACGACATCACTGCCACGGTAGCATTCTGGCCAGCTGGTAGCTTGTCATACTGAACAAGTTCAATGGTTTTGGTCTTGACGAGAGGTTGTTCAGGATAGCACAGCAGGTATAGCAGGGTATCGATTCTGCGGAACTGGTTGTATCCAATGGCACCAATAGCCTGTTTACCCATGGCACACTGATAAGTGTTACGAGGGGACTGGTTGTGGTCTGGGTATGGAATCAGACCAGCGACGGCACCCAAGATGGTGAACGGCTCGATTTCTATATGGGTCGTCATCGGAATAATGTCCTTTTCGTACAATGCAATGAGGGAGTCGTTTTCCTCGTTGACATCCAGATACTCAACGAGTCCGTGGTTCAAAAAGTTGTCAAATCCCCACTCACCCTTTTGCAGCTTGCGAAGGTGTTTGGCCTTAACCTTAGACTCACCGTTCTCGACGATGATCAAAGGACGGCAGATACGTCCACCATCGGCAGCAATATGAACCGCAGTCTGGTGAATGTTCGTGTAGATAGAAACAAATGCACTCACTTTGCCCGACCGTCTGAGACGACGGAACTTCTGGACGAACTCGCTCGGGTACCGAGTTGTAGCAATCATGGTACCGTTCAAGAACACACCGAAGGTTCCTGAGGTGTGGATCGTGGAACTGTCTGCGACGGCAACATCCTCTGCACCTAGCAAGTAGCAGAGTTTGCGAAGCGGAGCCTCCTCGTTATCTGTAGTAATATGTGTCATGAGGGCCAAGTTCTTGACCAAACCGCATGCCTCACCTTCTGGAGTATCAGATGGACATAACATACCGAACTGCGAAGGTTGCAATGCTCTTGGACCGGACACTTTACGCGATTTTTCAAACTGTGACGTGATTCGCGTCATCATACCGAGCGCGGCAATGTAAGAGAGTCTGCTGAGCACGTGTGTGACACCGGCTCTCTCCATCTTGAAACGTTTCAAAGACCAGTTGCCTGTGGAAATGGCTCTGTTCAATCCAGTGGTGACATTGTTGGAATGGATGTTGATGTGAAGGAGTGCATCAAATTCGGAAGCTCTAGATGGCTTCTTGAGAATCTTATCGAGGTTGGCTTTGAAGTCGTTATTGAACTTCTTGAACAGATCCTCGAACAGCAACGACAACAACTGACCAGCCAGCTCCAGCCGCTTATTACCGGCATAGTCTCTATCATCGACTAGTTTAGGGTTGTACATGGTCATGACAACGCGGCGAACCATCGTGGCAATGTAAAGAGCCTTCTCTCTGAAATCTAGGTTATCCACTGTCAGGTGTGCCACGATCGTCGTGGCAATGGCCTCGATACCTTCCTGTATGATTGTCAACTTAGGAGCATTCATCCGTCTAATTGTCTTGACCTTCCGTCCAATATACTCCAAGGCCTCGCGCTGGGTGAAAATTCCCAGTTTCGAGGACTCTTCAAAGTTAACGGCAAAGATGTCCTGGTACATGGAGTCGTCTCCACAGATCAGTTGCATGATCTCCATATCGGAGACGATTCCTGCTGCCTTGAGTACAATCACGATCGGAACCTCTTCACTAATCGAGTTGTGCTTCAGGTAAATCTTGCCGTTCTTGGCCACAACGTAAGTCTTGGACTTACGCTCATGGGTGGACGAAGTCACAGACGCTTGCACAATGCCCTTCTTTTCATCTGCCTCAACAATGATACGGTTCTTACTCAGTTGCTCTTGGACCAGAATCACCTTCTCGGTACCGTTGACGATGAAGTATCCACCGGGATCTAGCGGACACTCGTTCAGGTACGCCATCTCCTTCTCAGATCGTCCGTTCAAGATACACTTGTTGGACCTGAGCATGATCGGCATTCTTCCGATCTCTAAATCTCTATGAATGATGATCTTCTTGCCCCTAGTGTACTCGACGTCGACGTAGATAGGTGCACTGTACGTAAGATCTCTCAGTCTGCACTCATGAGGTGATAAAAGAACCTCTGGTTGCGACTGATCACCGTTGCTCTTATAACCAACACGAATGTCGAGGTATTTCAGATAGAACGATGGATCAACGTCACTCAGGACGGTCTGGTTGGCCTCGACGATCTTCTTGAGGTCGACATCGACGAAGAAGTTGTAGGAATCGAGATGTTGTTTGACCAAACCTTTCACCTTCAGAAACGCAGGCAGCAAGTTCCATTTATCCTTTGCTGTGTCTATTGGGTCAGTCATGGACTTTCCTTTATACATTGGCTGCATCAGCTCGTCAAAGGCCTCGTCGGATGCCTCCGATGGGCCACCTTGAGTCTTAGACACCATGAGATCAAATGGGATACTTTTTTCAAGAATTTTTTTTTCTCCCTGAGATAGTCGTCTGGAAAATTTCCCTCAGCTCTCTCTACACGGCATTGCTCATTGACGTTGGGCTTTTGAACATGTCTGGGGCATCCAACCTGTTCAAATCTACAATCAATGAGTATCTAGATAACTTGCCAGAGACTGTGCACTCGCAGTTGTATCATTCTCCGGAGACTTGCCTTGCAATCTTCCGATTGTTGCCCTCGCTTGCCAAGTTCTACATCATGACTTTGTTGTTCCAGGAGACGGCTATACCGTACGCAGACTTGGTCCGGTGGGTCAAGCAGCCTGAAGGAAGTGCTCATCGGAAAAACAGCAGCAAAATGTACCAGAATGAGTCGATAAAGCGACTGAAATCGTTGAATCTGTTGAAAGAGATCAGGAAACAGGTTCCTCACCCGGCTACAAACAAGCTCACGACGGTGATATTCGTGCAACTGAACCCGATTTTCAGACAGAGTTTCAGGGATGCCTTGACTGGATTCAAAGGCGGCAAGCCTGAGGGAGAAGACGAGCGTATCTCGGAGAAGATCGAGGCAGAAGAGGACCAGGAGATGCCAGACGTTGAAGCAGAGGCAGAAGAGGACGAACAGGGCAACGAGCACCGGATCTCCGCAAGGTTCTTGGACAGTTACTGTCTGTCCAAGTGGGAAAACATACTGCATTTCATGGTTGGGTCCGAAATTAGAGTGTATCCGAGCGTTGGCGTGTTGACTTTGCTACGATACTCTGGGCTCATGGAGCTGCCATCAGATCGCATAAAGCGCGAGAGCGTCAATGCTAACGCTGAAGGCGATATAGAGGTTGTCGAGGAAGAGAAGCGTTCGGCTTCGGCATCAGAGTTGAGGCAACTCGTCATCACACAGAACGGTTTCCAGTTCTTACTGCAAGATATCAACTCGCAGATCTGGGCACTGCTCTTGCAGTACTTGAAGATCTCTGAGAAGTTAGAGATGAACCCTGTTGATGTGTTGAACTTCGTGTTCATGCTTGGATCGCTTGAGCTTGGCGAGGCATATTCGGTGACTATGCTCAGCGATACCCAGATGATCATGCTGGAGGACTTGGTCGACTACGGGCTGATCTACTATCCGCAGAATGGTACCAAGAAGGGAAGTTTGTTCTATCCAACACGTCTGGCAACATCGCTGACCTCTGAAAATACCCGATTCAAGTCGGCATCTACTGTGATTAACGAGCAGATTACTCAAACGAAGAACGCTGGCGGCGCTCAAGGTACAGTGATTATCGAGACGAACTTCAAGCTGTACTGTTACACGACTTCTCCATTGCAGATTGCCATTCTCAACTTGTTTGTGCATCTACGTACACGGTTCTCCAATATGGTGAGTGGTGTCGTCACTAGAGACTCGATCCGCCGAGCTCTAATCAATGGAATCACCGCGGACCAGATCATCAGCTACTTGGAGACGCATGCACATTCTGGTATGATCAAAATGGCAGAGCAACGGTACGCCAAGAAGATTGAGTTCGAGAACTCGATCGGTAATCCATACGCGGCAGATCAACTCAAATTCGAAGTGTTACCTCCAACGGTTATCGACCAGATCAAGCTGTGGCAGTTGGAGCTGGATAGAATCCAAGCGTTCAAGGGCTACCTTTACAAGGACTTTGCAGCTGACTTGGAGTTCGAGAAACTCCTCAACTATGGAGAGGAGATCGGTGTGATCATTTGGAAGGACCGTTTAAAGCACCGGTTTTTCGTCACAGCAGACGGTAACCAGCAACTGTTGAACTACGCCAACCGGATTCTCAAGAAATGAGCATCCATATAGATATATGTATAATATTAGGGTCTAGAGGTCTAAGGAAAGATCACAGCGTAGTTGGGAGTTTGATCATTTTCCTGGTTCAGAATCAGACTCCACCTCGGTGTCTGTGTCCAAGTCGGTCCAATCGCTTTCTTCACTTTCATATTCACTTCCATCTTCCTCTTCTGATGAGCTTTCGTCGTCAGAAGATGATGACTGACCTTCTATGGTCTTCTCGATGCCTTCGATAGCAGCCTCCTTCTCGGGCTCGACAGGCTCGTTCTTAACTTCCATCACCAATGGAATCTCCAGGTCACTGCCATAGTACACCAGGTTCTTCAGCACCAACCGGAACTGGAACTTGCCCTCTTGGTTTGGAGTCTGGACAGCCACTGGGAATTTGAACACGGAGACCTGTGCGTCCGATTTGTCCATTTGCTCCTGGGAAAGAGTCATGTTGGACATCTGGGCACGAGTGATGAAGCTTGGGGCATCACCCAGTTTGCCATCTTTTTGGACCACCATCAATGCCACCCAGCCGCAGTGGTTCTTAAGGTATTCTGTATCTGGGAAGAAGGCTGGAGCCGTGGGCAATTCAACCTTCGGCTGGTCGTGAACGATCTTATACGGATCACGAAGATGGTCCAAGGTAAGCGACTCATCAAGCTGGTTCTTGACCACCTTTTCTGATAGCTTACTCACGTCTGGCTTCCCGTGGATGGCCGGCGATTTGATAACAAACCGGAAGTCGATGTGGACGTGAGAGCTTGGTGGAACAATGTTCTCGCCGGGCACCTTGAACTTACAACTGATCGGTTCAATGATAGGGATCTGGGAGGCTGCCTCGAGGACCTTGGATGTGTTGTCAACACCAAGGAACTTGGCTGGCTCCTCGGTTGGTTTCTTGAGCAACTTGCCCAGGGTGAACATCTTCTGAGTGGTGTCTAGTTTCTTCAACTCAACGGATGGCAACTGAAGGATCTGGCGGTATGCGTTGACAGAGCTGTTGTTCTGGATGTCCAAAGCCTGGACCAGACCACGGTGAGCTTCGATGATTGCATACGAGACGTCGGTGTTACGGAAGGCGGTGGAGATGTCCAAGTAACCGAGTAAGAGTCTTGGAGTGGCAGCAACGACGTTCATCTTGAGCTGCTCATCCTTGGGCGATAGTTGAGTCCGAGACAACTGAGCCAAAAGGAGCTCGTAGACGCGTGAAGGTGTCAAGTGGCGGTCAATGTCAGTGTATTCTTTGGCGTTCGACACATCTCTCAAGACGGTTCTCACCGTTGGCATCTTGGCAGGGTCGAAGTTGATCATTCTCTGGAGGAATTCCGAGGCTGTCTCGGTGTAGATGCCTTGCTTTGTGTGGCTCTTGACACCGGACCACCACTTGCCCACCACTAGGGGCAAAATCACGGCGATCAGGAAGATGTAGACTATAACGAGCAATGGAGAAGTTGGGCCATCGACGAGGAATTTCGGTAGCGCAATACCGTGCTTGATCTCACCGGGACCGTCTGGATTTCCATACTTCTGGAAGTTCTCCCTGACAGTCTCGTCGGTCAACGCCTTGTAGGCCTTGTTGATACTGACGAAGGCCTGGTCAACGGAATCGATCTCTTCCTGAGTCATGTTGGAAGTGTCCACTTTATCCGGGTGGAACTTGAGCGACATCTTCCGGTAAGCCTTCTTGATCTCTTTCTCGGGGGTAGACTCGTCGATGCCCAAGATACGCCACGGATCAAAGTTGTTTTCAGAGACGACGACCTCGATCTTGTGGATCTTCAAGGCCAAAATGACGACAAGGACCCATCCAATGACAACAAAGATGGTTCTCTTGGTCAACAAGGACCGCTTGCGCTTGCGCATCCGGTACTTGTCTTGTTCGTCCGCATTGTAAGCCTTGTACCACTGCAGTTGGGCAAAATTGGTATCCTTTTTGGCCTGTTTGGCATTGGCGATTTGCTGGTAAACAACAGATATCGTGGCCGGAATAAGGGGCACCAACAAACCTGTCAGTACAAAGTACGGCCAGGTCTCGCTGTTCTCGTCGTAGTCGTACGTAGCGTCTGACATGGCACGAGAAGCGAAAGAAGTCAAGTGATAACTACGTGTTTTTTTTCGCTCTAGTGAAATTTTAGTGAGCCAGCAGACTCTCTTAGATCAACGAGCTCGATTTTACTTGAACTTGCATCATTGAGACGGTTTATCCATCAGGCCATGGCTATTGAATTTGTCGCATTGATATCGAGGGATGTAAGTTGTCAGGCACCATCAGCAAACCTTGGATTGTCATACTAACCGGCAGAATCAACCTCTTTACATACAGTCGTTCACGGACGAGCCCAATGAGTTGCTCAAGTACAACTTCCTGTCTCACATGTCAGTGGACGTGTTTGAGTCACCGTTCATGCCAATGGCAGAGACAGAACCTCCTGTGGGACGAACTTACCAACTCCTGTTTGTTGAACAGGGCGTGTTCGTCTACGGGCAGGAGAATAACACCGGATTGAAGATCGTCGTTGGTTGCTCCAAGAACGAGCCTGGCTTGAACACGGTATTCCAGCAGGTCCACAAGACGTATCTGAGATTGGTATGCAATCCTTTCATTGGATCCGATCGTATGGACCGTGAAATAGACGACGACAAGTTCGATGGTAAGGTCAAGGAGATAGTTGACGTTTACAATGGTTCCAGCTAGATCTTGGGTCGGTGGCCGCTGTCTGATATCATGTTGAGGCCATGGTATACATTATAGGGGGGCGGAAGGTTGCCCTAGTTGGTCGTACATGACCCTATTTAGGACTTTTCTTAGAATAGATGCATTAACGATATACCGAGTTTTGATGACAGTAACGCGACCAGAGTGCTATCAAAGCACACAGTGGCGGAGCCTCCCTCCGTTCACTTCAGCACAACATTGGCGCCCCTCAGTGCCAGATATTGCTGGTCGACGCCAGGCGGTAATGACTTGACGAGATCGAAACATTCCTTGTCGTAGTACCGTAGGCGAGAGTTTGGCGCCTTGTAGTTCGTGGCCAGCCCTGTTATGTCACAGTATGTCTTCAGAGGGCGTAATGAAGGCGGAGCAGAAAGAGATTGGTACGTGACCATGTCTGGCAAAGGTTGCACCGACTCCTCCCGTTTCTTCTGGAGTCTCTTGGTCTCGTCGTTCGTCACCTGTCTTGCGCTCTTATACCGACGCTTACCATGCTTGCGATCCGGGTTCTTGAACTTAATAGCCGTCTTGAGCTTCCTATCAAGCTCTGCTAGTTGTTCGTGTTCCTCCGACATGTTATGGAAGAAGGTAAAAAAAGTTGCCGTGTAGATCTGCTAGGATTTCAGCGCGTTGAGAGAGGAGGGTAAATTTGAAATGGATGGTTGGTTGTGAGGGGTCTTAATGGTTGGTATCTACACAGTCATGCCCGCAACCGCTCACCTACGTGGTCTCGTCGTAATTATTCATTATCTACCAGCATGCGTATCCTCCGTCGACAACAACGTTCTCTCCAGTGGTATAAGTGGATGCACCAGACAGCAAGTAGAGCACAATTCCGATAAACTCCTTTGGCTGGGCCATACGGTGCATTGGCACCATGCTCATCCATCTGTCGTACATTGGAGGGTCAGCAGAGATGACTTTCTCGACCAATGGTCCAGAAATGTAACCTGGAGACAGCGTGTTGATTCTGATGCCGTAGGTAGCCCATTCGGCGGCCATTGATCTCACCATGTGGATAACACCGGCCTTGGACATGTTGTAACCGATCTGGTTCTGTGGGTCGTTGACTATCGAGCCGGACATCGATCCGATCATAACAGCGGAAGCACCTTTGGCTTTAGCCTCGATCAATGGCTTGGCCCAGGCCTGGCCAACGAAGAGCGATCCAAGCAGGTTCACAGACGTGATCTTCTCGGCATTGGCAGCAGGGTAGTCCTCGGCAGGGAAGTTTTCGCAGTAACCAGCAGTGTTGACCAAATGCAATGGAAGCTGGCCGAAATCGGCAGCAATCTTCTCAAACACCTTGACAACGTCCTCCTTGTTGGCAACGTTACACGAGTATCCTTTCAAGGTAGGCAGCTTGGCCAGTTTCAGCTCCTTCTTGGCAAACTCAAGGAAGGCAGCAATGGATTCCTCTAGTCTCTCCTCGTTGATGTCCAGAAGAGCAACATCGGAACCGTAAGCAATGAGTCCCTTTATCAATGCCTCAGAGAGGCCACCGCAAGCACCTGTGACGACAGTGACGTCTCCGTCGAGTCTGAAGGTTGGAATATAGTCGGTCATTGTATAAGAATATGGGATAACTAAAAGGGTGCAAAATCCGGGGAAGCCTCGCTATTTATCACTATGACCTTACAGGGCGTACCGAGACAATTCTACTCGCCCCGTGGGGAAAACCCTGTAAAAAAACACCACCTTACCCCCCGACAGCACAAAGACTGGTGTTTCCGAACAGGAATCCGTCCGTTCGGACCCAACTTGCACGCTATGGAATTCCGCGGCCTAATGAGACGGCCAAAACGACCTTACACCAGTCCGCCTCGCACTCAAGTCGACTTAACCTCATCTTTGCACCATCTATAAATGCCGAGAACGGCCAGCCCGATTGCCCCGGTGCAGGCTACAGGGCTAGTTTCCTCTATATGCTTATTTATGTCGATCCGCAGTGATTTCTATCCAATCTGTGCGTCGCTGGCTTCGGGATTATTAGAGCCGCTCAATTTATCTGTGCCATGTCGGTTTTTTTTGCCCGATTGGGAAATTATATTCATTATCGAGGATGGAAAATGATTCTTATCAAGGGTCCCATCCTGCGCCGACGCCGAATAAGCCCCCGTGAATCATTACCATTGGATGCGAGAGTTGGATGACGATGATTCAAGATAAGTGACTGCCGCTAATTAGTGCCGATAAGTGGAGGCTCTTGAGCTGTTATTTCTATATAACTAGACGTTGGAGTCAGGACTCACGGTCAACTTGATACTTACTCATGGGTTACGCAAATTCGGGACTCGGCTCAGCCGATCTCATCATGAAAAAGCGGAACATCGATCTCGGTGAGTTGTCTGATATCACCGCCGGTTACAGTACTTCGGACATGGGTTACGTCATGTTCTGCACCGTTGGAGTCATGATCTTGACTCCCGGTATCGGTATGTTCTACGGAGGTGCTCTCAAGCGTAAAAACATGCTTCAGATCTTGCTCCAGTCCTTCTTGACCACCTCCGTCATCACGTTGCAGTGGTTCCTGTTCGGTTATTCTTTGGCCGTTTCTCCTTCCTCGTCCGCCGTCATGGGTAACTTCCGTCTTGGAGCTCTCATGAACCTGGACGCTGGTCCGTTCGTCGAAGGTGGTTCCATTCCATCCATCATTTACTTCACATTCTCCGTCTTCTTCCCTATTGCCACCGTCCAGATTTTCGTCGGAGCCATCTCGGAGCGGTCCACTCTGCTCCCATCGTTGATCGTCGGATTCATCTGGTGTACCGTCTGCTACTGCCCATTCGCTTACGCTGTCTGGTGTGCCAACGGTTGGCTCTACAAATTGGGTTCGCTTGACTTTGCTGGTGGTGGACCTGTCCATATTGCATCCGGTGCCGCCTCGCTGTCTTACTCTTGGTTTGTCGGCCCTCGTAAGTTCTGGAAGGACCCTAAGACTGGAAAGGACCACCGTCCAAGAAACTCCGCTGTCACTTTCGCCGGTGTTGCCATCATCTGGTGCACATGGTTGTGCTTCAACTCTGGAACTTTGCTTTCTGTCAACGTCAGAACTGGTTACATTATGGCCAACACCCAGATAGCCGCCTCCTCTGCTTGCTTTGCATTCACCATCGTCGACTACATCTTGGAAGGTAAGTGGTCCCTGGTGGCAGCTTCCGAGGGTGCCGTTGTTGGTCTCGTCAACATTACCCCATCGTGCGGATTCTACACGCCATACTGGGCCTGCATCACTTCGATCGTCGTGGCCGTCGCATGCCGTCTCTGCTACAACTTCAACGAGTGGGTTCACATCGATGATACCACGCACTCATGGGTTGTCCATGGACTTGGAGGTATCTTTGGATCGATCTGTCTCGGCATCTTTGCTTCCCCAACCATCGCTGGTCTCGATGGTGTCACTGAAATCGATGGTGGTTGGATCTATCACAACTGGGCTCAGATGGGCTACCAGTTCGCTGCATTCACTTCGACTACTGTCTGGTCGTTTGTCGCTACTTATATCATCTGCTGGATCGTCGATAAGATTCCTGGTTGCAAGATCCGCGCAAACCCTGAGGCTGAGACCATGGGTATGGACTACTATGAGATGTATGAGCAGGATGGACTTCCGGATGATGACCTTGAGGAGGAGCTAAAGGGCACTGTCACTTATATTTCTGGTGTTGCCACTGGTACCGCCGAAGGACAAGTGCCAAGTTCATCTTCCATCACTTCTCCTGATTCTAAAGTCAATCACAGAATGAAGACCGAGGAATTGGTCTAGGTATACTACTAGTAGTTTTTCAAATAATTCAATTCTACTTTGCAAATTGAGTAACTATTTCTAATTAACCGAAGAGAATACACGGGCAATTTGAGGCCATTATACATAATAACAACCATGCATGAGTAATTATGGGCTGCATGGACCTCTTCTACCTCCATAATAACTAGAAACGTCGAAATTGTCAAACAACTACCACGCAAATTACCACGAAATCCTTGATACGATTCCATCCTTACACCCAAAAATATGCACCTCGATTCATGATTACGGATAGCTCAGACTCTCTTGCGTCCACTATTCTCAGCAGGTGAGTGCATTTGTTTGTGACACATACAGCATGGGACATCAGTCTGTTCTCATTACTGGTGGCGCAGGATTTATTGGGTCGAATTTCCTTCGAACAGTATGCAACAGCAAACAGTTTGAAACCACAGAGTTCACTTGCATCGACAAGCTCAGCTACGTTAGTGATCATACGACGCGGTTGATCGATGACTTGCGCACCAGTTCCAACTTTAAGTTCATAAAAGCTGATATATACGAAGACTACACACTTCTTCACAGGCTCATCGTCGACGAGGAGCAATTCACAGATGTGATCCATTTCGCAGCAGAGTCTTCCGTCGACAGATCATTTGACGACCCGCTCTACTTCACCAAGAACAACGTAGTCGGAGCACAGAACCTGATAGAGTGTATTAGATTACTGGCACAGAAGAAGAAGGATCCCAATGCCATCCGATTTGTACACATATCTACAGATGAAGTGTATGGGGAGCAGAAGCCAGGAGACACTGCCGATGAATCGTCACCACTCAACCCAACAAACCCATATGCGGCGTCCAAAGCTGCTATAGACCTGATTATCAACTCATATATGAAGTCGTTCAAGTTGCCAGTCGTTGTGATTCGGTCTAACAACGTCTATGGTTACAATCAATACCCTGAAAAGATAGTCCCAATGACATTGGACAGGTTGGCCCATGGTCAACCCATCGAGATCCAAGGTGATGGACATAATAGGCGTCGGTATCTGTTTATAGACGATTTTGTTGACGCCGTCGTATTGATCTGGAAGAGGGCGCCAGCATTTGAGGTGTATAATGTGGTTTCAAACGACGAGACTTCCAACTTGGATCTGGTTAAACTTATCGTCAAGCTGTACAGTGAAAAGCATGGAAATGTACCACACACGATTGATTTCGGGGCCGATCGGGCTTTTAACGACGATCGATATGAGGTTGTTGCCGATAAAGTGCGAAAACTAGGTTGGAAGCCTACAGTTACTCTCGAGGACGGCCTGAGGAGGCTCATCGAATATATAGATTAATTGCTTTAATTGAAGCTGTACTTGGTCTTCGAGCCATAGGTTTCTCCCTTATGCAAGATGACTTGAGAGCTCCATTTCTTGAAAGTAGCTGCTCCAAGATAACGGCAAGGTTCAACAGCGAATCCTGCACGATGGAACCAGCCTTTGGTATCGATGTAGTCCCCAGTATATAACTGGAAGGAAGGCTCTGTAGTTTCGACACTGAACTTTATGGCACTGTTTGGATGCTGGGCAGTCAGAACCTTGTTGAGTCTAAGGGATCTGGTGTCGAGCTGCTGTGGCTGGTCAACAACGAAACAGGTATCGAGTTCGGTAGCACCGAAAGTAAAAGACTTGGATTCGTACTTTTTGATCTCACCAGTTGGGATCAAAGAGTTTGCTTCAAAGTACTTGTCAGAGATCAAATCAACCTTGGTCTCATTGATAGTACCGTCTCCACACAGGTTGAAATAAGTATGGTTGGTCAAATTGACAATGGTGGCGTTTTCCTTCGAATCCTCATCCAAAGTAGATTGGTACTCGATCTCAAAGGATTTTTCAGGAGAAACCTTGTAAGACACCGTCGATATGAGATCTCCTGGGAACCCATTGCTTCCATCGACATCATAGTTGAGGAAAGTCAAGGTAGTTGAGTCGCCATCGGTCTTGGCAATTGGTCCATAGAAGTACTGAGTGCAAAATCCGTGAGAACCGCCATGCAGAGTGTTCTCACCTTCGTTGGCTTCAGCCGTGTATTTGTTACCGTCGATCTCAAATTTCCCACCAGGAATCCGATTGGCGAAACGTCCAATGGTGGCACCAAAGTAAGGGTTCGACGGTAGCTTGTAGTCGTGCAAGTTCTTATACTTGCAAATAACAGATTGACCGTCGATATTGAGTCCCACAACGGTGGCTCCATAGTTGGCCACGGACAATTCAATTCCAGGATATTTGATGGTATGAACCCTGTCATCGCCAAAGGAGCCCTCATTGTAGGAGTAATTATTGACCTTGAAGCCCAAAGGATTCTTGGTTGTCCAGTTCCAGAGATCACGGCATGCATCATCTATGGTCAGCTTGGCCTCCCATTCCAACTCTGTGTTTGCTCTATCAGGTTTAGAAGTGAGATCCAGCACATCACCGTCTCTACGGCCAACGACATGGTAAGGTAACTCGTGTCCCACAGCACGGCAGAACGCATGGAAGATATCAAACACCGTAGAGCCCTTACCGGTACCGAGATTCCATTCACGGCATATACCTTGAGATGACCGCTTATCCAGGTAAGAGAGAGCAGCAATGTGTCCCTTGGCAAGATCAACCACATGAATGTAATCACGGATTGGGGTTCCATCGTGGGAGTCATAGTCGTCTCCAAATATCTTCAACTCAGCACGTCTTCCGACAGCCACCTGTGCCAAGAATGGCAGGAGGTTGTTTGGAATACCAAGCGGGTCTTCTCCAATGAGACCAGAAGGATGGGCACCGATAGGATTGAAGTAGCGAAGAATGGCGATTCTCCACGATTTGTCTGACTGGTACAGATCTCTAAGCAGAATCTCTATGGTCAACTTGGTATGGCCATATGGGTTTGTTGGACCAGTTGGACATTCTTCGGGGATTGGAATCATGTTCTCAAACCGAGTAGCATCACCATAGACAGTTGCCGACGACGAGAACACAATGCTCTTCACGTTATGGTACTTCATAACATTCAGCAGTGCAATGGTACCACCAACGTTGTTGTTAAAGTAGTTGATAGGCATTGTGGTCGACTCGCCCACTGCCTTAAGTCCGGCAAAGTGGATCACGGAAGAGATCGGGTACTCATCAAACACTTTGGAGAGAGCGTCCTCGTCTCTCAAATCCACGTCGTAGAAGGGAATCTTGTGATGGACAATGTATTCCACTCTCGAGACCGCATCGTACGAAGAATTAATAAGGTTGTCCACGATCACGACGTTGTAGCCATTGTTGATAAGCTCGACAACGGTGTGGGAGCCTATATAACCAGCACCTCCGGTAACCAGAATGTATGACATGGTAACCCTGAAACACTACCAAGTGCGAGAAGAATTGTATATACCAGTGAACTTACCACGCCATTAATAGAGGCATGTGGGGGGTCAGCAACGACAATGTTAGGTCACTGGCCCGGTCCGAGCAATCCGGAATCTACAAATAATGTGAAAAAGAAATGCGTGCGATGTGCATTGTTCTAAATTTTTCCGGCAGGTACCTGGCCTCAGAAATCCGAATATCCGGATGGTTCGGAAGCAATTGTTGTACAATTGGCTGGTTTCAGTGCGTGATACCAGCGTTCTTGTATGACGATGATAATGTGAATGGGCTAGTAATACAATGAAATAACCATGAAACAGGAGATTGTTGCGGAGAAAAGAACTCGGAAATACCGCGCCGAGCAATCCATAGAAATATACCAGTCAGACGAGATCTCCAACTCCATCAACCATGTCTGTGCCTACCTTTACTTCCCTGGATTTCTACAATGATAAAAACTCACAGGTAGAGAGGTATAAAGCCATCACTGATGACTACAAATCAAGCTACGGAAAGAACGCCGACTTCATTTCGAGAGCACCAGGAAGAGTTAACCTCATTGGAGAACACATCGATTATTGCAACTTCTCAGTGCTTCCCATGGCCATAGAATATGATGTCGTTGAAGCAATTGGAGTTGTTGATTCCCCAGTGGCACGTATTGCTGTTAAGAACACCGATCCGGAGTTTACATCTGAGGAAATAATCATCCCATCGGATGGCTCCGTAATTACGATCGATATCACTAAGAGTACATGGACCAACTATTACAAGTGTGCATTGATTGTGGCACACAAGTTCATCCTTGAAAAGTACCCTGAACTACTCAAAGGTAAATTACTCAAGAGCATGAATGTTATAGTTGATGGAAGAGTCCCTACAGGTGGTGGACTGTCGTCTTCTGCAGCTCTATGCGTTGCCTCCACTTTAGGCATTTTGCATGCCAACGGAATCAACGATGTTACCAAAGTTGATCTTACCAGGATTACCGCTGTCTCTGAACACTATGTGGGCTTGAACAATGGTGGTATGGACCAATGTGCTTCCGTCTGTGGAGAAAAGAATAAAGTGCTGTTCATCGAGTTCACCCCAGAAATTAGAGCGACTCCGTATGCTATCCCTGAGATCAAACCACCTACCAAGCCTTTAGCCTTCCTGATTACCAACAGTCTAGTGAAGGCAAACAAGACGGAATCTGCCCCTGTCAACTACAACCTCAGGGTTGTGGAGGTTGCCGTTGGAGCAGACATCTTAAGTCATATCAATAAGGTGAATCCTGTGAGAAATTCAAACTTGAAAACTGCAACACTCCGTGGATTCATGGACGAATATTTCACCCAAAAGGGACAACCGGCATGGAATGGAAGAGACATTGATATTGGAATCTCAAGACTCACTGAAATGGTTGAGAAAGTGGAGACCTGGTTCACCAAAGACGAAAAGATCGGATTTACTACTGAGCAGGCTGCTACCAGATTGGGCATTTCGGAGGCAAGTTTCAGAGACAAGTATCTAAAGTCGTTCCCTGTTAGATACAACAAACTGAAAGTGTATCAGAGATCCAAGCACGTTTTCACTGAGGCACTGAGAGTACTGAAGATGCTCAAACTGTTCACCAGTCCTGAACTATCATCCGACTCAACTGTGTTCCTTCACAAGTTTGGTGGGCTCTTGAATGCTTCTCAGAACTCTCTGCGTGATCTTTTCAACAACTCATGCGATGAATGTAACCAACTTCAAAGCATCGCACTGGGAAATGGTTCATTAGGATCTCGTATTACGGGTGCAGGATTCGGAGGCTCGTTGGTTCATCTTACCACTGAGGACAGGCTCGACGGATTAATAGAGGCCTTGAAGAAAAAATACTACAGGAAATGGTACCCTAATATCACAGAGACGGAGCTGGCAAATGCCATCGTGGTGAGTAAACCAGCCACTGGCAGCTGCATTGTTGATAAAGTTTCTTTCTAATGATAATAACATGATGTTTAACGTCTATCTATTTCTGTAAGAAGTGGGTTTCACCATCGAGAGCCTGCAATCTGGCAGCAGCCTGTTCACTGGTGAGATCTCTCTGTGCCTCTGCGAGCATCTCAAATCCAACGCAGAATTTCTTGACAGTGGCTGACCGTAACAGTGGTGGATAGAAGTGCATGTGGAACCAGGCACCTTCTGTCTCTTCTGGGGTACCGAAGAATGGAGCTTGGTGGATTCCCATAGAGTATGGGAAGAAAGTGTTGAACAGATTGTCGTACTTGGTTGTGAGTTGCTTCACAATGGTAGCCAAGTCCTGTTTCTGTTTCTCATTAAAGTCCTGCAACGATCTCAGGTGCTCCTTGGAGATGACGAGGGTCTCAAATGGCCACAACCCCCAGTATGGAACAACAACGATGAAACTATCGTTTTCAAGAACCGTTCTTTTACCGTCAGCCTGTTCGAGCTTGACGTAATCACCTAAAAGATGAGAGCAATGCTGTTTTTTATAGTTGCTCATATTGGTGAACTCCTTATTAAGTTCGGTTGGCACGGTATCTAAACACCATGCCTGACCATGTGGATGAGGATTAGAGCATCCCATGGTGGTACCCTTGTTTTCAAAGATCTGGACGTACTTGTACGGAGCTTTCCCCTCCGAATGCTCATTCTTCAGATCTGTGTAGAGCTTCAACCAAGTGTCGACAACGTTCTTGATCTGAGGCTGGCTCATGAGAGGCAACGACACACTATGATCAGGTGTGAAACAGATCACAAAGCACTTTCCCTTGACTCCTTTGGTAACCAAGAGCTGCTTTCTGAGAGGATCAATCTCGGTTTGATCGTCGTCCGGATTGTAATCAGGCTGATCCAACCTCACTGCCGAGTAATCATTGGGAAAGACGAAGGTGGACTCATACTTTGGATTCATCGGCCCAGTAGCACGCTGGTTACCTGGACACAGGTAGCACTTCGGATCGTATGAGGCGCTGCGCTCAACATTATTAACCTCCTTGGCACCGAGCCATGGTCTCTTGGCCCTATGTGGCGAGCAAAGGACGTACTCACCAGTGAGCAGGTTCAACCGTCTGTGCGAGTACTCTGTGAAGTCAAAGGGTGCCATTAGTGGTGAAGTGGAATCTTGAAACTGAAGGTGGATGATGAAACTCCGCCGCCAAGATGAGATCTGAATTACATCTGAACTGAAAAAGAAACACGGGTTGCAATATCCGAGGACCGAACGGAGACAGCAATGTCACACCACACTTACTAAAGGCAATGGCGGGACGGACCGGTCCGCAAGTGCGTCATTTTATCCGGTTAACCCGAACGATGGCACGATTTATTTATTATGTTGCATTCACTGTACTCTGAATTCAGGACAAAAAAGAAACTAGTGACTATAATGGAGCCTCATGAGGACGCGGGCTGCGCCAAGCTTGAACAAAACCTTGAATACTCACAATTAATAACGGGCGTTTGGGTGGCAAGATGTGAGCCGACATCCTCGGGCTTACGGCCTCATTGTAGAACATGTGTGGGTTCAATAGCTGTTTCAGTTTGCGGAAGCCCCCTTTCCCTTTTGGCAACCTGCAGGCTTGCTGTAACTATAGTTCTGTGGGGTATACCCCGTCCGGGCGGAAAAATAGGGCGCATACTATTACGAACGGAATAACCGGAACAAAGACATTCCGTGCAAATGTGGGGAGACTTGTTGTAAAGAGTAGCCATATAAAAGAGCGCGTACTTGCTACCAAGTGGAACTTCAATACTTACTAACTCAATCATGGGATACGAAGCTAAACTAGTGGGATTTGCCCTGAAGGTCAAGACCTTCTTCGACAAGTTCCCAAAGATCTATAACGTGTATTTCATTTGCATGATCTCCACCATTTCCGGTATGATGTTCGGATTCGACATTTCGTCCATGTCGTGTTTCATCGGTACCACCCAATACAAGAACTACTTTAACAGCCCTACTTCTGTCATTCAGGGATTCATCACAGCCGTGATGAGTCTTGGTTCTTTCATCGGTTCTCTCCTTGCTTCCTTCGTTTCTGAACCACTCGGAAGAAGAATTTCCCTCCTTACATGTTCCATCCTTTGGATGATCGGTGGTGCCGTCCAGTCGTCTTCTCAGAACAGAGCACAACTGATCATTGGACGTTTCATCTCTGGCCTCGGTGTTGGTATCGGTTCGACCGTTGCCCCAGTCTATGGCTCTGAATTGGCCCCAAGAAAGGTCAGAGGTTTCATCGGAGGTCTGTTCCAGTTCTCTGTGACCCTGGGTATTTTGGTCATGTACTATATTGCATACGGACTCCAATACGTGGACGGCGTTGCTTCCTTCAGAATTGCCTGGGGAATCCAGATTGTCCTTGGTATTTTGCTGTTCTTCGGTGTCTTCTTGCTTCCTGAGTCCCCAAGATGGCTTGCTATCAACGGATACTGGGACGAGACTGAGGTCGTCGTTGCCAATATCCAAGCCAAGGGTGACACTAAGAATGAGGATGTTGCCATTGAAATGACCGAGATTAAGGACCAAGCCGAGATGGTCGACAAGGAGTCTGTCACTTACGCTACGCTGTTCAACAAGAAGTACCGCAGAAGAACTATCACTGCCATATTTGCTCAGATTTGGCAGCAGATGACCGGTATGAATGTTATGATGTACTACATCGTGTACATCTTCGAAATGGCCGGCTACAAGCACAATGCTAACCTTATTGCTTGCTCGATTCAGTACGTGCTTAATGCAGTTGTCACCTTCGTTGCTCTGTTCTTCCTCGACAAGGTCGGAAGAAGAAAACTGCTCATGGTGGGAGCCTTCTTAATGATGGTGTTCCAGTTCGCTCTCGCTGGTGTTCTCGGTGCCAAGTCTGTTCCTGTTTCATCTGTGGATGGAGACGACAGTGTTAGAATCACGATTCCTGCCTCTGAGAAAAATGCTTCCAGAGGTGTCATTGCCATCTGCTACCTGTTTGTTTGCTCGTTCGCTGCCACTTGGGGTGTCGGCATTTGGCTGTACTGCTCTGAGATCTGGGGAGATAACGCCATCAGACAGAGAGGTGCCGCCCTATCGACCGCAGCCGACTGGATATGCAACTTTGCTATTGCCATGTACACACCATCTTCGTTCAAGAACATTACGTGGAAGACGTACACGATCTACGCCACATTCTGTGCAGTCATGGGTATCCACGTCTACTTCGGGTTCCCTGAGACCAAAGGAAGACGTCTTGAAGAGATTGCCCAGATTTGGGACCAGAAGGTGCCAGCCTGGCATACCGCTAACTGGACTCCAACGATTCCGCTCTCAGACGAGACCTCCAAGCCTGAAATTGAGCATGTCGAGAAGGATCTTTCTTCAGAGGGCTCCACTACACCTCCAGTTACTACTGAGGCCTAATTAGAGACTCGTATTTACGTGTTTATGACAATTTACTGACTGAACGATTTACTATATGTAGAAAATCCATCCACTCCTTAAACAATCCGCTCTCTGAAAGAAGCCGGCCGCTCCGAAAGTAGCCGCTTTGCTTTGCTTCCCCGAAAATATCTTCAAGCGACGGACGGACGACGTCTCACCAAATTAGTGGACAGCATTATGCGTTAGTGTGGCCTGTGAATTTCGGAACCGCTCATCTCCAACCGTACAAATCCTCATAGTTCCTCACGTTCACTATGAGCATGTCACCACAGCGAACGCCCAGTAGCCCAGAACGGAACACCTCAGTTGCCGCGCACGTTATTTCATAACCAGCACCGTAATCGGATTCGGCATCCATACACCTGGTAAAATTGGGAAAATACAGGGAAGCCTGCCGCCTCGAAATATTTCCTTTCTCTACCAGACAGATTATAAGCAGACATGAGACGACAGTTAGCGCTCCTGGCATCTCTTGGCACAGCGCTGGCGCTGGAATGGAACAGAGGTGGACTAGATCAGCAGCGGATGTCATCGAATGGGGCTTCAAAGGCCCAAGAACTGGCTTCGTTGCTCGACTCTTCACCTGTAGGTGTCAAAAGCGACGGGATGAGGTATTATACGGACTTGCCGGCCGAGCAGATCAACAAGTCATACTCAAAGGAACTCCTGAACAACCTGGATACACTGAAAGATCAATACGTGATAAGGTTTACAAACTGGGGCTCTGGAAGGGCCAGAGACGCCATCATAATCTCCGCCCATGAGTTACAACTGGACATCTGGGCCCATTCCAAGACCCATGGGTTTGTGGATATCCAGTGTACAAAGCAGCAGGCTGCGCAACTACTCGAGGTGATCGAAGCAGCTGTTCCATTCGAGTCATTCGATGTGAATTTGATGGTTGCTGACCTTCCTCAGGCAATTTTCGAGACATTGCAAGAGGCCCGAGTCGGATACTTCGAAGACGACGACGACGACGATGACAATGACGACGATGGCGATGATGATGGTGATGGAGATGATGACGATGATGATCCAGAACCTGTTCCAGTGGAACCACCTCTCACAGACCGAGAGTTTTTCAACGGGTACCAAAGACTGGAAACGATCTACAACTGGTTCGACGACCTTGTTGACAGATATCCAGATTTGTTAGAAGTTGAATGGATCGGCCAGACGTATGAAGGCCGTGACATCAAGGCGCTACGGATCTCGGCCCATAAAAAGAAGGGCAAGCACATCAAAACGGTTGTGTTGACAGGCGGAGTTCATGCCCGTGAATGGATTTCGATCTCGACGGTGTGCTACATTCTGTCGAGAATGCTGTCCGATGCGGAACTGGGATCTCGCAAGGCTAAGGAGTACATGGATAACTTTGATTTCCTCTACTTGCCAGTGATGAACCCAGATGGATACGAGTATTCGTGGACATCGGAGCGGCTGTGGAGAAAGAACCGTCAACAGACGTACAACCCTCGTTGCTTCGGTATCGACATCGACCACTCATTCAACTACCACTTCACTAAAACAACAGATACTCCTTGCAGTGAGGAGTACAGCGGGGAAGGTGCGTTCGAGGCACTGGAGTCCTACGCATGGGACAGCTACTTGAACGACACGAAGCACCAGCATCCAATCTACGCATACATCGACCTCCACTCATATGCCGAGGAAGTCCAATACCCATACGCCTACTCATGTACACAGCTGCCTCGCGATGAAGAGAACTTGTTGGAGTTGGCGTACGGATTTTCACAGGCTATCCGACTGACCTCCGGTAAAGTGTACGGAGTGTTGTCGGCGTGCGAAGGCAGAGGAGCAGACCTGTTGCCCGAGTATGGAGCAGGTTCGGAGCTCGATTACATGTACCACAACAAGGCGTACTGGGCGTTCGTGCTGAAACTACGGGACACGGGGACCCGCGGATTCCTGCTACCACCTACGGCCATCCCACCAGTTGGAGAAGAGATCTACAGTGCTTTGAAGTACATGTGTGACTTCCTACTGAATCCAGATAATTAGTCAATCAATCTTTAGTCGGCAATGGAGCGCCCTTCTTAACCATCGTAGAGAACAGCTCGTAGACGACTTGAGCAGCGTTGGTGGCTGTCACTTCAGAGACATCGTAAGCGGGAGCCACTTCGACGACATCGGCTCCAACGAGGTCCAATTCCAAGTGACGCAACAGGTAGATCACTTCACGTGGGAGCATTCCACCGGGCTCGGTGGTGCCAGTTCCTGGAGTGAAGCCTGGGTCCATACAGTCGACATCCACAGAGATGTACACGGGGTACTTGTCGGGGATCCGTTCTTTGATCTTGGACACGATATCATCCAAGCCAGCAGGGCCATTGACCCAGACGTCATCGGCAGTGAATCTGATCCAACCTTGATCGTCGTCGTCTTCATGATCGTCCCAGCCGGTGCCGCTGAGTCTCGTCCGGATACCAATGTGAGCATTGTAATTGTCACTAATGAGTCCTTCCTGGTGAGCCATCCACAGCATTGAGCCATGGGTGAACTTGGACTGATCACTTGACCAGAATGAAGGATATTTGCTTGGAAGCCAAGTGTCTAGATGGGCATCAAAATGAATAACGGCCACTTTACCGTACAACTTATGGAGAGCTCTCAGATGGGGCAGAAGAACAGAATGGTCACCTCCTAGGGCAACATAGCGGGGTGGATGTCCTGAATCAAGAGTAGAATGACGTCTGAGGAGTAACTCCTCGAACGCTTTAGTCATCTGCTTCAATCCGAGCTCATTATCCATGGGGGTCACTGGAATATCACCACAATCCATGAAAGTAGCCCAATCCTGATAGGGATTGATATTTGCTCTAGGATTGAAACCCCGGAGTGTGGTCTGTCTCTGAGAGGCATCTCGGATAGCGCGAGGACCGAACCGAGCCCCGCTTCGATACGTGGTGGCAGTATCAAAAGGAACACCGATGATTCCGACATCGAAATCTGTTTCGGGCTCCATCAAGCATCGGGTGGAATTGAGATGGGCAAAGGTAGCAATGCCGTTGAAGGGCCAATCTTGCCCCCACATCTGTTCCAAGGACGGTCTTTTCATAGATACAGCATCTTGAGGATACACATAGGGGGTTGCAAGGGCAATTGAGGCCAGGAGGAGCGAATGGAGCATTTCCGAGAGAGTTAACTGATAAGCCCAGCTCGGAATTAAATAGGATGAGATCGACGCGCAGATACGGCGGTCGACGCGGGACGGTTGGCATTGAAGCGACGAAAAAAAATCCACAGTCACACCCTGCCTCCGGGCTAAATAAATAATCAAGGCTGAAAAATTCTCCCTAAGTAAAGCACACTCAAGATGGGTAGAGTGATCAGAAACCAGAGAAAGGGAGCTGGCTCGATCTTCACGTCTCACACGAGACTGAGAAAGGGTGCTGCCAAGCTCAGAAAGCTCGATTACGCCGAGAGAAACGGATATATCAGAGGTGTTGTCAAGGCCATCATCCACGACCCAGGTAGAGGTGCTCCTCTTGCCAAGGTGGCCTTCAGAGACCCATACAAGTTCAAGACTCACGAGGAGATCTTCGTYGCCAACGAGGGTGTTTACACCGGCCAGTTCGTCTACTGCGGAAAGAAGGCCGCTTTGAACGTCGGTAATGTTTTGCCTCTCGGCGCCATGCCAGAGGGAACCATCGCTTCCAACGTCGAGGAGAAGGCCGGAGACAGAGGTTCCATTGGAAGAACCTCGGGTAACTACGTTATCGTCATTGGACACAACGTTGACGAGAACAAGACCCGTGTCAAGCTTCCATCGGGAGCCAAGAAGGTGATCTCTTCTGACGCCAGAGGTGTCATTGGAATCGTTGCCGGAGGTGGAAGAATCGACAAGCCATTGCTCAAGGCCGGTAACGCCTACCACAAGTACAAGGTCAAGAGAAACTCCTGGCCTAAGACCAGTGGTGTTGCCATGAACCCAGTGGACCACCCTCACGGTGGTGGTAACCACCAGCACATTGGTAAGCCATCTACCATCAGCAGAGGCGCTGTTCCTGGTCAGAAGATCGGTCTTATTGCTGCCAGAAGAACCGGTCTCCTCAGAGGATCCGCCAACAAGGGTGAGGATTAGATGCCCGTAATGTAAGTACCTAGATCTATTGATAAACCTATTGAACCCACGTAGTTAGTTAGCTATTCCTACTTAAGCACTCGACAGATCTGCTGGCACGTTCTCCTTGTCGCCGATGCTTTCACTATCGATGTTCTCATTGCTGTCGATATTCGACGAGTTCTCCGTTCCACCCTTGCCACGCTTATTATAGGAAGCTCTCCGTTTTCTGAATCTGTATGCTCTTGATGGTCTTCTCTGCCGGTTAGCGTGGTTTGATTCAGTGAGCACGTCAGCAGGTGGGAGTGTTTTCAGATACTGGACAAGGTCTGCAGGGACGTATGCCCACACAGGGATCATTCTGAAGTCGGCAATTGGCATAGAAGGAAGCTGGTAACCGGCAGGGAATGCGGCAGCCTTGGCCGGTTTAGAACCCTTAGTAGGCTCAGAACCCTTAGCCGGTTCAGAACTCTTCGTAGCCTCAACCACCGTAGCAGCCTCAGCAGTCTCAGCAACCTCAGCATCCTCATTGACCTCCTTGGCCTCCTCTTTAACATCCCCTTCACCTCCCTCAACTCCCGGCTCGTTCAACTGCTCACTAAGCTCGTTCACGTCCTGCTCAAACACCTTCTCGGCCTCGTTCGTTGCGTTCCCGTTCTCGTTCTTCTCACTCATACTACTACTAGTTGGATCGAAACAAATGATCCCTAATTCTACTATACGTATCGCGAACAGACAAGAGCGACCCCCCACTTCTGGGAGAGGCCGATCTGTCCACACGGCAGCGTGACTTTTCCTTGTTTTTCTATTAGTATATGAGCCTGTAGCGATAACCTCAGAACGTTAGTTGATCGGACACTCAAGCAGAGGCCTTCTGCTCAGCGAGAGCCTTGAGAGTTCCGCGCAGGGCAAATCTGTGGTTTCTTCTGAACTTGGCGTTGACACCTCTGAGAGAAGGAGTTCTCTTTCTGACAGCCTTCTTGATACCGTTCTTGTGTGCCTTCTTGACCTGGTTGTGGTTCGTGTGGTTCTTGGACTTCGACATTGTAGATGAAGCTAATTGATGGAGGAGAGTTTTTCCAATTTGAAAAATTTGTGTGTTATGGAGGGGAGAGGGCTGATCACGTGGAGTTTACCAGGGCATATTTAACCTACTCAATTCATTAACCTACCTATTCATTTCATTTAGTAGTAAAGACCCGCATTCATGTACTTCTTCATCATGGCCAAAAGGTAGTCCATTCTCGAATGGATATTGTTGCAGCTGCAGCACCGTAAGGTGTCATCCTTCTGGTGGTTACCGAGGTGTCTCTGCAGGTTTGGCTTGGTCTTGAACTTTCTCTTGCAGACGATGCAGTAGAACGGCTCGTTACCAATGACTCTGTAGTTGCAAGCAGCTTCGATGACTGCCTTGTCAATGGCCTTGGCAGCCTTCTTCAGCGACTTCTTCTTTTCGAGGTTCATGTCAGTGGTGGACTCGTAGGCAGCGCAGGCGTGGCCATAGGCCGTGTTGAGCCGGAAGTATGCCTCACAGTAGTGCACCGATTCCAAGTCTGTCTGGACGGATAGCAGCAGATGCATGGCAGCCATGTAGGCAGCATGGTATGGATCTGTCTCATATTCGTAAGTGAACGCAGGACACTCATGCTCGTAGCCAGCCTTGAATCCGGTCTCGGCCCATGATAATGAGTCGTGGGCATTGGTCTCATCAGGCTCCAACTCGCTACCCCCATCACTGTCCTCGTCAGACTTCTGGACTCCTGGAGCAGCATCACTCTCATCAAAGAGGGCATTGCCTCTGTTCGGAGAGCCCGTAGATGATGGAGAACCAGCAGAAGCCACGCCCGTAGTAGGAGATGTGGCAGTGTCAGAAGAGCTCTGACCAGTTGAAGGACCTTGCGCAGGGTATTCAAACAGCTCTTCAGCAATGCGAAAAATGAATGCAGGCATGGAAGTCTCGGTAGACGGGGTGGAAGAAGTGGTGGAGCCTGAAGTGGTTCCAGTCTCCTTGGAAGCATCGCCCACCGCAGTAGGCTTGGACTCGTTGTTAGGTGGAACCATATGAAGTGGTGTATAAGTGGGAAAGAGATTTGCCCTCGTTTCCCCTCCTTTATACCTTCGAGTTGGTTTCAGCTCGCAATTGTGATATGTCAGAGTCAGTCCTTCCGAAATCGCCCAAATAGGCAATTTTGAAAAAGTAACTTGGTCAGGACAGTTAAAAAGTACGTTGTTAGAGTGGTGCTTTTGGGCGAACTGCGGGAGCAGAGACGGGGAAGTTGATGTTAAGGGCACCAAAGAGTTTCTCTGATTCTAAATATGCCAGTAATGATAGTCATACAGGGCTGTATTCCACAGTTAGGTTGCATTTCTACCACTTCCGTTCATCCGGACTATATTCTTCAGTTAGATACCTAGACCACTTCTTTCCGCTCCTCGACCAATGCCTGGATCAAAAAATCCAGAAATTGCCGTCTCTGATGAGAATTTTTGCAATAACAGCACCGGTATATGCCATCATCCAGATGATTGACAATATGAACCTGCAACTTGGCTGGATTAGGTAGCCATCTCTTGCAAAAGATACAGTAGCATGGTTCGTTGCCGATTACGTCCATCTGGTGGGCGGCACGGATCACCGCTCTGTCAATGATCTTGACAGCTTTCTTGCGAACTTTGTCATCTTCCAGAGCTTCCTTGCAGCTGAGTTCGAAAGCAGCTGTTGCATTTCCATAAGCAATGATCATTCGGTAATGCAAATTCTCCACTTTAGTGTAGTTCACCCGGTTGGATCTTCGAGAAATCAGGATGGATTTGGCGGCCTGATAAGCAGCCTCAGCAGGGTAATCCTTGATATTGTTAGGTAAGTTCCATTCAAAGCCTTCTATGAACGTTTCGTAGTTGCCACCGAGATTGTTGTGGTTACCTGATGAGCCGGAATTGCCAGCAGCGGTAGCAGATGGGCCTGTAGTAGAGGCGACAGTGGTAGAAGAGCCTGTAGTAGCAGAGGAGCCAGAAGTGGTATAAGAGTTGGTGGTAACCGATCTCGGAGAAGCTGTGACCGTGACTTTCGTGTTGGTGGACGTGGCGGCCGAACCGGACTCCCCATCGCCTTCCTCAGCACTTTTACCCCAACCAGTAAAGATCGACATGGAATACGTAGATGAAGTTGTTGCAAGTATGTGGGAGAAACGTGTCCTCCAGCTGTCCTCTACGCGTCCCACTCACCCGGTGGTTTCATCGTGCAATTGTGACATGTCAGATACACTCCTCTTCAAATGGCCCAAATAGGAAATAAAAAATTATACAGTGGATGATTCTCAGGGGTTTATTATTATACAACAGGAAGTTACTAAGCAGCAGCCTCCTTGGCGGCCTGCTTCTCGGCCTTGAGCACTCTTGCGTTGTGCTTGTTGCCGAGAACTCCTCCGCCCCAGTGCTTTCTGTTGTCGTCATACTTGTCAATAAAGTTGGCGTTGATCGAAGAGATCAGTTGGGCAAGCTCAGGCTCGTCCTCAGGTCTCACGTCGACCAAAGCGGCCACCGTGGAGGTCTTCTGGTGAACCAAAGTTCCCAGTCTAGACTTACCCTTAACGATGGCGTATGGAACACCCATCTTTCTGCAAAGAGCTGGCAAGAAGACAACGAGCTCGATCGGATCAACGTCGTGAGCGATCAGCACAAGTTTAACCTTCTTATTCTCGATGAGAGAGACAACGTGGTTCAATCCATACTTGACAACGTAAGGCTTCTCGGAGGCGTCCTTAGCAGAACCTCCAGCAGCGACGGCCTCAGCCTCCTTTTGGAGACGTTCGGTCTTCTCTGCAGAAGTCTCTGGACGGTACTTGGAAAACAGCTTAAAGATCTGGGTTGCAGTGTTCTTGTCAACAGTGTTGGAGAACTGAGCAATGGCAGGAGGAACCTTTAAACGGACCGACAGAACCTTCTTCTGTCTCTGTAATCTAACATACTGAGGCCACTTGACGAAACGAGTCAAGTCCCTCTTTGGCTGGATAGCTTGGCCGATTCCAAAGTTCTTGGGTCTGGCCTCGAACAGTGGGTTTGTCGACTTAGTTCCGGCCGTTTTCTTGGCGGCAAAGGGGTTTGGTGCAACTTTCTGGGAAGGCTGTGTCATCGAGATTAGTAAATGCTCTAATATTCGCATAGCGAATGCCGGAAAACCGGGTCATCGAGTAGTTACTTTCTCTACGGTCAGGTGGCAATCCACCCGACCCAGCCAGACCTCTGCACGTCGATCCATCTGACTCAGGAACGACGAGCAGAACTCTGGGGAAAGTTCTTATACTCGGTCGTCCTTCGCCGCTATACTTACCATTTCAATATCAACTTAGTGATCAATACTTGGGTGAAAACTTTTCAGTCTCTCAAACTTTTCACACCCGCGAAAAACCACCTTGCCAAATCGGGGAAATTTTGGCACCGCGCAAAAAATCGTTCGCTCTCATTACTCATGTCGGTTCAGCTCCTTCAAGAGTATACTCCGTCGCCCTTGAGGGCGCAGCTCTCGAGCATAGCTGGTTCTATCTCGTTCTCATGCTGGCTGGTCCTGACGATCCCTCAGCTGGTCGAAATGTGGCGTGTGAAGTCCGTCGACGGAATCTCTCCTCTCTTCCTCATTTGCTGGACTGTCGGCGATCTGGCTAACGTTATAGGAGCGTTCTGGGGACATCTGTTGCCCGAGGTCATCATAACGGGCGTCTGGTTCCTATTTGCCGACAACATCACTCTCGCATGCTACTACTACCTCAAGAGAATATACCCAGACCACCGTCAGAAGAGATTGGCAGCCAAAACGAACGCCCTATCTGTGGAGGCCGCTGTCACTGAAGCTGGAGCCCACGAGGCCAGCTCTACAACACAGGCAAGTTCCACTACACCTTTGATTGAGCCTCAACACACTCGGTCGCACTCAACCCAGCTCAAACGTCACCTGTCTCACCGTCGTCATTCCAGTACGGTTGACGACGTCTTCTTGGAGCCATCGAGGCATTCGCTGTTTGTGAGGTTCGGATTGCCTCTGATCTTCGTCATTGGAGCCGGATTGATCGGCTCGCTGTTCTCTCCAAATGGCGCTGCCAAAAACAACGACGATTCTGACACCAAACCAGCAGATACAGGTCCGGTGATCTGTGGATACATCTCTGCAGTGCTGTATCTGACGGCTCGGCTGCCGCAGATCTACCACAACCATAAGCACCGGTCGTGCGAAGGACTGAGTCTGCTGTTCTTCCTCTACTCGACGCTGGCCAACCTTTGCTACGGGCTCCAGATCGTCCTCTTCCGTAACGATAGAGAGTATCTTACATTGAATGCTCCATGGATCTTGGGATCCGTTGGCACCATCTTCGAGGATCTAATCATCTACTTCCAGTTCTACAAATACGGAGAGCTCAATAAGGAGAAAGCACAGCAGGAAGCCATCACCGAGTTCAGGAGAGAGCAGGAGGCCGGTCAGTATTAGGTATTGTAATAGATTGCATATATATTTATCTAGCTGGCGCCGTTGAAGCTCCCCACGTAGGTCCAACCTCCGAACTGCTTCTGCACAGACTCACTCAGGTAGTCGTCCACGACAGAATCTATCGGCTTCTCGTTGGTGAACTCCGACGAAATGTTCGAGATGTCCGTCGAGTCTCTCACGCGAGGCTTATAAGGCGGTATGTAGCCCTTGCTGTTGAGCTTGGTCCAGTCTATGTCGTTGAAGAATGCGTGTGTCTTGATATCATTGACTCCGTTGTAACCAAGACGCTTCTTAGGGTCGCGCACCAACAACTTGGTGA
Source organism: Pichiaceae sp. JCM 15000 (assembly GCA_001950555.1). NCBI lineage: Eukaryota > Fungi > Ascomycota > Pichiomycetes > Pichiales > Pichiaceae > Pichiaceae sp. JCM 15000. Next base: position 1,631,227 of record BCKB01000001.1, on the reverse strand, counting down.
TCAGGTCCTTCGTGGTCGAGTCCATGTCGGCAGGGAACACGAGTGGATCGTTCAGGATCTTCCTGTACATCACGTTGACATCCTCGTCGTAGAACGGTGGCAGCGACGTGAGCATCTCGTAGAGTAGGATGCCGAGAGTCCAGAAGTCCACCACTCGCGTATAACCTTTACCCATGAGCAACTCGGGTGCCAGGTACTCTGGAGTACCACAGAACGTGTTGGTCTTCTGGTCTAAGCACATGTTGATCTTGCACAGGCCGAAATCGCACAGTGCAATGTGTCCCTGGTAATCGAGCAGAATGTTCTCCGGCTTGAGATCTCTGTAGATGATATTCATACAGTGGAGTGTCTCGATAGCCGACAGAAGCTCGCAGATGTAGAATTTGGCTCTGATGAGAGAGAACCGGCGAGCCTTCTGCAAGTGGTAGAACAACTCTCCTCCGTTGATGAACGACAGAACCAGGTACAACTTCTCGTTGGATTGGAACGCAAACTTCAACGGAACAATGAACGGAGAGTTGACTCTGCTCAACACAAACTTCTCCGCTAGAGTATGCGTGACTTCCATCTTATTGACGATGTGCGCCTTGCGAATCGACTTCAATGCGTAGATCTTTCCTGTGTCTTTCTTACGCACCTGCATCACTTTACCGAACGATCCTTTACCGATAACTTTGAGCAAATCAAAGTCATCAATACCCATGCTCTTCTTGCCCGTGCTCGACAACGGCTTGAAGTCAAGCGTGATGTTGAGCGTTCCAGCCAACTCATCATCTGTGTACGGGTTGATCAGATGGCGCCAGTCGTGGTTCAGGATCCGAATAGGCTGGTTATTGTCCTGGATTTCCGCCTCCGACAGTCTATACTGGACAGCACCGATCAAATAGTCCTCCTGCTTGCTGGATTCCAGCAGCGATCCAGGAATCCGGACGTAGATCTGCACGGATAGGATGGCATTGTTGGGTGAAGTGATATCGAACGTTGTCACACTGTTAAACTTGGTATGGGCAATTGCATTGCCGATAGATGCAATCCGTTCACTGGAGTTCTCAACCTCCACCACTGCATACACCAGATTGTACGTGGTGATCACGTTCTTGCTACTTCCAGTGTCCGCGGAGGCGTTGTTGATTCGCAACGTAGAAGGCAAGTAATACGATAGATTCGTGGAAGCAGCATCGTCCAGACTCTCATTTAGCCCGTCAATCTTCGTCACCAGCTCCTCTTCGTCCACGTTGGCGCCCAGGTTGGCCAGTTTCGTCAGAATCTGCTTGTTGACTCTCATAGGAACGGGAATCTCCAAGTTCTTGGCAGAATAGATTTTGACCGTTAAAAGACCCGGCTTTAGCCTCACCACGGCCGTATCGTCCTCCACTTCTAACACTGGGTCGGTACTCTCGAGGTTTTTCGTGATCATCTCCGGTTGTAGGCCCTCATTGGACTCGTTCACGTTCAGTTGCTTCATGGAATCGGTAAGGTCGGAATCCACCAGTGTTTTGCGTCCGGCAGGCTCGTCTTCACCTTTCAAGTCGTCCGTGCTTGTAGATTGTACACTGGAAAGTTCCGATGTGGGCGCAGATGTCTTGCTTTTAAAGAACTTCTTCCAACCCGACATGTTCTGTTGTATAATCTGGGCACTCAAACTCAAAATATTGATCTTTTTTATAAGCGTCATGAAGGTTCCCTTCGAATTGATTCTTAATGTGTCTGAGCTCACCAACATCCCGCAGCTGGATGACAACTCGTGCTACATGATTATAACGATGACCAATAACCGGATCTCTAACAACTACAAGCATTATCACCGCTCAAAGTACACTTGCAACCCGGTGCCTATAGTAAACCACCGGTGTGTCTTCGGAAACGAAGGGCGGCTCCGGAGAGCGTTCCACGTGCATGTGGACTCTCGCACACAGATGCTGTCGAATCATTATCTATGTATTTCGTTCGTCTTGAAGGGCCAGAAGGATAAAGACGAGCGATTGGGCGGTGTTACTGTCAATATGACGGAGTATGTCAACGAGACGACTCCATCCGATATTCGGTACTTGCTGGACGATTCCAAGACCAATTCGATTGCCAAGTTTTCAGTGTCGATCCGCCATCTGAGCAACGACAGAGGTGTCAAGTATGTTGTCCCTCGGGAGCCGGAACCGAAGACCAACGAGTCTGCCAATGATGAGGGAAGGACGGCTGTTAATGCAAGTACGGCTGAACTGGCTAGAGGTGTCAGTGTGCTATCAGGATCGGACCGCAATCGTAACGCATCGCCGAAGCCGAATATGAACAACATTGCCACAATCCCAGAGGCGCACGCTGAAGACGAGCAGGGCGAGACTGTGGAGTTAGATCCACGTACGACGAAGGAGGTGTGCGACAGCGTGTTCAAAGACGATGATACGCTGAGCAACCTGTTGAACGAGACTTATAGATTCACATGGGAGGCCAACGGCCGGTCGTACCAAGAGTTTACTCCGATGGAATGTGTCAGAGACATCGTCCAATACAACGGGAACGGCTGGAAGAAGAACGACGAAGGCATCAGTCTGATGGGGTATATTAAGGAGGAGATCGAGGAGACCATGAAGCCTAAGAATCATATGAATCTGGTCATTAACGACACCGACTCCGATGATACCTTGACAGAGAGTGACGACTCGATCAACGAGGCAGAGTTTGGACGGATCGACTCGCCAGGCTATGCCGACCGCAGTGTTCCACCTCAGGAGTCTGAGGTGAGAGATGCGTTGACCAGTTGGCATGTGAGTTCTAACTAGCTACTATGCTTATGCGATCATGCTATGCACTATTATTTAGGAGTCGGAGGCTGGTCCTCCGGCTCATCATCATCAATCTCAATTGTCAAGTCATCCAATGGAAGTCCAGTCTCGACATCGTGGTGCTGATACCGTTTCAGCTTGGTCGACACCTTAGAATGGATCTTCTCCACCGTACGTAACACAGGAGCCCGCTTCCATGCCATGATACAGATGAGAATGAACGACAGCATTATTCCCAGCACCGAAGGGTTGTATGGAATGTGTGTCATCATCTCGTAGTAGCTGTGGCCGGCCGGTCTTGGCTCTGCCCCTCTGAAGAATGTAGAAGGGTCAGACTCTCTATAGTAACCAACACCCCCGTCTGTTGAATTGCCCTTGAGCAACTGGGTCTGGCGCAGACCGTCGTCGCTCGCGTACAAGACGGCACGGCCAAGTGTCCAGGTAAAGTCGGAGCCGTTAATCTGGTCGTTGACCTGGAAGTTGGTGGACTTCTTCTTCTCGAGACCGAGTCCATTGTGAAGAACATTCAACAGATAGCTGGACTTGAAGCAGAGCTGCGACAAGTCGTCGTTATCAGCGTCCTTATACTTGGTGAGCTTCTTCCAGTCCAAAGAACACACCTTTTTGGTCTCCTTGGCAATCTCCTTATAGGAGTACATCTTTCCGTATGCCTCTTCGGCATCTCCCAGGTCCAGAAGCGTAGCGATGGTGTCCCAGTAACCGGACACACCATAAAACTTATTGAGATCGACGTCCAGCGGTGGAATCTCGTCGTCAACCATACACTTGGACACTTTCTCGCGGATGTTTTGGCAGTTGCTCTGCTCAGCAAAGATCTTATACACACCATCGTTGCAATTGTCGAAGTCACCGAGACCTTCCAACTTGTAGGTGGTTTCTCCAATGACCAGAGACTCCTTGAGGTTCTTGGGCATGCATGGATCTTGCAAGACAGTAGCGTCAGTTTGGGTCTTGGCCAGCTCCAAGACGTAGCTTTCGCGCATCTTGGACATTCCATAGCCGAGGAATGATGTTGAGAACAACTGGTACTCCATGTCGGGCTCGATACTGCCCTTGGTGGCTAGTCTCAGCGTGAGAAGCTTCTGGTTGTATTCGGAACGCTCCTTTTTGGTTGGTTCAAACACAACCTGTGTGGATGCACCTCCCATCTCGAGCAATCCGTGGGTCTCGGCACCATTGTGAAGCGTTCCAGCAAGATAGTTCAGTGCTATCCATCCATATAAACCTTCTTCGTCTCCATCGATGACTCGAACGTGGGTATCACAGTCTGGTAAGTACAGCTTGGAATGGGTCTGGATGTAGTTGCAAGTGGCCCCGAGAATGCGTTTCTGCTCAGGCTCATCCAGAAGTCTCATGCCGGCGGTGGCATGGACATAAATAGGCGTGGTGGACTGTAACTCTTCAGGCACAACCTTATTGACGCGCTTGAGAAGCTTATGGAGGTACTTTGGGCCCATGATTTGCGTCAGTTCGTCCACGTCATGCTCAGCAGCCTGGTCCTCAAAAGAAGACAGACCAGGCCGGATCTTCTTGTGCCATTTGCGGCCCGTACTCAGCACAGGAAGCGCCGATTCCTCTGAGAGACGTCTCACGAGGTGTGGGCCGGACTTGGACTCTGTGGTTTTCCGCGTGGCAACCTGGCTGCTAGCCTCATCGTTGGTAACATTATGCAAGAGTCCGTGCTCCACCATGTATCCGGTATCCAGGTAGTTGTAGACGTAGGCACGGCTGCCTTTAGAGCCAGCATCGACCACCACGATGTAGTTGTACGGCACTCCGTCATTATCGTGAGTTGGACCCCTCATGGTGTGATGGATCTTCTCAGCCTCCACCTCGATATCCTCCAGGATCCTATCGGACGGATCCAACTTGGTCTTGCCGAAGTTGACAGGCACCTTGGGCACTTTGGCCACATTCTTCCTTTTGATCAGAGCCATGTCAGCTGGGTGAAATTTTAATCAGTTGATCAGAGCCAAGTTGAGTTCGAACAAGTGTCAAACTATTCGGCTATTAGACGTGAAATTCAAACCTCAAGCACAACCGGGTTAATGTCTGAAGACGTGTGCAACGGCAAACCCACATACTTATACGTAAACAGGCTGTTTCCACCCATTTGACACGCTATGTAAATGGACTTGGCCCACGTGCGAGTCCTGTCACCTAGACACCACCAGCACTGTCAAAAAAAAAATCCCGCGACACAACCCGTACACCAGAAGCGGATCCCTGCTGCCATTAGCCGGGGCCGTCTCGGTCAATGGGGAAGGTTTATTTGGTCAGCCTTTGCGGGGTAGTGGCAATTTATTCTTTCGATCTTCACTGTCTTCTTATGCTCGCTACTAGACTAGGACTCTACAGCAGACGTGCACCGGTCAAGGTGTGCCTCCGGGCGTTCACGACGACGAAGCCGGCAAGGTTCGACATCCCATTCTTGCCCCAGATCCCACAACCTCCGGGAAACATCGTTGGAACAGTCAACGACCCTTACCAGCCGCCCGCTCCAAATAAGACGCACGGTTCGCGCCACTGGACCATCGAGAGAATCGTGACCATTCCTATGATTCCTCTCATCATCACTCCGTTCGTGGCCGGAACCATGAACCCTGTCGTTGATGGCCTCATCAACACCCTCTTAATCTTCCACTGCTACGCCGGTTTCGAGAGTTGTATCATCGACTACGTTCCTTCCCGCACCTACGGAAAGTACCACGATTACGCTATGGGCCTACTGGCAGGTGCATCTGCACTGGCTGCCTTTGGTGTCTATAGGATAGAAGCCACAGAGGAGGAAGGCATGTACGGCGTTTTCAAGAGAGTGTGGCAGGTTGGCAAGAAGCCTAAGGAGGTTAAGGAAGCAGCTGCCTGAGGTGCTTACGGCATAGTTATTTATTAGCAAAAACGATATTCGAAGTGTGTGTAGCAAGCAGCAAGCGCCTGATCTCAGCAAGCTCCTGAGCTCAGCTCTCTAACGGTCTCTTCCGTGTAGGTTGAACTAGTTCCTTCCGAACCCCGTCAATACGACCGTCCCTAAACTCCCGCAACTTGCTTATGACTTCCTTCAAGGTCGGAGCAGAGTCCAGCACGGCTAGCGGCTTGTCACCTCTGACAAACACGTCTCTGGAAGCGACGGAGTCAACTTCAATCTCTTGCAACACCTCGTCAATCCTGAACTTGACCAGGTCCGAGTCTCCAAGTTGCACCAGAGATCCAATAACATCATCCACGTGCAATTGTGAACGAATCTCGTCAAACGGCACCGCCGTGCGGCCTTGGCATAGACTTATGAGAGTCAACTGCCGTAGCTTTAACACTTGTTGGTCTGTCAGTGGAACCAGCTCATCCTGGTGGTTATAGTAGTCATCGAGGGTACCAAAGGCGAAAACCTCTAGGATCTTCGCGAATTGAACATCAGGAGTCTTATTTCTAACGTAATTATACCCTATATAGGTGGGATCAGAAAGAAGGTCCATCTCAAAGGTGTAGATAAAAAATGGTGGCATTCATTAGCTGGCTTTAACTAGTTGTATATGAATCTACATTAATTATACTTCGGGGACCAGATGGCCGTTCCTAATTCAACTGTAGATGCTATCGACTGTTGCCTCATTTCTAGTGATCTTGTAGAAGAGCGACAACAGCTCGTGCGTGGAGTTGTAGAGATCAAACACCGGATTGTTCTCAGTCTTGCCATAGAACGCACCAGGTCTGTCCTCAAGTCCCAGCCTCTCCAGTGGGTCAATGAACGTAGTCTGTATGGCTGTTGGGTACAGCTTACCCTTATAATTTGCATCGTACCACTCCAGTTGGTCCTTCTTCGGTGGCAATGTAGCGTGGTGGCTCCAAACGCTGGAAATGGCGTTCACTTGGGCCTCCAGCCTCTCAAAGACGAAGACACTGTAGATATTACTCAGAGAGGCCAATGAAGGGTCCGCAATAGAGAATGTGAACTGGTAGAACTTGGTCAACTCAGGGTCCTTCGGGTCCAAGTATGGATAGAATGCGTGGTAGCCGGTTGCAAAAATCACTGTGTCGAATCCTGTTTCCACAGTACCATCGGCAAACTTGACTCCCTGCGACTCAGGCAAGAACTCGGCAATCTCAGGCTTGTTGATCAGACCCTCTGCGTAAGAGCAGAACGTGATCCAGTCCAGGTCGGCCTTAGGACTGGATCTACTGAGCACGATAGGCTGTTTTTCCAAATCTCTTGGGAATGCGTACTGGACCAGGTCGATTGCCGAGACCGAGGATCCGACAACGAGGATCTTTTTGGAGTCCTTGAGGTACGCAGGGTCTTTAACCGACTTTGCAATCGTGATATTGACCTTTCCTTCGTTGGTCTTGGCAAACTCCTTGAATTTTGGAATCGAAGGAATGCTAGGAACGGTGGCTCCCGAACCGAGAATCACTCCGTCGAACTCCTGACGGTACCACGAGTCAATGACACCATCTCCGTTAGGCTTGCTGACTCTGACCACGACTTCCCATTTTCCAGAGTCCAATTTGCGCACTCTTTCCACGTTCGAGTTCAACCTAGCATACTTGGCAAGGTCGTTGGTCTTAACAACAGACTCCAAATACCCGCTGAGACTTTCCACGGTCTGGAAGTGCTCCACGTAGTTCAGTTTAGGACTCACTTCTTCCTTCTGGTAAGTGTACTGAAGGAACTGTTTAGGAATGTTGGTGAAAAGCCCATCGTAGGCTCCCGAAGATCTCCACTGGTACTTGTCCTCGGGTCCTTTCTTGGTCTTTTCCACAGTAACCGGCTTGGAGTAGGTGGAAGTCTTCAACTTCTTCTCGAGATCATCATCAATTGGAGCTCTCGAGTAGATCTGGTTAGGATCGCTGAAATCAGCGACATCCAAGTTTGGCACTTCTGGATCGGTCTTATTCTGGCCTCTAGCAGCACTGGCCCAAACACCTCCTAATCCCCCGTTACGTTCGAACAGAACGATCTCTTCGAACGCCAATTCTCCGTTCTTTTCCCACTTTGACACGTCCTTCTCGCCAAACAGCGAGTGTCCGTTCTTTAAAGTCCTTGACAGTTCATAGATAGCAGCAATTCCGGAAGGTCCACCGCCGATCACGGCAACAGACTTGATATTAGGCACAGAAGTCATTGTGGGCAGATGCAAAGGTAACGGCCATCACTTATAGGATTTGAGATGTGTGCCACCATTTCCTAATTGGGAAATAAATTACTATGGCGTTTCGTGGCGTGAAAATGGATGTGTGGATTTGCACAGGGGAATATGGCCAGATTGAGTTGGGATTGCTTGCCATGGCTCGATCAGCGCCTCATTATTATACATTATACTACACCAGCTACTCGGCCAATTCAAGGCTCTCACCTTGCATCTCCTCGTCGCCGTTCTTAGCAAGAACATCCTCGTCCTCCTCGTCCTCGTTCTCTTCGTCCTCGTTCTCTTCCTCGTTGATGTCTTTAAACACACTCTCGTCGGGCATCTGGCGCATCTCCTTCTGAGATTTAAACAGCGGACCGACCTTTTCGATCCACTTGGCCCGTTTTTCAAGTAGACTCTGGAACGAGGCACTAGTAATGAGATGAGAATCCTCCTTGCCGTTGGTCTCGAACTTAACGTCCTTATGATGTGAGTTTCTGCCCTTCTTGGACTTCTTTGGAGTCACATTGATCCGCCGGCGGTAATGCTGCTCAACTTGCTTGTCAAGATCTTCCAGGATTGACATGTATTCCTGCCAGGCAATCTGCTCCTCTACCACTGGAATCAGAACACGCTTGCGCTTGCCGTTACGACGCTGCACTTCCTTCAACTCTCGTTGCAAATGGCGCATCTCGTGGCAGATCTCATCATCCTCTTTATCTTCTGCCCAATCCTGATCGAACCCAGGATCGTTCAAAGTTTGCCGAACGTTCATGTACACTCCAATGTAGTTCAACTCACGCTTTAACCGCTCGTCCAACGTCTGATAGTCTGTACTGGGGTTTGTTTCCCGGTGCCCATCTTCTCCAGGTAGAGCAGAAGACGAACCTTCGACAGGTGTGGAATCGTCACCGTCCACACCGATTGGAACACCGTTCAAGGCGGCCTCTTCCTCTCTATTCTTTAAGAATGAAGTCTCGCCAACCAAGGCCGACAACAGTCTTGAGATCAATGGACCACACGACACTTTATCGTCCTCTTCCAAGGCGTCGTGGTCTATATCCTCAGAGGAACCTCGTGGAGCAGACAACTGCCGCATACGTAAATTGGTCTTCTTCTGTGCAGCGTGGTTGATGTCATTCATGTAGGCAGCGGAGATCTCTGTTTTACCTCCGGCCAAAGTACGGTCCTCTTCACGCCAAACCTCCGTGTACAGAGGTCCCAGCCGTGGGATGTGGAACGTCTCTTCCTTATCGTCAAAGTTCTTGGGCAAGTGTGGATTCAAGATCGCTTTCTGTCGAAGGAACGTGAGGTCATCTTCGGTGTAGTCGCGGAAGAAAGGCTCCACGTAGTTCTGGAACGAACTGAATGCAATCTGGTTCGAAGGACGGTTCACTGACAAGTCCTTCGTAGGAAGTTCTCCAGGTAGATAGCTCTTGAGATCATCGTCAGGGAAGTCTGCCACGGCCAGCTTCTTCCGCAAGTATTCTAACTCACTGGAAGAACTTGCCTTGGCATCTTCGTCATTGTATAATCCAAGAGCCCTTTCTGCAGGGTCGGCCATCGCATGGATATCGAACGGTTCCAACTTCTTGCCTTGATAAGCACTAGGCAGCTCATCTTCCGTACCAGCAAAGTCATCCTCGTCGTCCTCAATTGCCGGCCGGATCTCTTTGCGTTCACCGTTGGCCTTCAGCACGATTCCACGACGTCTCTTGGCGTGTGGAAGCTCTTCTTCGTCCTCATCATGAGCATGAACTTGAGAGCTCTTGGCAAACGGTTCCTCGGCTTCTTCGGTCTTGATCTCGATCTTTTCACCGTCGCCACCTCCGCTGATCTTGATGATCGTATGGCGACGATGTGTAGGACCCGCAGCCTCGCGTAACTCGTCCAATCGTTTATCAATGACATCTGCCTTGCCATCATTCCTCCATTCATCCAAAATGGTGTCGTCATCGATCAAACCCGAAGATAACACCGTCTTCAATTCCTCCAAATGCTTCTTCACCTCCTCCAACACTTGCATCTCGGGAACTTTGCTGGCGGCGGCTCCTTCGAGCTTACCGTCGTTGTCTGTGAGTTGGAGCTCCTCCAGAACCGTCTTGACCAATTTCGACGGTTCCTTCGTCTCTCCCTCCTCAGCAGGTTCGGCAACTTCGTCTATCTGTGGAGACTCGGTAGCTTCGGGCTCGTCCTCCTCGTCTCTGCGCCTCGTGGCGGCTCGACGGCGATTTCGAGAGTTCCTCGCCATATTAATGTATGGGACAAATTTTCAGCGACGGCTGGTATTATCTGTTGGAATGGGCGATTTGACTAGGGGCATGTAGAATTGCGAGTAAATGAATTGACGGGGAGAATTATGGCCATGAATGGGGGAACGAGTGATATGAGAGCACCACCTAGAACATGCCAGTACTATACTACATCGCCTAATCTTCAAATATAATACAGGAGTTCATATATACATGCTATCTATCTAACGAAATCGGAAAGATCACCAAGATCAACGAGCTTCTTCTCCTTCTCGTCTAATCTCTCCCACTCCTGAGGGAATTTGTAAGTCTTGCGCGCCTTGCGACGTCTCTTGGCCTCGTAGGCATCAGTGTGGCGAGTATCCAGAGGAAGATCCGCAAACTCTTTAGGGCTAGCCTTGGATTCCTTAATCAGATCAAGAAGAATCTGCGATAGGTACGACTGATTCTGTGCAGCCTCCAGATACCTGTCTGAGGACATCACAAAGACATCGGTGTGGTGGTTATAACGAGGACCAGCAAGCAACTTGAACTTGTGAGCAGCAGCGTCCTTCAGTTTGAGGTCGGCCACCTTCAACTCGAGAACGACTTTCCGTTCGGCAGGGTGGTCTTCTCCGAGGTATTTGGTGTATTTGAAGACGACAGGTTGTTCCTCGTGGGACACTGGAACATAAGGCTTGCGGAATTTGGCCAGTTGTGGCAACTCGTAGGCAGCCTTGCGGTTGAATTCAAGCTGGTCTCTGAAATCACGAACAATGTCTTGGGCCACCGTTGGATACTCATCGTACTGGAACGGCTCACCGGTCTCGTCTGAATCCGCAAGAGGATCCACGTTCTGTCCGGCCTCCATGAACTGGTCAGCTTCCGTCTCGTAGAAAGCTCTCTGGATGAACGCAGCCTCCACCGGGTCCTCTGCTGTAGAAAGCAGAGCATCCAATTCGTCCTGTGTACGCTCGTAGTTCTTTCCCATCGCAATCACACGCTGCTGGTGCAACCGAACAATCGTCTCTCTCGGTAGACCTTTCCACAACTCCGGCTTGTACGCCAACGAGGCATCATCCAGATTACACTTCTGAGCTTGCTCTAGTTGAGCCAGCTTCTCGTTCACTTCCTGCAGTTTGGCCGAAGCTTTGGCCTTCAAATTTGCTCCACTTGAATAGAATTGCCTCACTGTACCAATGAGACCACCGCGGCCCAGTTGGTGGCTATACAACCTCACTAGAGGCCCAGTTCTATTGACTCCAACAAGCATTATGAGATACAAAATTTTTCCACCCAGCCAAAGCTAAGGCAGAAGCCAACTGTGAATAGGCGGGCTATTTCATTTCTGGGCAACATAATCACACTGTTCCCGCTATAATCTTCCTCTATACACTGTATGCAGACAACCTGTAGCACCCAAACCTGCCTGGTGCCCCTCCAACATACCTATTCCCCACATCCACCCCTCTCTTACCCTCTCATTGGCCAAAAAAATTTTAGAATCTAGGCACTCCCTTTTCATCCCTTCAATTTAATCTCCCTCCGCACCTTTTAGTTGCGACAACGCTTGAAACGAGCCCGTTTTCCTGCATTCAACCGAAGATATCCACTACGACGAACATCGATCGGCTATTTCAACCCGAATTCCGTCAATCCCCGGTCAGATTCACCCAGTTGGCTCCATCAGACCGCCTTCATTTCAATAAACCGTCCTTTTTCCTCCGAAAAAAGTACTACGGGATTTTACTTCAAACCGATTTGAAACTCTTCGTTGTCGATAGCGTCAGACTCGAGCATTTGCATCGAACATGCCTAGTATTCTAGAGTCTTTGAAGATCGACGATGTCAAGCAGTTGCACGACACCGACTTGGTGGCCTCGCTCGACAAGGACGAGGTGATCTCCAAGTTGTTGGCGTCGGTCAACACGCTCCAATCTCAAGTGGAGCAACTCACCTCCAAGCTCGGCCAGTACGAGAAAATCGACAAGTTGCTGGATCTCGACGATCTTGCCACCGATGACGGCACACTGAATGCGATGAACGAGGGCCCAGAGCCCCCAGCCACAGTGCAAGCGTTGGGCGTCCACTCAAACAAGGACGAGAAAATCCCGATTGGTTTCACACCGATGTATTCTGCACCAGCGTTGAACGAGGTGGAGATCCAGCCGAAATCCAAGGAAGAGGAGGATTCGCGCCGGTTTATTCGTCCATGGCCCGAAGTTACTCTGAACCAGCTCGCCTCACGTTTCAAGATCCCACGTGATATGCTTACCAAGACTGCCCGGCGTCTTGGCGGGAAGGAGATGGACAAGACCAATTTGAAGCCTATCCGGGAATCGGATATGCGTCGTGGTAAACGCCGCGGCCCTGGTCGTCCACCTAAGCGTAGACCTAGTGCTTCCAAGCAACAATCCGACCAAGAAGACGGATCCGTTGAAAGATCCGAGACGCCAGTGGAGACCACTCCGGAGAAGTCCGCCACACCTGACGAGAACATCGATCCGGGGGCTCTGTCTTCGACCACCAAACGGATCCATGACGCCATTGTTGAGGAAGCGAGCAAGCGTCAACGTTCAACCCCTCCCGAGGAGCTAGCGCCAACGGCATCTTCTAAAACGGTCTTCGTTTTTGAGCCCGTTGCACCACCGGCTGAACCTGTTGCAGTTGCTGAGCCGGAATCAACTGGGACTATCGATGAGGATGCGAGTCCCAGTCGCACAAATCCCAATCGCGCAAACGGCAGCAACAACAACATCGACGACGGCGCAAGTCCCAGTCGCGCAATTCCCAGTGAACCAACAGTGAGCTCGGATTCTGCGAGCAATCGCACATCCGGCCAATCCCAAGCAGGAACCTCGGTGACTTCCGCCTTGGAATACACGATAACACCGGACCTTCGTTATTCATGTAACGGTTGCAGACTTGCCGGTGTCGAGCCTCATATATTTGAGACGTACATGGAACTGTACCACCACAAGCATGACAAGCATCCAGAAGAATTTGCACAGCACAAGGCCAATTCTACTGGAGGACCCGCCGCCGCCAAAGGACCGCAGCCTGAGGTGAAGTCGCCTTCTCCAGATAGCGACAATGTCGATTTGAGGGACCCGGAAAAGCAAGCGTCAAGCAAGACTTTGCTGCCTTACTACACCAGAGGTGACGACAAGTCGTACCGGTGCGAATTGTGCACCCGGCGCCCCTTCACATCGTACCACGGGATCTACGCACACCTGCGCTCGATACATTACAACCCATTTTCGGACAAGTACGAGAACTCAACTGGTGGGTTCATACCTGTGCGTTTCCAGCAGCACTCGATGGATGAGGCTTCTGCGTAGGCTCTGTACTTTACTTAATTGAGATCATACCGGCTAGCTCCATAATACACAATCGTCTTAGAAATACAGTAGATAGGGTTCAAGCAGTGTGCTTCTTCTTCTTCTCTTTCTTCTCTTTCTTCTCATCTGCACTACGCTTCTTAGCGTACGATGGTGGAGCAAGTGGCACCTCGTGTGGAGCAGGCTTCACGTAGGTGGCACCGGTCTCTTTGGAGTCGTTGTACTTCTTGATCTCCACGTCGTAGACAACCTTCTCCTTCTCGTACAGGTCCTTCCACTCGGCCTTCTTCTCGTCCGAGAGAGCCTTCCAACGCAACGATGTCTCCTTGGCGATATCTGGCTGCGACAATTGCTCGCCAGCCTTTTCCTTCTCCTTGATAATCACGTCCCGCATATAAGTAGAGTAGAGGAAGAATGAGGTAAGAGGCTTCTTTGGAGCGTTAGGGTCGCGTTTCTTCTTCTTCTTCTTCTTGTCAGCTTCGGCAGGGACAGCAGCTGGAGCAGCCACAGCAGCAGCAGCCTGTGACACGATGGCCGGGTCGAATAGCGGGGTCGACACGGTATACTCAGGCTTGGTATCGACCGCGTTGAACAACTCAACGGCGGCCTTGGAAGCCTCGTTGGCAGCTTTCGACAGTTCGTATAACGACGCAATCAACTGCACAAATGCCGCTGTCGACGGCAAGCTGTTAGTATTCGAATTAAGTCCTTGTCCGTTCTCACTCATTCTGTCGGGGGTACTGGGGAAAAGTCCACGGGGGAGCCTGCCACCTTTTTATGGGCGACGACGCGCTGAGAAATTCTCAGCCCACTAGAATTGGCAGAAATTTCCCCCTCGCCGCCCAACCACATGGGCCGAGTTTTACGGGGGGGGGCCGCCCCATGATTGCTCTGACCGAGTAATTGCGGATATTGCAAGGGGATTGCACTCAATCAGCCTGCTGTTCTGTTACTTACCGTCACTTTGGCATCATTGATCTCCTCAGCACTCAATGGAACCGTTAACACGGGAGTGTTGGTTGAAAACTTGGAGTTGGCCATGAAGAATGCGTGTTGTATAAGGGAGAGAATTCTTGAGCTGCGATGTGATTGTTGATAAGCATTTACTTGCTGTGTATCACGAGGGAGTGCGGGCTCGGATGGCCTCGGGTATCCTACATGCTCCGTTTGGAACCATCCTGGTACGATTTTGGAACGGTAGTATGCTCATTTGGACCCGTTTGATGCCCGCCGCTACGCATTATATGGCCGATGTCGCGTGCTATGCCATTCTATCTCTGCACATTTTCACCCGCGGGTAAACTCCCTAAAATATCCCCGCTATGTTTGACTGGCTCTTCTCGGTACCGGCTAAAGATGGTGCAAACGGAGAGTATAATTATGAGCATTTCACTTCTTCCAGGTACATCTTCACACTGGGAGGCCGGTTGCGTACAACGTGGCTCGATAGACCCAATCTTGGTAAAGTTAAGCTGCCCATCCTGCCGTTCACCTTCATAGCAGTGATCTTCCCTATAGTGCTGTTTGCCGTCTTTGAGGCCGCCTGGCTCTGGCACAGAGTGTCTCCAGCGATTCCCATACTGTTCAGCTATCTGTGGTTGGTCATGTTTGTCCAGCTCTTGAAGGCAGCGTTCTTGGATCCCGGAGTTCTTCCTAGAAACATCCATCTCATCGATGGGCTTGAGAAAAGCGGGCTCCCTCAGGAGTATCACAGCTGGATAAGTCTGCCAGGACCCAACAACTGTTCGGTCTATGCCAAATACTGCACTACATGTTACACGTGGCGGCCTGTGAGGACGGGCCATTGCTCTCGTTGTAATGTCTGTGTTTCCAATCTCGACCATCACTGCCCATGGATCGCCAACTGCGTCGGACAGCGCAACTTCGTTAACTTCTTTGCCTTCTTGTTACTTCTGGTGATCAATTGTGCCTACCTGTCTGCCACAAGCTTTTACATGGTGGTTCAAACGTCCGCTGACTCTCAAAGAGTGCCTCTATTTCTTGGAATCTTCTCCATACTGGCCTCTCTGTATCCGGTGGCTCTAGTTGCTGGACATGTCCTTTTGGCAGCTACTGGAATCACCACTCGCGAATACCTCAATGTGGAAAGACACCCAGGTAATAGCAAAGTCAAAGACGTGTGTATGCTACCGTTCAACTCGGGCCGTTACTGTTCTAACGTACTAGTCCAGTGGACCCGACCACGCGGAGTTTCCGAGTTCCGATTGATCTCAAGGTTTCAATCAGGTGATAGGAGGTTCGACACGTTCACTATTGGTCAAGTCTAGCGAGCTTTGGTGAACTGTAAGTTGAATTCTAATCGGGCCAGTATCACATGACTCCAAAAAAAAAAGATCGCCCCTATCTGGGGTAGATAGGGCCAGGCGGGCTGAAAATTTTGACTGCCTTTTAAAGCATGAGACTCTTCCGGTCCACTCAATACTTTGACTACCCATGGGAGCAAGTGAGTGCTGCCAACTGGCAGAAGTACCCGAATGAGGTTTCTACACACGTCAAATCCATTGATGTGCTCAGAAGAGAGTACGACCCGGAGAAACAGACGCTCGTTTCAGAGCGGTTGATTTCCTGCTCCCAGCCTATTCCAAAGTGGCTGCTCTACATCACGGGCGGATGTGAGAAGTCTTACGTTAGAGAAGTGTCTACGGTGGATCTGATCAACCGTACAGTCATCATGAGGTCCTGCAACCTCACTTGGGGCCATGTGTTGAAAGTCTGGGAGACCGTCGTTTACTCCCCAGATTCCGCCGATCCCGAGCACAGGACCAGGTTTGAGCAGTCTGCGGAGATCACTGCTCACATGACGTTCCAGCGAGTCTGTGATAAGATGGAGGATTGGTCTGTGGACAGGTTTGGACAGAATGCCAAGAAGGGCAAGGTTGGCTTCGACACCGTCTTGCATCGTCTCGATTCCACACTTTCTGATATCAAATCGCTGCCTGTTCTGAGAGAACTGAACAACCGCACCGATGCCGTGCTCAAGGAGTATGCGGACCGTAAAGATGCTGCTCTTAGAGAGTTGAACGCTCGCACCGACGCTGTGCTCAAGGAGTACAACGACAGGAAGGAGAAGGCATTACAGGACCTCAATACCCGTACCAACACCATCTTGAAAGAATACTCTGACCGCAAGGAAAAGACCTTGGCCGATCTGAACCTCCGCACCGAGAGTATTCTCCAAGAGTACAAGGATAAGCATGTTGCTGTCAAGGACCGCACACAGAAGGCCGTAGAGTCCCTCACCGACTCGATGCATAAGAACTAGACGCCGCGCACCGCGAGGTGCTTCGCGAATCGCCGAGCGATTCTGTATATACTAATGAGATGGGTATAATATGGATACACTACGATGAACTTGGAGCCCCACTGGCTCCCGTTGGCGCCTAAATCCCAAAGCCTACGCCCCGATCGCCCTGCCCCACATCGTTGCACCGGCAGTCCTGGTTTATTTATTCCTTCCTAATTTGGTAATCCCTCTAGTAAACATCAAAAGTGGATCTTCTTTTTTCAATTCTTACTCACTAATGAGTACCTCAGATCAGCTGTTTAAACTTGCAAACAAGTCTGTCGATGAGATGCTCAATGAGATCAGCGCCCACAGTCCCAAGCAGGATGCTGGCCTGGCCATCTCCAAGACGGGCCTGACTGAACAGGCCTCCACGGAACCGTTGCAGTTCCACAGCCCTGAGCGTGCCAAAGCTCACCTTTCTGGGCCTAGAACGCCAATCAAATCGTCCCCACGCCGCCATATCATGATCGCAGACGCTCCAGCCGTTGTCACTTACACTCCATTGTCGGAACCTGAGTCTGAAGACGAGCTAGTCTCGATCTGTGAGGCAGACCGCGTCGATGTCCATTGGAACTCTGTTCCTGCCGTTATCAAGAGCTCTGACTCCTCGATTATCAAGGAGATCCATGCCACAGGCAAGCCACTACCTTCTATCACCAACTCTTCGTCTGTGCAGTCGATGCCTAACATGATAACCAACCCACTGGACGAGTTTGACAGCGACGACTCCGAAGAGACTATTGCCGCGTCTCCTCACACACAGAGCCTGGGAACCTACTTGCAGAAGCAACCTGCTGTCATCAACAACTGCCCAAATCTCGCCTACGACCATGACCAGTACATGGAGCAAGTTCAACGTGGAGAGGTCAAGGAGACTCCAGATGTCAAATCTAACAGGCAGTACCGCGAGCAAGTCAAGCAAGACATCCGGCCTTCCAAGAAGGCTGCCGAAACGACCCAGGTCGACAAGGCTATAGAAGGTCTCGGGGATCTTTACGATACAAATATAACCAACACCGACGGTGACACTCTCAAGATCAAGCGCAATGGCAGTGTCAAGTCCACCATGAGCATCAGTTCTGGTGACCGTCAGTTGGAGACCAAGCTGGTCGACAAGCAGCTTCCCTCTGTCGATCTCAAAGAAGGCATTCAAGGTTTCACTGACGACGAAGTCAATGGAATCCTTGATCAGCAGATTAAGCCTGAGAAGCGCGGATCCAAGTCGCACTCGCGCTCCTCCTCCATTACACACATGGTGGGCAAGTTCATCCGGTCTGTTTCAAGCAGATCTCTGTCTAGCAAGAACAACCAGAAGGATTCTATCCAGAAGGAATCCAACCAACGGGTTGTGTCCAACCGCAGTGTCGCTACCACTCTCACGACCGAATCCGATTTCGTTTCTGCCAGCGAAGGTGAGTACGATAACGACGACGATGAGATCGACCTGATCACTATGGACTCAGATGCCACCACTAGAATCCACAGAGATGAACATGTGTCTGATAAACAGGTGGCTGATGATACAATGCAGCAAGAATCCAAGGAGTCTACGCCTATTCTTGCTCCAACAGAGACAGACACTCTCGTGCCAATTGAGTCGCTCTCAGCTCCTCAGAGTCTCAAGCAGGATGCTGTTGCCTCTAAGAAGGTTGCTGCCACTTCTGTTCAGCCTGTTCAACCGGTCGAGTCTGTGCCTGTTTTGCCAGTCTCGTCCTCTACGCCAGCAACATCCAGAAACGTCTCCACAGCCTCCGCCAAGTCTTCTGATAGCTTTGCTCCGGACAAGTTCGTTCTCGACGTGCCAGAGCTTGGTGATCACGATCTGTTTGATGGAACTGTTTCCAATACTGATGACAGTGTCGACAGAAGTCTTTCAGGCTCGTACCTGTCAACCCGCCGGTCTACAAATTCACAGCTCAATCGACTCGGAGGCAATGGTGAGTCCAGTGGAATGGATGAGATGTTGAACATTTGGTCCAAACAGGACTCCTTCAGAAACGTGAGCAACCATTCCGATGACTTCCAATGCATGACACCACGCAGTGCTTCACGTTTCATCGTTCGGTCGAAGAGTCCAAAGTGTGTTCGTGTTGTTTCGGATGCCACTGTTGGTTCCAAGCTGAAGGTTGCCGAGGCTAAAAAGGTTGAGCCAGTCGAGGCCAAGGCGGTTGAGGCTGAAGTTGCCACACCGGTTGAATCCAAGCCTGAGGTGGCCGAGGTGGATACTCAAGTCAAGACAGTCGAAGTCCCAGTTGAAGTCAAGTCAGTTCAGCCTGAGGTTCAATCAATTGAAGAGCAAATCCCTATCAACATGCAGCCAATCGTCAACAACACCGCTGCTCAACAGGCCGCACTGGTCGATGAAGAACTGGTCACTCGCGACCTTGAGATCGCAGCACAACTTGCCAATGTCGACCTCTCGGATGTTCTCGATAAAGACCTCACGGACGATTCGTTCCTAAAGGACATCGAATCGTGGGAAAACCCAGTGCCAAGAGCTACTCCAGCTCCAGAGGAATTGCCAGGCACAGACAAGGACGTGTCGGAGCTCTGGCGTAATGGTACTCTCTCTAAGAAGAGCCGTTTGGTGTCTCAGAACGAGAATGACATCCAACCAATCCACATGTCTGCTAATGAAGTCGAAGAGTTTATGATCCACAAGCAGATGACGTCGGAGAAGTTTGAGATCAAGAAGGCCAACGGAACTGCAGTGATACAGAACTATGTGCCTGTGAAGAACGAGCAACGTGGAGAAACTGTCCACAGCGATATCGGATCGGTGGCAGACCTTGGCATTCCTACGGGAATTAAGAACGAAGTCCGTGTGGAGACACCAGAATCACTACAGAGCCAGATATTTGCCGATGCGCAAGAGACTCAAGCAGCAGATGATTTGCAGAAACGGCCATCGATGTTGAGAATGTCACCAGGTCCAGAACCAAGTACTCCCCAACGTCAGAGCGCTGCCAGCCGCTACGGAAACCTGGTTCCAGAGGCCCGTAAGGCGATTTCTCCTGTCAAGAACACACCGTCTCCTGTCAAGAAGGCTGTCATGGTCTCGGGTGGTCCATTGGATGATCCAACGGAGAAGGTCAACTCGGACTTGGTCAATGGCGAGAAGGGTCGGATGTTTTTGAGATTGAACGAGCTCAAGGACTTGAACTTACCGGACATTGAAAAGCGGGATGCCAAATTCCAAGCGGTTTTGGATAACGGCATCCATGTTCTAACAACAGACTTGTTTGAGATTGGACAGAAGAAGACGATTCCGATCGATAAGGAGTTCGAATTCATTGTGGGTGAGAAGCTGGACATTGTGATGACACTCAAGTTGAAGTACAACCAAATGCAGGACCAGCTGGTGGAGGTGAAAGAGCGCAAGAAGGTCAAGTCGAAGAACAAGTTTGCTCGTTGCTTCGGTGCCAAGACGATTGTGACGACCACCAAGTATGTGAACCGTCCTGCCGAGCAGGATCCACTGGCGGATGTGTGCGGAACGGATGGCTCGTTTGCCAAGTTCAACATCTCATTCGATGATTACAGATCTCGCATGGAGTGCAAGCCGGTCAATATAGCGTTGGAAGGTCAGAACGAGTGGAAGAGTAAAGGAGGACGTCCAAGGCCGTTCCATGTGTGCACTATGGACACGCAGATGCTGTTCATTCCACGAAAGTCTCAATACGAGGTTCTGCCAACGAGCATCAAGAGTGCAGTGAGCGAGGTGCAAGAGGTGACCAATGCGACGAAATCGCAGCATGAAGGTTACATGTTCCAAGAAGGTGGAGATCTGACGGTCTACACGCGGCGGTTCTTCAAGTTGAACGGCTACGACATGTTTGCATACAACAACTCGACGATGAAGTTGAAGGCCAAGATCAACGTCAAGAGGGTCGTGGAGATCCAATACCCTGGCAAGAAGGACACTACAGTGGCACAGGTTGTCAAGAAGAAGCGCGACCGTGTGATCAGTGAGACATTGATCTTGAACGATGGATTCAAGCTGGTCTTCTCTAACGATGAGACGATCGACTTTGGTTGTGACTCTAGGAAAGAGCGTGACGAGTGGATCTCCGTCCTGGAGGACCTGATCACCAAGAACAACTTCCGTAGACAGCCTTGGGTGAAGCAGATGTCTCGTGTGATGGCTTGAAGGTCTCAGGTGTAATATAAATATAATGATGGTATTATCCAGCAGCGTAAATTTCATCAAGTCCTCGTATTTTCCCCTCTATCATTTTTCCCCGCTTACGTAACTTGTTAGCACAGAATGCCTCATTAGTTAGCCGGCTTCCCGGTGGGTTGCCTAATTGGGAAATGGACCGGTTAATCGATAAGCAAGTATAGTCCCTAATTAAGAAATGGGTAGCAAATCGAAGGCATCTCGGTGCTCCAAGATAAGCATCGGTATACCGTTAGTTAATTAGTTGGTATTATATAAGACGTGCGCGAATCCTAGCAAAAGTTGATCTGTTATACTTAACATGCCTTCTGAATCTACCCCTATCAGCTTCACGCCTCTTGAAGGCTACCAGTTCGGTGCCAAGGTCACCATGCCTACCTACACCAACGACCCATCCAAGCTCACTGATGAGGACTTTGACAAGTTGAGAACCGCTCTGTTGACCTACTCTGTCTTGGTTGTCCCTAACCAGTGCGACCTGACCCCTCAGTCCCAGTACTCGATCAACATCAGACTCGACCCTACCACGGGCAAGGGCTACGGCCACGAGGAGGCTATCTTCCACTCGAAGGACTCTGTGCTTGCCAAGGACGGTAAGTGTGTTCCATCCAGACCTGAAGTGATGATGGTCGGTAACGGAACATTTGAGGCCGGTCACGAAGGTATGAAAGCCTTCACTTTGGTCCACCCAGACCAGAAGGTGTTCCACAAGAAGGTTCTCACCCAGGAGGAGATTGCCAACCACCAGACCCGTTTCTACAGATGGCACATTGACGCTGCTCTTTACGAGTTGTCTCCACCTCTGTCCACGACCCTCTTGGGACTGATCGTTCCACCAAAGACCGAGATGCAGAAGATCGTCTACGAGGACACCGGCGAGGTTTTGAACCTCCCAACTGGTGCCACCGCCTTTGCATCCGGTAAGATTGCTTTCGACTTGCTCTCTGAGGAGGACAAGAAGTTTGCTCTCAACACCACCGTCGTCTACGCCCCATACCCATACATCTGGATCCGTGACTGCAGAGCCACCAGCGATGGTCTCACCATGGTCAACGAGGGCAAGGAGTTGCCACTTGACCAGCTGCCACACTGGGAGGAGTCCAAGTTGAAGAAGCTTCCTATGGTTTGGACCAACCCTGTCACCGGTAACAACCACTTGCAGATCCACTCTTGCTGTGTCTGGAAGTTGCTTGACTCCAAGACTGGAAAGCAGATCGCCGACACTGCCAAGACCAGAGAGATCTGCCACCAGTTCATGAGACCTGCCATCTCTCCAAAGTATGTCTACGCTCACGCTTGGAACCAGGGTGACTTGGCCATCTTCCACAACAGAGGTGTTATCCACTCTGTCACTGGTGAGATGCCTCCAAACGAGAAGAGACTCATGCACCAGTGCAACGTTGCTAGTGGAATCGACCCTGTTTGCGTTGACGCCGGTTTGGTTTAGTGTTTTATATAGGAAATGGTATTTATGCGATAATGACTCGACATAGTTAGCTTGCTTGCTATATAGATAGACATCACCGCGTCCTCCGGGACCGATAACCCTTGCTGCTTTGGTACCGTCCACTGGCGCGACTGTCAGTGGAGGATTGGTAGTTCTTCTGTGTGCGGTTCTCAGGTGGATTCGATCCGGATCTTCCACCAGGCATCTTTGGTAGTGAGTTGCCCTGCATGTTCGGCATGAATCCACCCATTGGAGGCATCATGAACCCTTGTCCATTGCCCATTGGTGGCATGTTTGGCATCGGCATCGATGCCGCGTTGCCCATGAGCTCTGCAATCACTTTCGCTGGGTTAAAGTCCTCCCTGAGGGTACCCTGCTTCTTGCAATATGCCAGCCAAGACAATTCATCAAACCCAAAGTTGAAGTAGTCCGACACGTCGGCTCCTGGTAGTCTCCAGGGCTTGTCCTTGAGCTCTTCCAACGTAAGCTCCGTCACAGGAACATCTTTATATTTACCCACTTGATTCACATCAAACTTCGACTCGTTCAACACTGCCACCGTCTGCGAGTTGCCTGTACTCTGAGCGACGGCACCTTCGTTCTTCGTCTCTGTGGCTTCCTCCTTTTCCTCTGTTTCTGTTGCCTGTGCCGGCTTACTCTCTAGGGATCCAATGATGAACTCCACGTCCGACTCGCTGTCGTCGTCGTCGCCTTCGTTGACCAAAACACCGTCATCTGCAGTTGCAACCTCTGGAACCTCGCTGGTATCCTGCTCGGGGGCCTTCCCGTCGTCTCCATACAGGAAATCGTCGTCGTCTCCGTTCATGTTGTGGGAAGAAATTTAAATCGCACTTTTCGAGGATTTTATCTTCAAGTTGACGATCGGAGGTGGTTTCACCCGCAAGCTTGCATTCAGAAAGTCCCGTTCCAGTTGCAAGTTGGCCAATCTCTCTTCATCGCTCAATGGCTTCAGATAGAACACTTCCGAGGTGACAATTTGGTTAATCAGCTGCATATACTCCACGGGATTGTGTGTCACCTCTGTGCCTATAGGCTCCTTACCGATCTTGAACAGCCGGGTCTTGAGTCGAATCACTTCATCGACCAAATCCTGGCTCTTACTTTGCATACTGCATCCTTTGAAAAACATCTTCATCAACTTCCAATCAACGTCTGGGTGCATAGGGATCTGTTGTGCCAGCAACAGCCCGGTAAGCAGAATGGCCTTGTCGTAAGGGATCTCAATGCGCTGCTTCGCGGGCGATTTGGGCCAATAGATGTTTGCCAGCCATCTCGGACAGTCCATCACTGAAACTGGCTTGTATAATAGCTTCTTCATCGATCTCATGATCCGATGAACCGTCCTGTCGCTCTTCTCGATCTGCTCCTCTTCCGTCTCTGACACCTCCTTAGACGGTCCTTGCCCCTCCCTACGCAACCCCTTCCTGCCACATGCTCGGCCACTCAGGACATCCTCAGTATCATCATCGTCATTGTTACACCGGTTAACAACAAAAAACTCCGGGTGGATCTCCGTAAATGCCACCATTCTATCCTCCATGGTGATCCCTAAATGCAAACAATCCCGTATCCCTCCCTGCCTAAAAAAGCGGGCTAATAAATAAATTAAAAAGTCGCACGTGACTTGCCTCCGGGTAAAGCCCTCTTCTAATATGAAAAACTTTCATTTGGCTCTGAAAATTTTAGTTCTTCAAGTTGAACATCCACAATGTCGAAGAGAACTAAGAAGGTTGGAATCACTGGAAAGTACGGTATCAGATACGGTTCTTCGCTCAGAAGACAGTGCAAGAAGCTGGAAGTTCAGCAACGTGCCAGATACGACTGCTCGTTCTGCGGTAAGAAGACCGTTAAGAGAGACGCTACCGGAATCTGGACATGCAAGGCATGCAACAAGACTGTTGCCGGCGGTGCTTACACCATTTCCACAGCTGCTGCTGCCACCATCAGATCTACTATTAGACGTCTGAGAGAGTTGGTTGAGGCATAGATAGGATCAATAAAAGCTAATATTGAACGAGAAGCGACGGTGAGCTTGAGCGATTGGAACTGGCAGAGGCGGAGGAAGGACGCTGAATGGGTGATAACGAAGGTGTTGGAAGTGTCATACTATCGTTGGATATCCGTTAGAACTGTCAGATCTGGTCGTGAAGCCGCGGTCAAGTAGGAGTAGATATATATTTTGGAGAGGACCCGATGAGATGCGGCAGGGCTCGATTGGCGACGACAGAAGATGGTATCAGCCTGTTAGAGACTCGCTGGACTCGCTGGAGACACTGTAAATACCCAGCTAGTACGGATCTGGGGGAAGGGATGGCTAGCTTGGTCCTAGTGAGAAGAGATCTATCTGTCTGGCTACCACTAACTAGCACAGTATAATATACTACAGATACTTGCAGCGGGCCTCGGATTATGGCGTTCTACCGATACGGAAATGCGTGTATGAATTTCTAGGAGCGCCCGTATGGACGTCGTCGCACAGTCAATACCCGCCACTTCATTCCAAGCCTGGTCATTCTAACTCTCTCATCAGGTTCTCATTCTGGGTCGAAATCCCAATCATATAATTGCACCTATTCAATTATTGAAAGCAAACCAACGGGTCCAACTACCTGAAGCAACTTGCCTGGCTGCTACTCAACTCGATGAACCCATCATACACGTTTAACCGCCAACCAGCCCCAAGATATCAACCAATTTTAACATTCATCCTCCAGAAACCTAATACCTCGCCGAGAACAAATCCGACGTTGAATCGGTACATTAGCTCAGAGGTTAGAGCATCGTGCTTATAGTCGTAATTTCACCGTCTATGCTAGACGCACACCGTTTCCGAGAGACGCGATCGTCACCGGTTCGATCCCGGTATGTACCACTTCCTTTTTAAAATCATTCTGGAAGAGGAGGACTCTGTTTTTATGGCTCCTTACACTCTGTCCGACTATGTGAGTCGTGTCCAACTCTGGAGTCGTCTCCAGTCCTCCTCCACCCTCTAAACCTTCGCTAATCATTCGCACCGTCTCATACCATACTGAATCTACTAATATGTGGCTAATGCAGGCGCAGTAATTTGCTGGGCGCAGCTAGCTTTACGGGGAATGACCTTAAGATAGCAGATTCCAGCCATCTCCTATCGGCGGAAGACTCTCGCTCAGGCCGGTCGTCACACCACTGGTGGCCCCGTAGTCATTTATCACAACCAACTTCTATTCCTGTCGCTCCAGAGTCGGGCTGAAAAATCCTATATATCGCGCCCAACTTTTACGCGTAGATTCCCTTCTCAGGCTTGCTTGTTACGAGATGAACAATTCGCAACTGCGAGCTAACCTGATGGGTACGGGTGGGCCATATGCCATGGCCTCCCAACAGAAACCCCAGAACAAGCAACCTGTCGTGCAACAACCCGCTCCACAGCAACAGAACTACAATCCAAGGCAATACCCAGCTTCGCGTCCATACCCGCAGCAACAGCCGCAATATCCCCAGCACCAGCCTAACAGAGGCTACCAGGGCGGGCCTCCATTGCCTCCGCCACCTCAGCAGTATGGATATGGGTATCAGCAGCCTCAGCAGCCTCAGCACCAGCCTCAAGCTTACCAGCAGCAACACTATGGTCAATATCAGCAACCTCAGCAGGGTTATCAGCAATACCAGCAGCCCCAGCAAGGTTACCAACAGCCACAAGCGTACCCACAGTCTTCGCATCATCAGCAGCCAGCTCCACAGCCAGCTCCACAGCAATATAGACAGCAGTATGCTCCGGTCCAGCCGGTACAAGCAGTTCAGCCGGTC
Source organism: Pichiaceae sp. JCM 15000 (assembly GCA_001950555.1). Taxonomy (NCBI): domain Eukaryota; kingdom Fungi; phylum Ascomycota; class Pichiomycetes; order Pichiales; family Pichiaceae; species Pichiaceae sp. JCM 15000. Next base: position 1,604,990 of record BCKB01000001.1, on the reverse strand, counting down.
CAGCCGCTCCCTGTTCAACCTGTTCAGCCGGTCCAGTCGGTCCAACAGGTTCAACAGATGCCTGTCCAGTCTACTCACACGCGGCAGAAGAGTGTGGACCAGTCTCGGTCGCGCAAACCTTCGACGGCAGAATCAACCATCTCTCGCAACGATAGTTCCGCTGAACAGGACCGGATTAATCAGTTAGAAGATAAAGTGCAGAGGTTGGAGCGTGCTTTACAGATGCAGGAGTTGAAAGATCACAACTCGTCGACTGGATCGGTCGATTCTAAGAAGAGCGGCACGCAAACTCGGTCGAACATCACGAAACTTAACGTTGGAAGTAGCAACTCGTTGATTCCAACCGAGGAGAGGGCCGATGAGGAGTTCGATATCAACCCACAGTCATCGAACAGCTCCACAGAGGTGGATGCTCCTTACTTGTCGGAAGAACTCGAGAGCCCAGGCACTTTAACCTACTCAAAGTCGATCTACAGAACCGGGTTCGAAAAGGTTGGTATCGAGCTGAACCACGTCAAGGGCTCGATCCACCGTAAGCGCTACGGCGAGAATGACAATAATCTTCGGTCGAATGTGGTGGCCCCTCCTCCTGAGATCAATGACAAGCCGACGGAGCCGTTACGGATCATTACGGAGAGAACAGAGCCAGTGGAGCCAATCCAAGTGGCAGAGCCCAGAGAGAAGTACGAAAGACACGCTAGAAAGAAGTCACCTACGAAGACCTCGACGGCGTCGACGTTGCAGAGCTCGTCGACAGTGCAGAGCTCGTACACGAAGACAACTCCCGTCAAGCAGGCTTCTACACCTTCACCACCAACTTCACCGATCGATGCTAGTTCGATGGCTAATGTCATCAGGTACTCAAAGCCAACCTCGTATAAGAGGCTGGCCAACTCTGTCATTGAGCCAGTATTGCCATCTCTGTCGTCGGAGCCCCTTGAAAGTGTCGTGGCACACTTCCGAAACACTCGTGAACGGGCACTCGGTGATTATAAGCTGTTCACGCCACGGATCCAGTTCGAATGGGCTATCACGTTGTTAGAGACGATGGCCCGTCCAGATGTTCTGTCCAAGATGGCCATCGATGGTAAACTGCGGCGCCGGCCGATCCCTGTGCGCTCGTTGAAACCTCAAAGACGCCAGTTCTTGGGAACCGCCGTCAAAGTGCTTGAGAAGCTCGTCCAGGTTTCTCCCGCAGAGACTAGAGCCAGGCTGTACTTGGCAGACATTCTCTCCGGAGGTATCCATCCAGGAGTGATAGATAAAGACGAGCATGAAGGTTTCCGACTATTCTACGATGCTGCCACGCGTCAGAAAGACCCTGTGGCTTGCTACCGGATTGCCTGCTGTCTAGAGGCAGGCGTCGGCTGCCATAAGGATGTGGCAAGAAGCAGCGAGTTCTTCAAGAGAGGAGCACACCTGGGAGATCCGTCGGCCATGTGTCAACTCGGTATGATGTACTTTGCCGGTGTGAACGGGTTCCCCTTGGACATTGACAAGTCGTTACGTTGGCACGCGCTGGCCGCAGAACAACTGCGTAACTTTGATGTGATGGGGTCCGACTCATTGATCTCCGCAAGGTCGTTCTCCGATGCTCGTGGAGCCCTATATACACTGGGCAAGCTCGCACAGACCGACTTGAGCATTCTGTGTCTCGATAAGGACACCCAGAAGACTCAGTACAGTATCGAGCAACTGGAGCGACTGAATGTGTTCCGCAACAAGTCCAAGGCATTGCACAACTACTTGGATGCTGCCAAGATTGGCCATGCAGAGTCACAGGCATCGCTTGGGTTCTACTACTCTAAAGGATTCTTCCCAACGAGCAACTTCAGGCCTGATAAGAAGTCATTCAATGGAGTGGCAGACCGGATCGATCCAAAGAGGTCGATCTACTGGTTCTCGAAGGCTGCACAGAACGGCCACGTTTACGCTGCGTTGGGCCTGGCAAGATGGTACGGCTCGGGTGCACCAGACGGTACGTTGCAAAGAGATGAGCAACAGGCGTTCCTTTGGGGACGGAAGGCGGCAGACGAAGGCCAGTTGCCAGAGGCGGAGTATATGATTGGACTCTGTTTCGAGCAAGGGTTCGGTACGGAGAAGAACCCACAGATGGCCCGCAATTACTACAAGCGGAGCGCATCCAAGGGCTATAAAAAGGCGGGAGCCAAGCTTAAGTAGTTACCACTACACTCGTATAATTCAGAACTTGGTTAGCTAGTTCACTTTTAGACTTGTTTAAGGGTTGGCCTTGACGAAGTCGACACCCTTCTTGATGTTCTTCTTCAAAGTCTCCTTGGAGGTCTTGACCATCTCCTCTTCAACGTCGGAGATCAAACCGAGAGCGTGGATCTGCTCAATTCCGTCAGGTCCAAGGGTGACCTTGGAAGCGAAGAAGTCGATACCCTCGTCCTTGAAGAGAGGGGAGTCGACGTAGGAGGCCTCGATAACGTCGGTCTCGCCGGCGAGTCCGTTCAAGACGGAGGATGCGAATCTGGCACCAGCCTGGGCCATCGAAAGGGTGGCAGAACCGGCACCTTCCTTGGCCTTGACGACCTCGTCACCACCGAACTGGATTCTGTGGACGAGACCGTCGTACTGCTCCTTGGAGAGTCTGCTGGCGTAGGCAGTCTGGGAGATCAATGGCACGATGGTGACACCGGAGTGGCCACCGACGACAGTAACCTCGGTCTTGTGTGGGTCGGCTTCGACGATCTCAGAAAGGAATCTGTCGGCTCTCAGAGTGTCCAAAGTGGTGACACCGAACAGCTTCTTTGGGTTGTAGACACCCTTCTCGACGAACACCTCCTTAACGATTGGAACGGTGGAGTTGACTGGGTTGGAGATGATCAACACGGAAGCGTTTGGAGCGTTGTCGGCAACAGCCTTGGCCAAGTCTCTGACGATGGAAGCGTTGGTGTTGAACAGATCGTCTCTGGTCATACCTGGCTTTCTTGGAACACCGGCTGGGATCAAGACGACATCACTGTCCTTCAAAGCAGTAGCCAAGCCTGGGGCATCGGAGAATCCGGCCACGGTAGAACCGGTTGGGATGTGGGAAAGGTCGGCAGCGACACCCTTGGCGAGTCTGAGATCGTAAAGGGAGAGCTGGGTCACTTTAGTGTTGAGCTTCATCAGCAACGAGAGCGGCTGACCAATGCCGCCGGCGGCACCCAGAACGGTCACCTTGTATGGGTTGGCAGCAGTCGTGTGGAAGGCTCTGGCAGTCTTGACAGAGTTCTTGGCAAGTCTCGTGAACATAGCAAATGTAAGTATATAACGAAGATGGGGAAAGTTTTCAATTGCAAACTCGCTCCATATATATACACGAGGCCGAGTATGGGGAAGTGGCCGTTTTTGGACGCTGTGGTGAATGAATTTCTACGGATTGATCGGCACCAATTAGGGAGTTTTCGCCCCGTTTTTGCCCCCAATTTCCCACTTTTACCTTGTTCATGGTATACTCATAGTTGTACGGCCACCCACTGACCTGTGCCTGGTCCAGTTGACCTGTCATTTCCCCATAACTGGCAATCAATCCTGGTTTCCCACCATAATTTTTCACGCATGACTTTCGGAGCTCTGTCATGAAGTGAATTGCATTGTTCGGTTTAAATAGGGTTTACTAGGGGCTATCCAGACCCAAACCGGACACAAACTTCGGTCACACTACATGCTACTCAATTGAGCAAGTTGAACATCATGTGACCAACGGCTGTCAAATTATGACGGGTACCCCTCAATTCTTACTTCGGCTCAGGGGAATTGAGCGGCCAAAAATTCGGAGCCAATTTCGGCGCAAGGGGCTCCTGTCTGGTGTACCGATGTTTTGAGTCGCGCGCCCGCTCTCCCGTACACCGGTGATTCATTCGATGATTCACGCAGGATTTTGCTCCCCAACTCCGGGGTACCTAATTGGGTAACGGTCATAATATATAAGGTGATATGGGTGCAAAATGGCCGGATCTACTTCATCAACAGCAATGCTCAAGTTATATAGAACCTTTTCGACTCGGTCGGCTTCCCTGAGCCCAGCCAAGTCTGCCATTCGCATGGCCCAGCAGCCGGCTCATGATCTGCCCCCAAGTCAGGGTGCGTTGGATCTGGCACTTACCACAGACCAACCAATCCATAACTGGTCTGTGGACCAAGTCAAGGAGATTTACAACACTCCTTTGAACACACTGCTGTTCTATTCGCAGTTGCAACACCGCAAGCACCACGATCCAAAGGAGATCCAGCTGTGCACTTTACTGTCGATCAAGACAGGTGGTTGCACGGAAGACTGCAAGTATTGTGCACAGTCGACTCGTAACCACACCGGAGTGAAGGCTGAAAAGCTTTTGGATGTTGAGAAGGTGTTTGCCAAGGCTAAGGAGGCCAAGGAGATGGGCTCCACCCGGTTCTGTATGGGTTCTGCCTGGAGAGAGATGAAAGGCCGGAAATCTGCTCTACGCAAGATCGGTAACATGGTGGAACGGATCAACGATGAGTTGGGCATGGAGACGTGCGTTACTCTCGGCATGATCAACGACGAACAGGCGAAAGTGTTGAAAGATGCTGGTCTCACCGCTTACAACCATAACATCGACACCTCCAGAGAACACTATAAGGACATCATCAGCACGAGAACCTACGACGACAGATTGAAGACCATCAAGGCTGTCCAGGATGCAAACATCGGTGCATGCGCCGGAGGTATTCTGGGACTTGGAGAGACTCCTCAGGACAGAGTTTCCTTCTTGCACACTCTTGCTACCATGTCTAAGCATCCAGAGTCGGTGCCAATCAACCGTTTGATCGCCATCAAAGGTACTCCAATGGAGCAGGAGCTCAAGACCAAGTACAAGGACCGCAAGCTGAAGATGGAGGACATCTACAGGACTGTGGCCACCGCCAGACTCATCATGCCAGACTCTATCGTTCGTCTTGCCGCTGGTCGTTACACTATGCGAGAGTCTGAGCAATTGCTCTGCTTCATGTCTGGAGTCAACGCCATCTTTACCGGTGAGAAGATGCTCACCACGATGTGCACGGGCTGGGAGGAGGACATTGGCATGCTGAGACGCTGGGGTTTCGTGCCAATGGAGTCGTTCAAGAAGCACAAACCATCTGCCAAACTGAGAATCAAGATCGATCCATCCCAAAAGACCTTCGATGTCGACCTCACCGAGGAGAGACAGGCTGCTGCAATGGAGTTGCACGCCTGAATGCGATGATGTTTTATTCACTAGCTGGCTTAGCCGGATCTTAACTTTAGTCGGTGTATTTAATCCCTATTTTTCATTCCCAATTTCTACCAAGATGGATATGGCACAGACCTTCATGAACACGACGTTCACGTCCGTGGACGACCTCTATAAAGTCGACGATATCATGTCGCAGATAGAGCAGTCCAGGAGCAAGTTGAAACAGCAGGCTTCTGTCGCCAACAACGAGGCTGCCGAGCAACATAAGAATGCGTTGTCACAGGCCGACCTTTTGATTGGGCAGCTCGATAAAGTCGTCCAAACGGACGATTTGGCCGCTTTGAACGCTCTCGTCGACAAGTACGGCGACTTGGAGATCTTTGACACCGTCAAGGAGAAGACTGTCGAACGCATCGAGCTCGAAAGGGTGGATCAACTCTACAGAGGGTACACGGAGGTGGATCAACAGTTGACGGATTTTGAAAAAGAGGGCGACTTCAGCATGCAGGGGCTCACTGAGTTGAGCAAGCTGGTCCAGAACTACACACAGCATGACATTGAGGATGAACGGTTGGCTCAGGAGGTCGGAATCGACCTGGGCGGATCGCTAGGCGGGAAATGGGTGTCTGCCAAGAACCAATTCAACGAGTATTCGGACACCTTGAACCAGCGGTTATCGGAGATCATCGACTCCTGTTACAAGCAACCGATGAGTAAAGCATTTGCAGAGTCTCTGGGTAACTGGGACGACGGTTCCAACTTTGATACGTTACAGACGAGGCAATTGAACGAGCAGTTTGAAGAGTTGTTGCTAGTTCAACAGCAGGACCAGCTGAATGCACTTCCACTTTACCCGGCTACGATCTGGGCATTGGACTCTATGTGTAGTGAGTTCAGGAAGCGGTTCGTTTACCACTTCGAGGGAGATAACGAGACCAACCGTCTCGACAAACCCGAGTATGCTTACCAATACGTGATGGGGTACCTGCAAAAGACGCTGCCGTTGGTCAACCTGTTATTTGGGGCGATCTTCAACAAGTATTACCAGTCCATTGACAACTGGTTTATCACGTCGGTCTTGAATACGACGAGAGAGAAACTGCGCAACGATCGCAACCTGTGTCTATCAAACGAGAGGATGTTGAGCCATTTCGTGAGTGAGTTACAGAAGTTTGACCAGCAGTTGGTCCAGGACTTCAGTTACAGTCCTCTTCCGGGCAAGCAATGGCCAGGACTCACATATGACCTGATACTTTCCAACAACGTTGTGTTTGACAGATGGCTCGGCAACGAGAGAGACTTCGTCAACCACCGGTACGATGAGATCATCAACGATAAGGACGCGTTCAAGATTGACTACGACTTTGTCGAGCAGGGCAAGACGCAGCCGGTGAACTCGGCCATTAATATGGCGACGTTATTGGATGGAATCACTTCGAACTACGAGAATCTGCCGTTGAAGTACCAGCTCAAGTTCTTGAGTGACGTTCAGTTGAAGCTGTGGAACGATTACTTCAACGTTCTCAAGCAAGGCATGGAGGCTCTCGATACACTACCAAAAGACGACGAGGTTGGCGCCATTGAACGGATGTGCCGCGTGTGGTGTGCTGCTCGATACATGATCGATCTCATGGAGAGTTGGGGCGAACGGTTGTTCTTCGTCGAGTTGTGGAACTCGCTGAACCCGAACGACCAGTCCAACAACACCTTCTTTGACTCGGTCGTCGCCGGTTACAGACGAGATATCTTGGACGGTATGCCGAAGAAGCTGTGTCAGTACGAACAACGCCAATTGAACCGTACCATGAAGGCTTTTTTCGAAAACCACACCAACTGGTCGCTTGTCACTTCGATCAATGACAACCCGAACGAGTTGGAGCTGCCTATCGAGACGTTGAAAGGAGATTTGGCTTTCTTACAGCGCACTCTATCAGCTACTGACTACCTGATTGCCAAGCAGAACTTTTCTCAAGTTATCTCCACCTACTTCGAACGCAACTTTGTCTCTTGCAACACGTTCAACGAGCTTGGAGCCGTGCAATTGCGGTCGAATCTCAATGAATTCTACGATCGACTCGCACTCGTCAAGGACTATGAACATTACACGAAGGTGTCTGAAGAGTTGTACGTGTTTGAGTCGCACCACGTTGATTTTGACAAGATCCATGTTCTATCTCGAGAGCAGGTGGAAGATTTGCAGTGCCGTAAAGCTTAAGAATGTACTAATCCCTATAGATTAGCATCCATAGTATTTTCCCTAGATCAATCCATTTCGCCGTGCGCGAAAAAATTCCTCGAGCTTGTCCGATTGTTCAAACAGATCAACACGTAAATATGCCAGATTCTGTTTCTCCCACTGGTTCAATGTCGTCGGCCACGTCGTATTCGGACGTCGAGACCAAACCAAAGAGCAAGAAGAGGTCGAACGCGTTGAATCAGCTCCTTGCGGACTCTGATTGGTACATGACGGAAGACACAGGACACAGACCTCGCAACACGGGTTACAGGTCAATAGCGAACCGTGAAAGGGCTTTAAATCAGTACGAGACGAAGCGCAAGTCGCATGTTCATGTTCTGACAGAGGAGCAGAAGGCGGAACGCAGGGCCCGGGACGCTGAGAGACGTCGGATCAAACAGCAGAAAATCGATGAACGCAAGGAGAAAGAACGGCTCAGACGAGAGAAGCTGAAGAAGGACAGGGCTGAGGGCAAGATTCCTGAGCCCAAGAAGAAGCAAACTACCTACTACAGTGGGCGCGAAGTGGACCTGTTGATGAATGCGACGCAATTCTTCACTAATGTTGACCACGAATTTCAAGAGAAACGCGAGGTGAAACCCGTCGAAAGGTGGACCCCTGAGATGCCTTTGACCCGGCACAGCACCAAGGTCAAGCACAAGACTCTGAAGCGGATAGTTTTGGTCAAGAAGGAGGAGAAGCCGAAGAAGCACAAGAAGAAGAAGGCCAGGAAGACCTCGTCTGTGTCAACACCACAGGCTGAAACTCCAGTAGCCGAAGAGCCAGAAACACCAGAAGAGCCACAGTCGACGTGGTTCTCCGATCTCACCAGTGAGAATGTCACGGCCATTGAAAAGGGAAGAAAGCTGTTTGTTCCGTCTGTTTACGACCTGAAAGAGGACGACTCGATCCCAGTAGGCCTCGTGCAAGCGTACGATCTGGTCATGGCGAACGAGAAATCCTACCACATTGGCGACGGCGAGTACCAATCGCAAGAGGTTCTGTTGCAATACCCATTCTCCCCTTATAAAGAGCGGTATATGCTGGCCGTTAGCAGGCACGACACCGGGTTCAATCCGTACGACGAACTCGGACGAGTCATGGAGTTGATCGCCTTTAGTTATATGCCTTTGGAGGAGCGCAAGAAAGTGATCAACCTGGACAATCCAACCGACTGTATAGTTGGTCGGTACATCACAGCATTTGAGCACATGGATTTCCAAGGCTTGCTGAGCACGATCAATGAGTTCAATTCGTTGGTGAACGAGCTCCGCCAGAGCAAACAGATGATGATATATGCACGTTCCAGGGAGACCTTCCCTACCGTGATGATCTACGAGATCATGAACCTGTGCTATGCTCGCACGGTGATGCCCGAGGCACGCAAACTTAGATCTTACAAGGCTTTTTCGAACCTCGTCTACGGTGAGTTGATGCCAACGTTCCTCTCGAAGGTTTACGCGCAGTGTGGTCTGCACGAGAAGAGCTGTTTCATCGACTTGGGTTCTGGTGTGGGGAACTGTGTGATTCAAGCAGCTGTCGAGTTCGGATGCCCCAGTTATGGAGTGGAGATCGCCGAAGGTGCCTCTGATTTGGGAGACTTGCAAGCTGGCGAGTTTGAAAAGAGGTGTAAGGTGCTGGGCCTCTCACACGGTACAATCCACCTATTTTCGAGACAGTCATTCACCGACAACAAGCCTGTGAAGGACGTGGTGGACCGGTGCGATGTGATCCTCTGCAACAACTATCTATTCGATGCCCAACTGAACGCCAAAGTGGTGGACCTGTTTGCCAACCTGAAAGTGGGCACCAAGATCATCAGTTTGAAGCCGATTGTACCTCCAGGGTACACGGTGAGTTGGGAGAATGCTGGCTCGATCCTGAGCCGGTTGAAAACGTCCCGCTACATCTATGAGGAAGGATCAGTGTCGTGGACTTCAAATGGCGGATTCTACTTCATCACAGAGGTGAAGGAGGATATTGTCGATGATAACTTTGTCATTTTCCAGTCTCGGTCTCGCCGCAACGAGAACCTGGGAGGACCGAGAAGTAGAAGTGCTACTCCACTCAACGCTTTTACTAATAATGTGTAATTAAATATATAACTAGTTGTCCGGCTTCGTCTTGATATCTGGATTGAGAGACTCGACCTCCTCGACAATCTCGTTGCCGGCTTTTCCCGACACAACTGTGCCTGCATCGAGGTTGCTCCGCGGTCCGGTGTAGAACTTGTGGGCGTGGGCGAAAAAGAACACTTGCACAATCAACATTCCTCCAAAGAAGACCAAAACCGTCCAGTTCATGGAATCGAGAGTGTTATCGGCACCTCTTTCCTGAGGGAAGCAGAGGAATGGAATCATGACAATGACGAAGGTGCACGCCACGGTACCGCAAGGGATCGAGAACTTGCCCAGGTTCCATGGACCAGGCTTAAAGGTGTGTCTAGCGACGGTGATTCGCAAGAAGGTTGCAGCCGTGAACGAGATGAAACCTCCAATTGCTCCAAAGGAGAACAGAGCATTGATAGCAACACCTCCGAACATGAGCAAGTTCAAGCAGGCTCCCAAAATCCAGTTGCACCAGACAGCGTTAACTGGAGTCTTGGTATAAGGATTGATCTGCTTCCAAACGTTGGACAGTGGGAAGCAGCCGTCTCTGGAGTAGGAAAAGAGCACACGTGAGCAAGCGATCATCGATGAGAAGCACATGAAGAAGGTGAGGATCGTGGCAAAGCTTCCCAGAGCATACACGTACTTGGTAGGCAGAATTTGCTGCAAGAAAGCGATGTAGATTTGGCCGAGCTCAGAGTAGTTGGCGTCTTCAACACTGATAATTGTGTAGGCTATTGCCAGCTGGAAGACGAATCCAAGCAGACCTCCAAACGTGACAACCAGCACGATTCCCCAAGGAATTGCTTTCTGGGCATTGGAAGCCTCTTCGGCAATGTGGTAAGGACTGTCGAATCCCGAAAAGAACCACAGCGGAGCAAGCATCGACATCATGACGGCAACACCCGCAGGCCACTCTGTGAAGTTCTCGAGTCCCCAAGCTTCAGAGTTGCTGTTCCACTTAGGGTAGCCCTGTTCGACTCTAGTATTTGCACCGAGGATGCAAACGAACGAGATGAACAGGAATGCGAAATTGAGAATGGCAGACGTTGACGTTAGGTAGCCAAGCCACTTTGTTGGCATTGATGCGATGCAGGCACACGTGAAAGTGATTGCGATCGTGATTAAGTAGGTTTTCCAAGTGGTGATCTCGTAGGATGGAACACCGATGCTAACGACTGCTTCCAATAGACAGGCAGTAGACCAGCCCACAGCGGGGCCTCCAGTCAACTGGGTCAAGTAGTTAGACCAGCCAATGGTCCAACTAGCCCAGGCTTTGTACTTTTTAGGAGATAACGAAGCGGTAGCATAATAAAGTCCGCCCGATGTTGGAAAGGCCGACGAAATTTCTGCCATGGATAGTCCGACGCAAGTAATGAAGGCAGTACCGACCAGGAACACCCAGGTAATACCTGCGTTTCCCGTGTAGTAGATCGAGTACCAGAGGGTGGAACCCACGGATGGAAGAAGACCCAAACTGGAGAACGCCAAGCCCAGAACGGTGATTAAGTTGAAATCTCTTTTAAACTCTTGCTTATAACCGAGGCCCATAATTGCAGCCTCATCCTTGGTCACATCGTGGTCAACGAGGATGTGAGCATCTTCACCAGACAGAGTAGACTGGATTGGTAGCTCGTCCACCGACAACACCGTCTTGGTGTTGCGAGCAGACACACTGGGAGCAACTTTCTCGGACATATTGAACGAAAATCTTTCAGCAGACGACCCGAATTTTATCTCCCAGCTGGACCCGCGATAAGAAGTTTAGATCTCCCCATTTATTCGTTGAAATTCGAGCACGCCGCACTGCTATCTACTACTACTACATTGTTAAATTTGGGCCCGGCACTGCCTTGCCAAAGCTGTTGAAGTGTGCCGTGTGATCCGCTGGTATCTTTTTGCATGCGCACTTGGCTAATGTTGCTGTTTTAATGCATAATATGGGACGCAAGAAAGGGTCTTCTTTTGGTTGCGTATCAGATACACCCGACGGTTTAAGATGGATTAATATGCCCCAATTGACCCGATAACTGGCTTTCAGTTGAAGTTTTCGGTGCACTCTATTTGGATCTTGGACACTGTTACTTGTTAGTGATGTAGTGTGGGGGATTTCCATATATCAGGTGTAGTGCCAAGTCGTCGGATTAACATGGATTTGCCAAGGCTTGGCGTCGAGGATTTTCCGGTTTGAGGTGGTTGGGTGGTTGTAGATTGAGCGCGGAGGACCAGGTATACATTCATGTGTGATTGGCCCACCTGAGCCACTCTCTAATGACCTGCGAACCACCTCCATGCCACCAAAATAACCAATATAAGCGCACCAACCTGACTAATATCAACGTAATATCAATCCAATAAACCCAAATAATGCTGTTATATTGCTAGGCTTGCTAAAAAATCCTTGTTAGGATTAGAATTATATTTAGACTACTTTCTAGAGAGACCACAAATATCCTCCATAGCTTGTAGATATCGAACCATCTACGACAGAATGGTCATCATAAACCATACTATATCAACATCTAACCCTCTAGCATCACAGCCAACTCCACCAACTCCACCCAACCGGTCTCTCACACCCAATTCTCTTGCTCCATCCACTCTGCTGGGCACTCCAGCTTGGCACACTAAATCTGTCAACGTGCCAATAATTTTTTTTCCAAGATCATCATGTCCACAACTAAGAAAGATACTGAACTAGAGATCGATGAGTTGGCTGTGCAGCTCCGGAAATCACTACATCAGTACCCGAACTTTCCAAAGGAAGGTATACTGTTTGAAGACTTCCTGCCGATCTTCCGCACGCCCTCCACGTTCAATAAATTGATCGTGGCCTTCAAATTGCACCTCTTGGAGACTTTCCCAGACACCAAGATCGATTACATCGTCGCTTTGGAGTCACGTGGATTCCTCTTCGGACCTACTTTGGCCATGGCACTCGACGCAGGATTCGTGCCTATTAGAAAGAAAGGAAAGCTTCCTGGAGAGACTTACCAGGTGGAGTACCAGAAAGAGTATGGCTCGGACTTCTTCGAGATCCAGAAGGACGCATTGCCTGCCAATGCCACAGTGGTTGTCGTGGACGACCTGCTTGCCACAGGCGGATCCGCACAGGCCGCTGGCAAATTGATCGAGTCTTGCTCGGCCAAATTGCTACACTTTCTGTTCGTGATGGAACTGGAGTTCTTGAACGGTAAGGACAAGTTACAGACGAGCCGGTTCTCTCTACTGACGGGCCAGCCCGACTCGCTTTAAATATACACTAGATATAGCTCTATTTCTTAAACACGGCACCCTTGCCGATATCGCGACGCTTGCGCTTTCTCACACGTGCAATGTCCGGATTCTGCTCGCTAGCCGCAGCATAAGGGTTAAACGAGCGCTTCTTCTGCTTGCGGTCATGTTGCAACGGTTGTAGCACCTTCTTTGACAGGTCCAATTGCTCATCAGCATTGGCTGTCACCTTAGTATACCTGGACTTGTTGTGCTTACGCAGCGTGACGATCTCGTTCGTCGACTCTGGAACTTCCTCAAGTTCCTCGGACTCTGGCTCACTCGTTTGCTCCGTCTCTGATTCCGGCTCTATGTCAACCACCACCGAATCAGGCTGCAACTGCGACTTGGCCTTGGCAAGCCGTGCTTCCAACTCCTTGCTGTCGACGATCTTCGTCCCCTTTTTACTGTACTCGATGCCCAGAATCGTACTGTCGGGTGCCTGCTCCAACTTGTACTCCGATTCTGAAACGTTTGGGAAGTTGAGTTTCTTGAACTTGTTGCTGAAGTCGGCAAACTCATTTTGCAACCGTTCCACATCCAGCACCGACTCGTAGACGTTGGCACCCTTCTTCACGTTAGGAGCAGCCGTAGTCACTTTAATCTTCGACACTTTATGCCAGACTTGGCCAAGCAATTCCGAGATATCTTTCAGATACTTGCGGACGTACGACGACGAACCAAACCGGGCAGATCGGTTGATCTCATTCAACACGTTGGTTTCATTCAACTGTTCCAAGTTAGACGCATCGAACGCGTTTGCTAACGAGGTGAGCACGAAATCTGACATGACATATTTGATTGACTCGTCTTCTTCACGGGCACGCTGGTCTCTCCATTTGAAGAGAGCCTCGACGACTGGGAACTTCGAGTAGTCGATGTTGTTGTATAACATGAGTTTCGACCATGGAAGCTGTGTGTCGCCATGATTCAAAGAGAACAGATCGTCTTGGAACTCTGGAGTCAGCGGCACGGAGTTGTTTGTAGACACAACTTCTGCACCTGCTCCAGATGGCTTGAAAGTTGAGTATTCAAACCTCCTATCAGCCACCTTTCTTGAAGCATACAACACTTTCTGTAGGGAACCAGGCTTCTTCAACAAATCGGCCTGCATTCTAGTAAAAACCTCGATCAAGAAGTGAGTATCGGCCTTGGCATAGTTGCGCATCTCGTTATTCAATGGACGCAACCGCCAATCAGCCAGCTGCCACTTCTTGGACGTGCGAAAGTGAGAGTATTTCTCGAGCAGGAACGCCAGACCGTGCCTTGGCAACAGCAACTCCCTAGACGCATGGTAAGTGTCGAACAGTGAAACCACATAGAGCCCCAGGTCTCGTTGCAACCAGACCATATCCATGAACGCGCCGTGGAAAACTTTGACAATCGATGGATCCGTGAACACCTCGTTCAACACCGACAGGTGAGGCAACAGTTGTGGGGAAAGCGGGTCCAACAGATAGTCCTTATGGGTCTCAGTGGTGATCTGCATGAGAGACGTCAGTCCATAGTAGGTTCTATAATCGTGGTGCTCCAAGTCGACTCCAATCACTTTACACTTGTGCATCTCCAAGAGCAGCTCGTCCAACTGGCCGGGCTGATCAATCCAGATAGGATCAGGACTCTCTTTCCAAGGAATCGGCTCCCACTGGTCGATCTCTTCAAAGATCCACTCTGGGTACTTTTGATTCTCTATCTCGTAACTGTATGGGTTGTTGTAATGCTCAGGAACACCATCCTCGGCGGGAACCAGCTGCATACTCTTCTCGAATGGCACAATCGCATTCGGTTTGGCCGTGATCCATGGTTTGAAAGGATGCGACTCGGTGTTGTCCACACGGTCTCCAAACTGCAACTGAGGCTTTGGAACATTGATATGAGGCAACTTAGAAGTGCTCGGGGTGCCCTTGGCGTCGTTCTCGTCAAGATACGTGTATCCATCGTCTATACTGGAACTTGAAGGCACCGAGGCCCCATTCTTCTTAGAATAGTGATGTCCGAGTCCAGATTCGACTCCATCGAACAGCGAATCCAACACATTACTAATGATCTTCATGTTCTCAACGTCATTGTCCTCAGAAACGACGAAATCGGCCGGTTCCATGTCTGTAGAGGTGGTGACAGCAGAACTGATGGCCTTATTCAACAGAGACAGAATCTCGGCATTGGCAGTGTCGCTCTGCTGTTTAATGCCCGAATCTATGCTTTTATAGAAGTTAATATCCTTGGCGTTGAGTGCCGATGACAGTCGGATCAGCCCAACGAGCTCAGGCCCAAGCTTCGCAAGAGGATCTGGCATACTAAGTAGGGAAAGTTTTTTTAAAAAAAAGCTCCTCCCTTTTGCCAACTTCAAAATCTTTGCCTTCCTTCATGAGTGATAAAATGGACGTTGATGGCGACCCTTTGACGGTGCTGATCACATTGCGTGAAGAAATCGAGCCGACCGATGATCAAGAGCTCATTGGTGCCTTCTACAACCTTGAGGACCTGTACGAGCGGAAGCTGTGGTACCAACTGAGCGAGTTGCTCTCGAACAACGTGTACAAGAACAGCAACTCGCAACCGATCCGTCTCAGACTCTACGACAACTTCATCCAGACGTTCTCGGACAAGCTGAACCAGTTGAAAGTGGTGGAGTTCCTGCTTGGGTCGATCGAAGGCCTCGGACCTGAAGACTCTTTGGAACAGCTGGACAGTTTGAAAGAGCAGATCACCTCTTTCGGCTACAAGAAGTCGAAGAAGTCGGTCGAGGAGGACATCAGCGACAACGAGGTGTTACAAGCACTGATATTTGTGGAAAGTGAGACTGCACGGATCAAGTTAGAGCTGGGACTAGTGGACGAGGCAAGCGCCATGACCGATGAAGTGCAAAAGAAGATCGACACTCTCAACACGTCGGTCGACAACAGAGTCAACGCGAGCTACTACCGGACGAACGCCGAGCTAATGAAGATCAACGGTGACAACAGTGGCTACTACTACAGCTCGTTGCTCTACCTGGCATGCATAACGAACCTGGACGACATCGACGACAAGCCGCAGCTCGTCCACGACATGTGTGTGAGCGGGTTGCTGGGCGACCGTATCTACAACTTTGGAGAGATCATCATGCATGAGATCTTCCAATATCTGCCGGATCAGGACCCTCTAAAGAAGCTGGTCTTGGCAATGAACGCGGGAGATCTCGATAGTTTCCAAAACATTGGACCTCAGCTGGGCCCGGAACTAGCAGAACATACCGCCTTCCTCAAACAGAAGATCTGTATCATGTCGTTGATTGCCATCGTGTTCGACAAACCGACGACGAATAAGACCGTCAAGTATGACGAGGTGCTACAGAAGGTTCCTCTGCTGAAGAGTGCCGACGACGTCGAGCGTATCACCATGAAGGCTCTGAGCCTGGGATTGATCAAGGGATTGATCAACCAGAACAAATCCGAGGTGGAGATCGCCTGGATCCAGCCTCGTACGATGACAATGGACCAGATCGTCAACATGAAGGAGAAGATGTCGTTCTGGAGCGACCGTGTGCACGATCTTGATAGTTATATGTCGGAAGCCGGTACCGGCCTCTGGGTCTGATAGATAATTAGTATATTGGCAGTATTCGTACATTGGCGGTATTATTATATTGGCAGCATTAATATAGTGGCCCGTGTCGTAGCAAGCAACGCTTCAAGCATCCTCGTTAGCCTTCTGACCCGTCAGATACCAAGCCTCACCATCGACCGGCACAATTCAAATAATGACCGGTCGAAAAAAAAAACTCTCGCCCTCAGTGCAATGAGAGACTCTAACAACAAGTCGATCCCTGCCAATAAGGCGGCGGTGTCGATCACGTCGTCACTCTATGACAGACGAGCGCTTGATTGTACAGAGGATAAACCCCTGGTGAACTCGCTGAACCACCTGACGGTGCTGGCTTCGTCGTCGGTCAAAGTTAGGGAGGCGTTGGCACAGGATGGCGGTCTAGAGAGATTAGTTGACATTCTACACGAGTGTCACAACCCGCAAACCGAGGCGCAGAAGTGCGTATTCGCATGGAAGTGGGTGCTAGCGTTCCAATCGCTGGTTCTCGTGGGGACTCGCGGCAGTGAGAAGATGAGACGCAAAGTGGTAGAGGCGGGAATTCTGCCGATCGTGTCTACGATCCTCGATAACTACCTGATCACGCGCAAGATGGCCTGGGTGTCGCAGTGTAAGCGCCGGTACCCGCAGTATGAGTCATATTTTGGAGACTCCAGACAACCGGAGCTGGGCAGCTCATCTCCGCAACCGGCGGAACCCGCGGCGGAACCGGTGCTAGGCACAACACAGCAACCTTCAGCTCTGGCAGCCGCTGGTGCGCCTTTCAATGATACACAGATGAACACGGTATTCCGCCAAGTGCGGAACCTGATGGACCAAGCTGACCAGACTCTGTTGGAGACAGAGGTGGAGATCGTCAAGCAGGATAAGGCCGCGGCTGCCAAGTTTGGTGACAGGTCGGAAGGACCGCCGATGGAGGCCGATCAGGAGTACAAAAAAGTGTACAAATGTGTGGATTTCGTCAACTTCCTGCACCGACTCAATACCATGGAAGACATCGAGTGTGCAGGCAACGAGCTCATGGCCCACTACGAGGACCTGGTGGTGGATCCGGTTTTCAGCAATCAACTTGCGGGCACCCAGGACATTTCCAACCTGTTGAAGTTGACACCTTCGTGGACTTCGACGATGCCGTTCATAAGCAAGGCCGAGGAGAAGCTGAACCAGTCTGTGCCACGAGAGTTCCAGAATGGGGTGCTCGTGCCTAAAGAGGACGACGTTGTTTGGGCATTGCAATTGCTTGCGTTCATCTCCAAGTACACCACGCTGCGCTACGGTATGGCCGACACTTACATTGTGAACGGACTGTCCCTGCGTAATTACAGCGTGCCGCCGCCGTTGGTCACCGACTCTGGCCTGCAACCAGACGATATGCTGTTCGACGACTGCGACTACTTTGAGTTTGTGCCAACGACGCCGCCAGATGATCCATTCACACTATTTCCTCATTTCAACAACGATCAGTGTCAGGACACCTGCTCGCAATCGTCGACAATGTCACTGCCCAAGCAACTACCGGCTTTGGAAGTGGACACAGCCAGCAACAAATCGGCAGATTATGCGGAGGATCTGATGAACAATTACTATGATCTCGTGCAAGAGCCGGATAAGCTGGTCGAGGCGCAGAAGCTGGTCAAATTGACCCTGGATATATCGAGGCAGTCGCGCCTCGAGTATAGCCGGCTGCGCCAGCGCAACAGAGAAGTGTATCAAAGGAGACAGCAAGAGTACGCGAAAAAATGGGACTACAACAACAGTTTCGAAGAATTTGCCACGCCGGCAGAGCTGTCCTCGTGTATGGACAACGAGATCCGACCAATGCTCCGGCTCAACCTGTTCCCTCTCGTGGAGAAGTTTACCGTTTGGCAACTGTACAGCAAGGATATCAAATACTGGTCGTCGGTGATTGTTCGTAACTCGAACCGCAAAGACGAGAACCGGGGCGGCTGCCGCCAGTGCGCATTTTTTGGCTGCGGCAAGTGGGAGACCACGCCTCGTCAGTTTGCTAAGTGTCGCCGTTGCAAACGTGCCAAGTATTGCTCTCGAGAATGCCAATCCAAGGCCTGGGCGTACCACAAGTACTGGTGTACCGTTGGATCGAGCTCGGATGGGTCCTCACAGGGCTCCGATAGGCACCACCATCACCATCACCACGCACAGCAGGTGGAACCTATACAACCCTTGCCGGTTCCGCAGGAACAGAATCAGGAACAGGGCAATGCACCGGGCGCTCCTGCCACGAGGCAAGGATTCTTCTCTCAGTAACGTTTAATCTATCTATGTCTATTATCTATTGCTCCTTGAACCCATTCTCGAACTTGTACACCATCGTCATGGAGTGCTCCATGAATGTGAGCAGGAGCATCGTATGCGGAGCGTTCCGCAGCAACTGGGCCACAAATCCTTTATACAGTGCAAAGAAACCTTCCGTCTTGACCGTCTTAAGAATACAATCGACAGGTCCGGAGTAGAGGTCTCCCTTCTGGTTATAGACACGAGTTAAAACCACATCGAACGGGTTCATCACTATGGCGACACCGAAGCCGGCCACCAGCGCACATGTCATCTGAAGAGCGGTCTTGGCGTCGTCGAAGTAGCCTGTCTTGACCAGCTCGTTCTTCGAGAAGTTGTAGAGGGGCAACTGTGCTGCAGAACCAGCCGCAGTACGCAGAATGGCCGCATCCACTCCACGGAACAGGCCCGATGGGCCTTCCTGGTGGTAGATCTGCGTAAGACCGCTCCAAGTAGACTTGTAATGAGTCTGCTCTCCGATCTTCACCTTGTCAGAAAACGACTGCATTCTGGTCTTGACCAGGTAGATTGGCGAGCTGATGATGGCACCGATGACGCCAGTCGTCATAGCGGCCAGAACATCGATGGCAACGTTCTTGACTTGGTCAGGTTCGAGTTTCGGGTAGAAAACCGTGTTAAAACTGCGACGCACTGGCTCATACAGACCGATTCTTGTACTGTTGAGTCCGATCTGGTAGAGGTACGAGGGCAATAGTCCCTTCTGGGCGCCGCGAAGTCCCTCGTTCTTACAGATCAACCACAGTGCTTGAACTGGGTTCTTGTAGATCTTGGGGGTTTTCACCGTCGATAACTCTCCCTGCAACTGCATTCGAGTCTTGACGACCTCGATAGGGTTGGTGAACGTGACAGCCTCGCATCCTGCCAAGGCACCGGCAAAGCATCCGCCCAGAGTGGACACTTTGGCCGCCGTAGAGACGAGCTTCGATTTCTCGTCCATGAAAGATTTTATTACGCTAGCCGACGAAACTATAACTTGGCCTTGATTCCGTTCAACCGATACTTGACGTCTTTGAGAGCTTTGGATTCCGGATTCCATTCGTCAAACTCTTTGAACACCATGTCTACGTCGGTTCGGGCACCATCCAAGCGCCGTAACACCTCGAAGAACAGGCCTCTGACGCACCATGGCAGATTGTAAGGATTCTTTCCGACTTTCTTGAGGTCGAACGGTAGGAATCTCACAGGCTTCTCAGTGGCTAGCACAGAGTCCTCCGTCTTGAGCGTGAAGTCCAGAGCCAACTTGTACACGTTCTGGTCGTTATAGATGGTCGAATGACCTCCTCCCGTCAGAGGCCCAGCCAACGCCGGACTGATCTCCTTCAACACGTCGTGGTCGGAGAAGCCCTGGTTTTGCAAAGTGGTAGACATCTTGATGATTCTTCCGACAAAATCCGGAGTTTCCGTGCTGCCGTCTATATAAACAGCCTTGAATAGGTTTGGATGCGACACATGAGACGCAATCGATGAGTATAATGGCACGAGTTGGTCGTCAATGGACCCGACGAAGGTGATCTTGGCATTGTGACGGACCAAGTTGCGCAAACTCTCCAAGTACTTGCGACTCTGAAGACTCTCAAAGTTCTGGAATTGGAACAGTTCCATCAACGAATCGTTCTCAAATGTCGAATAGGCACGCAACAGCAATGACTGATCGACTCCATAGAATGGACCGTTGTTAATACCGGCCATGCCCAGGAGTCCAATGCGCTTGCCGCTGTCTATAATGCCGTGCTCGAGCAACTTGGACATGAGAATGATGGCCACGGGAGTGCCCTGAGAATGAGCACACACGAAGATAAAGTCGGCCTCCTTGATTGCATCGGCATGCTTCTTGAGAAGGTCATAGAAGTAGTCAACCCGGTCAAAGATCTTGCCTTCTTTCTCCAGAGCGATCTTCTGGATCTCTACGACGGTGTCGTTCTCCTTGGCCCACGACCGCACAGCCTTGTCAGCCACCTGACAGAACTTCACGGACGTCCCTGTAGGCTCTCCCAGCAACGGACGGAGCATCTTATTGGGGAAAAAGCCGTGCACTCCTATCAGAAGCACCCGTTTAAACTGCGTGGACCGTTGCTTCCTGTAGAGATGGTCCTCGCCCGGCTCCTCGTAACCGAGCCATGCCTTGGCCCGCTTGAACCCGTGCGACACTGTAGTGTACGGAGAAGCCTCAGGAATGGTCTCCTCGAACGAGGGAACGATCATATTCTGACGTTTCTTGATCTTGCGTTTCTTGGGTGAAGCCTGCGCTGAACCTGGCTGCGACACCGGTTCCGACGCTATGAAGGGCTCGGAAGTAGACGAAACAACCGTATTAGGCTGGAAGTCGTAGTGTAACTGGCCACCTTTGGCAGCAGACCCCCAGAACGCCGACCACGACCCTCTTTCCCTCTCTGCCACCCGTAAGATCTTATCTGTGACGGAGGAAGCTATGGATTTATCGTCGGCATCGTCTGTTCTGCCAGGAGTTTTCGGCTCGCTGTTCCAGAAAGCCCACGACGAGCGCCGTCTCTCAGTGGCCTGGCTGGTGTTGGACCCGAGCCGCCGTTTCTTGGGCGGTTTCATGGGGGTCTCTGGAGTGTCATCAAACACTTGACTGTTGACGTTCCTGACGGTCTTTGGCGGCTCCGTCTGCGACTCAGAGCTGCCCGCCGCAGGAACATCGTCAATTCTAACTTGTACCGGTGGCATTCCAATACGATGGCGAAGTTCTATGGCTGGTTTCAATACTTTGCGGACTACCTGCCCTCCGAGCTTCATACAATTTACTAGAAATAATTTACTCCCCGCGCGCGGCTTATCAATCTTCTCCATACGCGTAATGTCTACTGGAGTGAAGAGATCGATTACGGACTTTTTCGCTGTTTCGAAGCGTCAGAAGTCGA
This sequence comes from Pichiaceae sp. JCM 15000, assembly GCA_001950555.1. Classification (NCBI taxonomy): domain Eukaryota; kingdom Fungi; phylum Ascomycota; class Pichiomycetes; order Pichiales; family Pichiaceae; species Pichiaceae sp. JCM 15000. The sequence continues at coordinate 1,583,404 of BCKB01000001.1, read as the reverse complement.
CAGCTAGCAGTGGGAAGGTGGCTTTGTCACATACAGCTGCTGCGACTACCCACAGCACGTCGGCAAAGCCCTCGTTGAACGCCCTCGTCCATCCTACCGCGTTCAACAAGCAGAAATGGGTCGATTCGCTGTCCCAGGAGCAGAAACAGCTACTGAACCTCGAAATCAACACGATGGATGAGTCGTGGCTGGCAGTGTTGCACGACGAGATGACCAAGCCATACTTCTTGGACTTGAAGAAGTTCCTCCAGAGAGAATGGCAGACTCAGACGATCTTCCCTCCTCAGAACGAGATCTACTCGTGGACTCGTCTTGCTCCACTGTCCAAAGTGCACGTGTTAGTTGTGGGCCAAGATCCGTATCATAACTACAACCAGGCTCATGGCTTGGCGTTCTCCGTCAAGGACCCACAGACCAGACCTCCTCCGTCTCTATTGAACATCTACAAGTGTCTCAAGATCGATTATCCGCAGTTCGAGATACCCAAGCAGGGCGATCTTACCAAGTGGGCCGAGCAAGGAGTGCTGCTGTTGAATACCTGCCTGACTGTGAGGGCCCACAATGCCAATTCGCACGCCAAGCACGGCTGGGAGAAGTTCACATCTGCTGCGATCAAGAAGCTGATCGATTATAAGAATAACGTTGCCAACCAAGGATTGGTGGTCATTGCATGGGGCTCGCCCGCTCAAAGGACCGTTAGAGATGTTGGACGAATCGACTGGGACAAGAATCTGTTCTTGAAATCGGTCCATCCGTCTCCACTGAGTGCATCCAGAGGCTTTTTCCAGAGCCAGCACTTCATTAAATGCAACGATTGGTTAAAGGAGAGGTATGGCCAGGGCATTGACTGGGCGTTGGTTGATGGCAATACGATATTGGAGGCAGAAAAGAAGCCAGAGGAATCCAAAGAGAACGAGGAGCCCAAGGAGCCTAAGGAGCCCAAGGAATCCAAAGAACCAGCTGAACCGAAAGAGTAATGTCAACTCAAAATCAAATCCCTAGAAAAACCTGTAGTAGAAATTTACCATCCTATGGACCCTTCGCTTCTTTTAGCGCACGAACATGGGGACCCATTTGAGCAAGAAACGGTTGTTTTCGGACTGTTTCTGATCAACCCGTACAAGACTCGAGAACAGAAGCTGACCAAGCTGAAAGAACTGGCCAAATACCTCGAATTTGAACTGACTCCGTGGATCGATCACTATCCATGGTACTTGGAGCCGATCCAGTGGGAACTGCACGAGGAGTACGAGGGAAAGTGTTTCATCAGCGGCAAACTGGTATATGGTGAGTGTATACAAGATCTGTGGCTGCTCAGCTCGATCCTGTTCAAGTTCACGTCGAGGGACAACGAACTGTACATCAGGATCTTTGATCAAGAGGGCGAGTTTTTACTGGTGGAAACGGCTCCCACGTTGCCTGCCTGGCTACAAGAGAGCACCAATGGTACCAACCGGGTGTGGATCAACCAGCAGATGATAAAAGTTGTACCGGAACAATACCGTTCAGGCACAAGTATCAGTATGGATGAGTCTTTAGGCTATCTGAACAAATGGTACTTCCGATTGGAACCGCTGGCCGGGGCCACCGAGAAGCTGTCTGACAAGTTGACCAAGTATCCAGAAGAGGTTCTGAAGCTTGTTTATGAGGAAAAGGTCCATGTTAGTGCCAAGCTGGCACAGTTCATTGGCAGCCATAAGGATTACTACTGCAATGCTGCCATCAATCACGAACTAACTTCGATGGGACCCAGGAGGGTTGACGGGCCTTTTGACTCTGACTATTATGGAGAGGACGTTGAAGTGACAATATGGGTATCAGTTCTGGCTCATATGCTGATGAAAGATTCCGATAATGAGTTGCTGCCGGATGCATTGAACAAGTTTACAGTGGAGTTCAAGGGGGATGGGGAGGTGGACCCAGGCGAGGCAGTAGTTAGGACAAATGCTAGTGATGGAGCAAACCCACTTCAAGAAGAACTGATCAAGAGAATGATCATAAACCGTCCAGTCGCATCAGAAGAGCCCCAATTTCCATCAGAAGACCCACAAGTCCCAACCGAAACTACGGAAATGGATCTGGGGGCGGTTTTAGGTGGATTAAAGGAGCAATTGGAAGCAGAGGGACCCTCGGAACCAGCCATTGAATCCTCAATCAACCTCGACGACTTCTTCGAGTTCTTCTGCAAAGAAGCTCTCCATCTAAACCCGTCCCAAATAGAACAGATGAGAAATAGCGATGATGGCTGACTGCCAATATGGTGGCGGGAAATCTCAATAAATATTTACTGGCAGCTTCCAAGATAAGCAAACCTTTACCAATATAAGCATGTGGAACTATCTATTTGGAGGAGGACCGGGCAAGAAGGAGGCGCCTAAAAAGGCAATAGTGCAACTGAGAGAGCACATCTCGACTCTCAGAAAGAAGGAAGACTACCTGGAGAAGCAGATCGACGAGCAGGACGCCATTGTCAGGGCAAACGTGACAAAGAACAGAGTGGTGGCACGGCAGGCTCTCAAGCGCAAGAAGAAGCTCGAAGGAGACCTGGTGAAGATCCAGAACCAGATAGATTCGTTGGAGACGCAGCTGAATGCGATAGAGTCGGCCAATTTGAACATGGAGACTATGAAGGCCATGAAACAGGGTGCACAGGCAATCAAGCAAATACACAACGAGTTCGACGTCGACAAGGTGGACGCCACGATGGACGACATCAGAGACCAGGTGGAGATATCCGAAGAGATCTCCGATGCGATCAGCAGACCGCTGGGCAACGATATGGTGGACGAAGACGAGTTGGACGAAGAGCTGGCGGCCATGCAACAGGAGGAGCTGGACGAGCAGATGACCAACACTGGAGCCAAAGTGCAGGCCCAACCGGCCAAGCAAGAACTGTCCAAGTCGAAGCTGCCATCTGTTCCGACGGGCAAGGTGGAAGAGACCGAGGAGGACGAGGACGAGAAGGCTCTCAAGCAGTTGCAGGCCGAGATGGGCATGTAATGCCCGTATACGTGGCTTCGTATAGTAATACAGATCACCCTGGTGGGACACAACTAAGACGTACCATCGTATTATTCGTATATAATTATTCATACATATCATCCAAGATCTTCTTCTTCTCGCCAAGGCACCGCTTGCGGCAGAAGATGAGCAACTTGCCCACCTCTTTCACCACTGTGTAGTCAGCGTTGACCATCTTGGTTCCAACCAGTTGTAACAGCCCTGAAATCTTCTGCTTGTCAGGGATCTCGTCCAAAACGTTCAACCACTGAGCCATGTTAGCGTAGAAGTCTGCGCCCGATGGGTTCGAGAACCACGTATGCAACATGATTCCGCCCGACCGCCGCGTGAACTCGTTGCGCATCCGTTTCAAATACCGGTACCCGTCCTCTTCCGGCTCACCAGTACGTTCAGCTTCTGCCGTCTGTGCAAACACGTCCTCTCCGTACCGCGAATAGATGTACACCCAAAGAACCAACGTGCACAGACCGATCACATACGAGCGGAAGAACAGATCCTGGTCCGGTAGGTAGTCATACTGATACTCATAGGAAGAATCCTGTGGAGACAGGAACGTTTCAAACAGCAGTAGGTAGCACTGGACGACACAGACCTCGCTGTGCCGCGTGCGGGACCACTCTGCGACTCGTTTCTCGATCTGCTCTCGTTCGTAGTCAGACGACGGCTTCACATTCATACGCCAAGGCGCTCCACCGACAATGAACAGGTCGTAGTGAGAAATTGACATGTAAACGTGCGCCATATGGTAAGTGATACACTTGCAACGGGTATCGCTGGTGCTGAATTGCAAAGAGTTCTTCATTGAGCTCATGTTATCGATGGCAGTGCGCGACGAACAACAAGACCCGCCGACATCGTTACGCCAGATGGAGAAGGCGGCAGTGAGCAATTCTCTCCAGTTGTTCACAGTGCCCGTCATACCGAACTTGTCAAGGCCGAACATGAGTTGTAAATCACGTTGCTGGATCTGGAACATGATTGCGCTCAGTCCTGCGAGCAGCACTTTCTTTCCAAACGAGTTGGTCCGTGTAGGAAGGCCATTCAAGATGTTCTTCAAGACCAAGAGGAACGGTTGCGGACGCTTGCACCTCTTGAATACAGAGTGGAAGTTGTGCAGACCCGCCTCCCAGAGATCATCCTCCACAGGCATGGTCATCTGGATCTGGTGGGCATAAATGAGCATCTGGTGACCGAACGATATTGCGTCGATGGCATCCATATAGAAACAGGTGAATGTGGCCCGCTTCATCGACTCGATCTCGATCCATTTCAGCCAGTTATCGGACTCGTCATTCGAACTCACTTTATGCGTAGAACCACCGAGCGTGGGCGACCGTCTAAGCAACTGGATCGTCGTGCCATGGTGTAAGTGTGCTCTCTCATGAAGTTGTCTCGTCGTACAGTTCTTTTCATAGAACTCAAGCATGAGCAACGCCTGAATGATCCACAACTTGGCGGGTGGTTGGAACTCCGGCGATGCAAAGATTAACCAGCGCAGCGGCAGCGCGATCTTATCAGCCAACACTTTTGGTTGGGTAAACCTCTCCTCGGCAGGAACAGTGACATCGTCGACGCACTGTGCAAGCTTAATACCCAACACGAACATGGCCAGCAATAGCAAAGGTGGCATCTCAGAAGCGTTGAATGAAGGTCTGTGGAGCATTGGGAACCGCGGGTGCCAGAACTTCCAATACATACGCAGAGCCTTCTCGAGCTTGATTTGCGTAAAGTCGGGTTGCAACTTGATCTCCGGGATCAAGGAGGCAAACTCGGCTAGATTGGCATCGGTCAGCCTGCACAGGGCGACGTTATCCATGGGATCAGGCTCTTCGTTGTGGAACCCGTTGCCGTTGCCACTGTCCATGAACTCCAGTCCTTGGGTCAACTGATCAAACCCGTCTGATATGAAGAATCCTTGGCCCCCGTTGTTCATCTGGAACTCGTTCAGCCCTGTGAGGAAGTCATTGGAGTCGGCCGATTCGATAGGGTGATCTGCCAGTCCCGTGTAGTTGCCATTGTCAGTGCCGTTACTGGACCCATTGCTGGCGACACCACTCGCTATGCCTGCAACATTATCGTTGAAGAGCCAACTGAGAAGGTTGGGTGCGGGCGTAGGCTGGTTGTCGCCCTCTAAGGCCTGGCTGTGTTGCTGTATGATCTGTGTAGCGGAGAGTTTATCAGGGTGAGTCTGGGCGGAACTTTGAGATTCTTGCAGTGGCTCTGGCTGGCTGTGTCCATCCAAACCTTGCTGTTTCTGCTGCCGTTGCTGCTGAATCTGTAGCACTTGCAAGCGGTGGATCTGGCTGGCCTCGACGGGCTCCGGTTGTTCGAGAACCAACCTCTCCCGCTCCTTCTCGTCGGCCATCTCCTTCTTTTTAGCATGGCGCTTCATATGACGGACCAAAAGGTCGTGGCGAACGAAAGTCTTCTCGCAATAAGGCTGCGGACACCGATATATTGTCTTTGGGTTGTGATTTAGCTGGTGCCTGGCGAGATGCTCGGATCGATGGAACTTCTTGTAGCAGTTCGGGTAATCGCAAATGTACGGCGGGCCTTGCAACTTCTTCTTGCGGCCGCGCTTCTTGCCCGGCTTCCTCTCTGTGTCCTGAGGCGACGGAGGGATCGAAGATCGGCTCTCATCGGCGTCGATCAGCATCGACAGCTTCATAGAGTCTGCCATAAGGAAAGAAATCTAAGGGATCTTAGGCTGTTAGTTTTTTCTCAGAGCCCCCTCAACTTTTAAACTTTCCAGTGAATGTCGGATCTGGTAGAAGAGTACAAGCGAAGGGGCGAATTCGACAAGAAACGAAGGGAGCTACTGGCTGCATTTGAAGCAGAAGACGGGATCAATGGACAACTGGACCAGCTTTTGTCGGAATTCCTCGATTCCAAGGTGAACGACAACCCTTCACTGCTGGAGAACCGAGGCAAATTGATAGCCTCTTTACAGGCGTCTCTGACCCGTGGGGGTCAGGACGAGACCAGTGTGATTGGTCAGATCAACCAGCTACTGGAAGCATACGTGGACAAGGCGCTTGATGGCACGCAGATTGAGCTGGATGAGGCTCCAGACGGGTCATGATTGAGGAGTGGATCGGCGCGTCGGCAACGCGTCGTCCCGTTCGGCTTTTATTATCGACGCGTCGCCGACTTCTCGATATACAATGCCATTGCATTGGGGCGTCAATGGTGCCTTAAGATCGCTGCTACATTGTGTGAGCGGAAAATGCGCTCTGAACCTTTCTCAGCCAATGGATCGCCATTGCTTAGACGCCCTGCAAACATCATCAGGCCCCATTAAACCCCATTAAACCAGCCCCACATTGCTTATCACATTCGGGTCCAACTCCGCAATGGGGGTGTGAAATAGCCTAGCAGCCTAAGCGGAGCAAACTGCCCTGGTAACACACAGACTAGGGGTTCTCCCCCGCACATCATAGCACGGGATCTTCATAAAGCCAGAGATCTCAGTGGACCAATGCTACTGCAGCTACGCAGTATGGGCAGGCCACCTTGGTGGTCAAATCGGAAAAGTATATATATATTTTTACTCGCTCCATAACCACTACTGAATTTCTTCACCAAATACGGTAAGAGTACCTGAATACACTTTACACGCTTTGACCTGATTGCATAGCTTTGAGAACACCTGTTTCGGATCAAGAGCGAGCGGTTTCTTTTTACTACATCTCGGCAAACTTTTCACATCTGTCTGCTGGATCTTGCCCAACAACGCCCTCCTACGACATGTCTGGACAAGAAGATGCCGACACGTACAAGCCGACCTCTGGAGCGTCGCCGAAGGACAGCACGGACGGTCAGCTGGACCACAATTCCCACTGTGACACTTCACAGTGCTGCTTCAACGAGCCCGAGCCCATAGACGACTTTTTGCAATGTCACTTTGAGCCAGGCACTTGGAAAGAGATTGAGAGCTCTGTTGCGAGCCTCTGCGACCACCAAGAGTGCGAGCTTGGGGACGGCTGCGAGCTGGACGACTGCTGCCTGGATCTGTGCAACTTCAACTGCGACTACCCTGTGAACGGCCCGGCAGCTGGGAGCAACTCTATCTCGTCCGCACAGAACACCGTTCCTCCCGACGTGGCCAATGCTCTGAGAACGGCCGTCGCTGGAGGAATGGTGAACGAACCGGAAACTACTGCGAGCACCGCCGGCCTCCACCACAATATATGCGACGTTGATGTGTCCGACTGGACCAATTTGGAGACTTGCAACTCTGTCATCCGGTGCTCTCCGCCAGCAATGACCGACACTCTCACTACGCCGTCGTCGCTGTCTACTACCGACACCGATAATATGATGTCTCTTCTAGAGCCGGAACTTGGCGACCACATGCTGCTGCAGTCTTCCACGAAGCTCAGCAACGTGCGCACCGACCAACACAAGCCTCATATACTGCACCCTGAGCGGCCGCACATCCACGAGCATTTCCCACGCTCCGACCCTCACCACCATTATCATTTGCATTACCAGAATAAGCTCAACGGTAGCGTCATTCAGCACGACCTTATTCTGCCGTCCAACTTCCCATTCTGCTCCTCCATGTTGGCCGACTCTCATTGCGCTGTCCACGGCTATACCCAACACCACGACGACGACAAGCACACTCCACAACATCAGCCGCTCAGTTCCGAGGACCCTTCGCCTTCTGAGCAACAGGCCTTCATCCAACAGCCGGTGACTCCACCAATTTCGATGCTCCCGCCAGCCAAACGTCAGAAGACCGAGTCTCCACCGGTGGAGAACCTCGTTTGCAAATGGGACGACTGCAACTCGACCTTGCCCAACGGCGAGCTCAGCAGGCATATGTTTGAGCAACATCTGACCTCGGACTGGTTGCAACAGCAACAACCGTCGCAAGACCAGAAAGAGTACCAGTGTGAATGGCTCGACTGCATGTTCTCGACGAACGAACTTGACAAGCTCTTTGAGCACATCCCGGACTGCCACGGTGCCAAGCAGGTCAAGGCTGTCAAGAATGAGAAGGTGAAGCGGGAACGTGAACAGGATGTCGAACAGATCCAGCACGTCTGCCTTTGGGTCGACCCCGAAACCCATGATCGGTGTGACCAGGTGTTTAAGACCACTGGAGCCCTCACCGATCATATTATCTCGGAACACGTCAAGTCTGGCAAGTCCACTTACGTGTGCCACTGGGAAGGCTGCTCTCGTAACTGTCGCGCGTTCTCGCAACGGCAAAAGATCGTTCGTCATTTGAACACTCACACCAAGCACAAGCCATTCCAATGCCCGACGTGCGGCAAGAAGTTCTCGCTGGATCTCATGTTGCAGCAACACATGAGAATACACACCGGCGAGAGACCGTACGAGTGCAAAGTGTGTGGTAAGCACTTCAAGACTTCGTCCTCGTTGACTATCCATTCCCGGATCCACTCTGGTGACAAGCCTATGGTTTGCAACATCTGTGGCAAGAGATTCAATGAATCGTCGAACCTGAACAAGCACATGAAGATCCATAACCGCAAATTCAAGTGCGAACTTTGCCTTAAGAGCTTTGAGAAGGAAAGCCGGTATCAGAAGCACCTTGCTGCTTGCAAGGCCCGCCACGAGAGAACTACCAACTTGCACTGTGAATGCTGCAAGGGTGAACGCGTTGACGACTCCAGTATCTTAATAGAGGAGTTTGATGGCAAGTGCTAACAGGAATGGTGCTGTTAGGGACTGCCCCATATTTAAATGGATTCAAAGATAGCATATTTTTTCAGTAATACCAGATTCTTGACAGATTCTACATGTACAGATTCTTCTCCACCAAGCCACCAATCGTGGATGGTCCGGCTCTGATGGAACATTTCCGTGGCACTTCTACGCTGCCTATGGTTTCCAGGGTCGACGCCTCGCAAACGTCCAAACTAAATGGCTTTTTCAACCATGCTTCAATACATCTGGAACCGAGTGTCTATGAGTGCTCGAAGGCTGAAGACTTCACCAGTTTGCCCGAGGTTTTGCTCATGGGACGGTGTAACGTTGGCAAGTCATCTCTGGTGAACTCGCTGTTCACTAATCCGAAGCAGAACCCTGTCAAATATGCCAAAGTGGCTCCTCGTCCTGGGTATACTCCATGTCTCAACTTTTACACGGTCAAAGGTCAAATGAGGCTTGTAGATTCGCCAGGGTACGGTCGAAAGGCGAAGGATTCCGAGGGCAAACTAGTAATGGACTACTTGGAGAACAGACACGAGTTGAGAAACTGCTTTCTACTTTTGAACAGCGATATCGAGCTCAATCAATATGATGAAGCTATCATCTCGATGTTGGTTGAGATGGGCATTCCATTTGACTTGGTGTTCAATAAGATTGATAAAGTGAGAGGAGACAAGGTTAGTTCGGTGACCAAGCTGATTGAAGAGTCCATATTGCCCAGCTTGAAGATGCAACCGAGGTATTACTTTGTGAATAGTGTGCCAGGTAAGATTGGAAAGAGGACTGGAGTGAATGAGTTGAGGTTTGCAATGTTAGCAGCAGCTGGGGTGGCTATATAGGGGGAGAGGAGAATCCGGTGCAGCTAGTAATTACAGTGCAACCAGTCATTACATTGCAACTAGTCATTATGGGATGACTACTAATGAATACATTGATGTGTCATATCGTATCTCACCGTATTCAAATTATATCTGTCCATGTCGTATCTATCCATATTATATCTGTCCATATTACATCTGTCCATATTGTATCTATCCGCCCCCAAATCCGCCCTAATCATCGAAATAATTGTCCACTGACGACCCAAGGTACATCTTTAATCCACTCTTAGTACAGGGCACAACCTTGCAACGAACCATAGCAGTACCAGACTTCTCGTAAGCCTGGAACCGGTGACATCCGCCGAACGCAAAGTACTTCTTCTTGCCTTTATCGGACACCACCAAGACATCCACGGGCGGTAACTCGCCAGCGGTGATATCTTCCAACTTGGCAGTAGACGATGCCTGAGGTTTTCCGTTCAAAGTGGAAACCATCGTGTCTATCTTGCACTGGTCGAGCACGGGCGGTATGGGTCTGAGAATCTGATCTAATGGAATAGATTGGATGCTTCCTGTTCCTCTGGTTTGAATTGACATTGCTGATGGCGTGAAGAGGGCTAAATGCTCCTTACTTATATAGCTGTTGAATTTACTAATAGCCTCGTTTTTTTACTAAGATGCCCCAGTCTCTTTACTAAGATATTCAAGTTCTAGATCGAGTTGAAAAATCTGGAACGCGTATTGATTTAACTAGGCTTTGTTTATTTTCATAGACTCGATACTATGTCAGACGAAGAAGATTACTCAAGGCTACCCATCGAGGACCGACTAGTGCACAAGGTCTGGAAAGCCCGTAAGCAGGCGTATGAGGAGTTGGACCGGTCTTTCCAGGCCCAGTCGCCCCAAGCATTCGAGATCTGGAAATCGCACCCAGACTTGGTCGTTGCATGTGTTTCCGACTCCAATGTGGTGTCTCAAGAGGCAGCATTGGCTGCGCTGGACTCATTTTTGAAGTATGGTGGCAAGCCAGCTGTCCAGAACACCGCAGATGTCGTGGCAGCACTATGTGATAAAGGATTGAGCTCCAGCAGAGCTGGCACCAAGAAGAAGGTGATCGACGCCTTGCAGTGGTACGTGGAGCTTGGAGACCCGCAGAGTGTCATCGAACAAGTGATTCCTTCTCTGTCTGCGCGGTCACCAAAAACCATCGCTTCAGCAACGTCTGCCTTGGACGAAATCTACAAATCGTTCGGTTGTCAAACGTGTGCTCCTCAACTGGTTCTGGACCAATTACCCAAGTTGTTTGCACACGCAGACCGCCACGTCCGTGTCGAAGCCATCAAACTGAGTGTGACTCTACGGTCGTTCCTTGGTGAGGCGTTTGACCAGCTTGTCTTTCCTAAACTGAAGCCGATCCAGCAGAAGGATTTGACTAAAGAGTTTGCCAAGATCAACGGTGTTGCGCAGCCAACGAGAGGGGTGGGTGCAGGTGCCGCTGGTGCGGGTATTGCAGGTGCGGGTATTGCAGGTGGTTCAAGCGCTCGTACAAACACCACTACCGATATATTCATGTCGGATGCACCAACTGAAACTGCAACTCAACCAGCCGCTGCCGCTTCCGCTCCAACACCCGCCATCGATGCCTGGGATATCGCCACACCAGTCGATGTCGACGTGCCGTCGAACTTCTATCAGGAGATCGATAACCCCAAGTGGAAAGAGCGCGTGGCTGCATTGGAAGACCTCAAGCAGCGTTTCAACGTGGTGAAACTGTCAAACGCGGATTACATCGACTTGGTACGCGTACTGGGTAAGTGTATCAGCTCGGATGCCAACGTGCAAGCAGTGACGTTGGCTGCGGAGATCCTTGTGGAGATTGCCAACGGATCGCACTCGTTCCCTTACGTGTCCATGGTGATTGGATCGCTACTAGAAAGAACGAAGGAAAAGAAGAGATCGGTCGTGGTTGCGCTGAACAATGCTCTCGATGCCTGTTACCACTACTCGTCATTCTCAGAGATCTGCGGAACATGTATCCACTACATGTCGAATCGTGTGCCTCAAGTTAAAATCGAGTCCTGCCAGTACATGATGCGGTGCTTGCAAGAACCACCATCACAATCCCAGACCGATTCGATCTTCGAGACAGCTATCAAGCTTTTGGAAGATCCACAAGTGCAGGTCCGGAATGCTGCCAGTGAAGTGATTGCTTCTATGATGAGAGTGCTGGGTGAGCGGGCCTCACAACCGTACCTGATGCAAGTGGATGGTCGGCACATGCAGAAGATCCAGCAATACTACTCTAAAGGGCCGTCTGCCAAGGCACCAAAACCTCAATTACAACCACAGACGATCCCAGCCAAGCGGGCAGGTTCCCCAGTGCGCAGAGTCAGTGGACCACGGCAGGCGTCTAGACAGATGCCTCGACAGGTCAGCGACTCGTCTAAGCTGACGTCGCGGCCTTTGCACGCAGCGGACTCGCACGATCCAAGCGATCGCAGAAAGATCGAGAACTTGCAGGCTGAGAAGAGACAGTGGGATTCTGAGCGGGCCGAATTGGAAGCCCGTGTCAATGAATTGACACAGATTAACCGTGAAAACGAAAAGACAATCAAATCCCTAACGGAGAGCTTGGATGACTACAAGGGCAAGTATACTGTGCTGAGTGTGGCTGCCAAGTCCAAGGATACACAGCTGCGGCGGTTACAGAGCGATCTGGATGCATACAAGAACCGGATTGCTGCATTGGAGCACACTAAAGGCAGCGACAAGTTGGAACCGTTGCAAAAGAACGAGGGTGAACTAAACCGGCGCATTTCGATACTCTCGATCGAATCCGAGAAGGAGAACAAACTCACGTACGAAGTGGACACGAGTGACGAGAGTTGGAAGCACGCAGAGGAAGTAACCAACCAACTGCGCGCCCGGATCGAACAGATGAAGGCTCGTACGAGGTCGCTGGAACAGCACTAGTAATTTAATATAGGATGGAAATGTCGGAAATATTTTATTTTCTATAGTGACATGTCATCGAAGATCAAGATCCTGGTGCCCGTTAAGCGGGTGATTGACGCTGCTTTGAAGCCTCGTATCAACAAGACACATGACGGTGTTGAGTCGAAGGGTGTTAAGTTCAGTATCAATCCATTTGACGACATTGCAGTGGAGGAAGCGGTGAAAATCAAAAAGGCACACAAGGCGGTTGTGGAGTCGATTCATGCGGTGTCAATTGGCCCCGCCAAGGCCAAGGATGTGCTGAGAACGGCTCTAGCCAAAGGTGTGGACACGTCGTCGCTGGTGGACGTTGGCGAGAAGTCAATTGAGCCTCTGACGGTGTCGAAGATCCTGAAGGCCGTTCAGGAGAAGGAGGGCTCAAACCTGATCATTATGGGCAAGCAAGCCATTGACGACGATCTGGGACAGACTGGACAGATGCTGGCTGGTCTTTTGGGCTGGTCGCAGGCCACAAATGCGTCGAAAGTGACGATCAATGACGACTTGACTGCAGAAGTGGAACGAGAGATTGACGGAGGTATTGAGACCGTCAAGGCTCCACTGCCATTGGTGATCACCACAGACTTGCGGCTGAACAACCCCAAGTTCGTCACGCTGCCAAAGATGATGAAGGCCAAGAAGAAGCCACTGGAAGTGATCAAGGCGGAGGATTTGGGCGTTCCATTGGAAGATAGACTGGAGGTTGTCTCGCTGGATGAGCCTGCTGCCCGTAAGGCCGGTGTCAAGGTCCAGAATGTGTCGGAATTGGTCGCCAAGTTGAAAGAGTTGAAGGCTATTTAGATACGGTGGTAGATCTGATCTGGCCGCTGAAAAATATTACGAATCCATATATGACTACTACACTACAGAGGTCCATAGAGTTCCTCAGGCCGTATGTGCAGACCCACGTGTACGACCGAAACCTGACCCCATTATTTGTGGGCGTTTCAGGGCCTCAGGGTTCGGGAAAGACCACAATATCACGGAAACTGACGCAGGAATTGGCCGCTCAGTTCCCCACGTTACAATTCGTCACCTTTTCCATGGACGACTTTTACTTCACCTATAATGAGCAGCTGAAGGTGATCGAGGACAACCCTGGCAACGTCCTTGTCAATGGTAGAGGGCTGCCGGGCACCCACGATGTCGGGTTGTTGTTGAATTGCCTTGAAAAGCTCAAGACCCGTCAAGATGTCGATATTCCAAGCTACGATAAGTCCCAACACGGCGGAAAAGGTGATCGCGAGCCCGCTGACAAGTGGATGCACATTAGAAAGAGCGTGGACGTTGTGATCTTTGAAGGTTGGTTCAACGGCTACCCTGCGTACTCGAAAGAGGTGGAATTGAAGCTGAAATGGAAGAAAGTCAAGTTCGAGCAGCGGCCCGCTTTCGATCAGATTCGCGATCAGGATGTGTCAAAATTGAACACTGATTTGACTGCTTACCATAAGGTATGGGACTACTTTGACACGTTCGTGTGTATCACTACGAACAGCTTGGACAACGTGTATGTTTGGAGAATGCAGCAGGAACATGCGCTGATCAAAGAGAAGGGGACGGGAATGAGCGACGATCAGGTGCGTGAGTTCGTTGACAGGTACATGCCAGCGTACAGGTTGTACTATGATAGGTTGGATCAGACGTGTCGCGAGGTTCCAGGTGCTATCAAGTTACGCATCGACCTGGAACGTCAACTTGTAACAGATGTAACGTTTTAGTTTTACTAAACTTTTATCACCATGTCTTCTTTAAAGATCTTGCTGGAAAAGCACGTTAAGGTCATCACGGTGGACGGCCGGCTGCTACTGGGCACTCTGGAAGGCTTTGACAACACAACCAACATCGTTCTATCGGGGACCCGCGAGCGCATCTTCTCCTTGGACGACCAAACAGAGGAGATCCCACTCGGAGGCTGTATAGTACGAGGCAACGAAGTTGTGTGTATTGCCGACTACGACGAGGACCAGGAGGCCTCCATCGACTACACGGCGATCCATGCTGCCAAGTTGAAAGATACCAAGAACTCTTTGCTATAGAACAGGGCCCCATCCAGCTACAATTCACCAGGAACCCACGCTGGATCCATCTGTTTGCGCTTCACGGTCAACTCCAACAGATAGTCGATGGATTCCGTGTAAACTTTGGCCTTCCAGATCGTCTCTCCCCATATAAATATGCCATGGTTCCGAACCAGCACCGCCACCGTCCCTGGATACTTGCGTATCGTCGAAGCAATCGTTTCCTCGAGCTGATCTTCATGAGGCATGTTCTTGATTATCGGTATCACCAGAGTGTCCGTGTTCTCCAAATGGCCCCCGCCCACTTTGGGCATCGCTTTGATCTGTTCCACGTCTCTAATATGGAACTCGGTGTCGAACAGCGACGCTGCCAGAACAGCATAGATCGAATGCGTATGAATACACGCCCCGGCAGACCTGATCGTATACATGGCCATGAACAGGGGCGTACACGAAGACGGATTGTACTTTATCGGCGTTTTAATGTATTCCTTCGTTGCCTCGTCCATAATAAACAGGTCTTCTGGCGTCATTCTCTCCTTCTGGACTCCACTGGGTGCCAGATAGATGTGCCCATTGAACCTGATAGAGATACCGCCGCCGGTACCCGAAACCCACCCAGAGTTGTTGTAAAATGCCTTACAGAGCTCACAGATCACAAGTGAAGGGTCATCCTCGTGGTCTTTGGCGTCGTTTATCGAATACTTGTTGTCCCTACTCATAATGGAGATGGAGGCACATGTCAATTTTCTAATGAGATTTGTACACTAATAGATCGATTGGATCGGTTTTATATTATACCTTACCATTAGATGGCTCATTAGTAGATTATAATGGGTTCCATACCTACAAGTACCGCTCAATATCCTTGTCCAAATACTCCCAAACTTCGTTCCCCAGCTGACCGGTCGTACTAGCCAAAACGTCCGACCGGACCATATTAGGCTGGATCTGTCCATACGCAGAGACATAGATAGGAGGCTGGACCAAACCCACATCAGGACTGAGCAGAGCATATACTTCGCAGTATGAGCCATACTTTGGTGGATATCCTAGCAACTTGTCGGCCATTCGGGACCCCCAATCGGCGTCTCTGTTGATAGTGGTAGCCAAAATCCCTGGATGCAATGCTAAGCTCACAACGTCTTTGACTGGTGTGTGCTTCGTCCATTGATAGCTCTGGATGATGTTGATGACTTTTGATTGGGTGTATTGGTCATCTGTGTTCATATCATCCAACTCCTTCAAGCACTTATTATCATAATCCCAATTGACTCCGCCGGTAGCAGGAGAGAAAACATGGCCCATAGATGACACCCAGACAACTCTACACCCAGGAGACCTGCCCAGAAGATCTGTTAGCAACCGTATAACCAGCTGATGACCAATATTGTTGGTTCCCAACTGCAATTCGTAGCCCTGCTTCGTCCTGGAGCCCTGTGGTGGATGGGCCACTCCTGCATTTAAAACGACTCCATCGATTCTCTGCTCTTTAAGCAATGGTCTAATTCCTTCCTTGACAGTAGTGAGATCAGCAAGGTCAAAAATGATCCGTTCCAACTGTGCTTGTGGCACGTCCTTCTCGATCTCCTCGATGGCAGCCTCCAGTTTAACGGTAGATCGCCCGTGGACATACACTTTGGCTCCCTGAGCTAGCAACAGCTTGACAGTGCCAATTCCGACTCCACTGGTCGATCCTGTCACAAAGTATACTTTCCCAGTTAGATCTGGATAGTCCTTCTCAGTAAAGGATGGTTTGGAGGGGAACATGCCACGGAAAAGGATGGAAACAGTACTCATGGTGGCAAAAATCAATTGATACAGAAGCATCGATAAATTGCGAAGGCGGAGATTTTTCAGCACACTGCGATAAGGACTGGTCAACTTTAAACTATACATACTTATCTGTTTGGTCATCAAGATACCTCCAAACATCCTCACCCACTTTACCTTTGGTGGATTCCAACACATCTGTTCTGATCACTCCAGGGATCAACTGGCCGTACGGAGAAACATAGATTGGCGACTCGGCGTTCGCAATGTCGGGACTTAACAGAGCATACATCTCTGTATAAGACCTATACTCGTCGGGAAAACTCAGCCATCTAGAAGTGACCGTGGTTATCCAGTCCGAGTACTTGTAGATATCGGTCATATAGATTCCAGGGTGAGTAGCGACACTCAGAATGTTGCTACCGGCGTTATTCTGCCTCGGCCACCGATAGCTCTGAATGATATTGATGGCCTTGGACTGTCCATACAGATCAGTGTCATCCATATCATCGATTGCCTTAGGGCTGTTCGTCTCAGTGTCCCAATTGACCCCAGTAGGCGGCGAAAACACGTGCCCAACGGATGCAACCCAAACCACTCTACATTCTGAAGACTGCTTTAAGACAACCTGGTTCAGAAATCTCATCACCAAGTGATGTGCAATGTTGTTCACACCCAATTGCATATTGTAGCCTTGCTTGGTCTTCTGTGTGGTCTCTGGCATGGCAACACCGGCGTTCAAAACGATTCCATCCAGCTTAGGTTCTTTCAAAACCGGTGCAATGCCAGGTTTGATGGTTTCCAAGTCCGCCATATCAAACAGAATCGGAATCAATTGAGCATTGGGGACTTGCGCTTTGATCTCAGCTATTCCAGCGTCCAACTTAGAAGCAGATCGTCCATGTAAATACACTTTGGCCCCCTGGATTGCTAAATGTTTGGCCGTTGCAAGACCGATACCGCCAGTGGCTCCAGTTACAAAGTAAACCTTCCCCTGCAAGTCAGGATAATCCACCTCAGTAAACGTTGGCTTGGAAGGGAATAACCCCTTGTATAAGATGTACGGTTTGCTCATATCCAAGAGCAATTGAAGGCGATAATCCTACAAATCCGATTTTTCAGGGCTCCGATATATGTCACTATATATACTGATCAGTTTGCTTGTCCAAATATTCCCAAACGTCCTCACCAACCTTGCCCGTAGTCGACTGTAGCACGTCCGACCTGATCATGTTTGGCCACAGGTTTCCATACGGAGAAACATAGATAGGAGGCTCCACGGTAGCCACCTGTGGATTCAACAGAGCAAACAGCTCGGTATAGGCGCCATATTTTTGCGGAGAGCATCCTAGTTTGACAGAATAGTTCGTAGCCCAGTCTGCATATGTGTACAGACCCGTAATATACACGCCAGGGTGGATAGCCACACTGATAATGTTACTACCGGCGTTATTCTGTTTCGACCACTGATAGCTCTGCATGATGTTGATAGCCTTGGATTGAGCGTATTGCAGCCAACTAATAGTACCTTCGTTGTCCATAGGAGACTTTGTGGCCGAGTTCCAACTGACTCCGGTCCGTGGTGAAAGAACATGTGCAAGAGAAGCCACCCAGACGATTCTACAATCTTCCGACTGCTTCAGAATCACCTGGTTCAACAGTCTCATCACCAGATGATGACCAATGTTGTTTGTACCCATCTGCATGTTGTATCCTTGCTTGGTCTTGGCGCCTGTCTCTGGCAGGGCAATTCCAGCGTTCAAAATGATACCATCTAGCTTGGGCTCTGCTAGAATTGGGGCGATTCCTGGCTTGATGGTTTCCAGATCGGCCAGATCAAACAGCACGGAACTCAATTCAGCATCAGGAACCTCTGCCTTGATCTTCTCGATAGCAGCCTCCATCTTAGACGTGGAACGGCCATGCAAATACACTTTCGCCTTCTGAGCAGCCAACAGTTGCGCAGTAATCAAACCGATGCCGCCTGTCGCTCCAGTCACCAGGTAAACCTTTCCTTCCAAGTCAGGATAGTCCTTTTCCGTGTAAGAGGGCTTGGTGGGCCAGCCACTCTTCAGTATAATAGAAGCAGCGCTGATGCTCATAGTATAATGATCGAGATAAGAAATTAATTTACACCACTTGGGATAATTTCTCCCTTGCAGCGATGACCTCTATTCGTCTCTCTACCGAGTCAAATGACCCAATATACTCGGTAAAGTTCAGTGGCGACGGCCAACTGATAGCTTCTGGAGGCACCGACAGATCGTTAACGTTGTGGGACCTTAACAACCTGGATGGCGACTACTACCACGAGCAACTACATCGATCTGCCATCACCTCTTTGGCCTGGTCTAACGTCTCAGATGGCATCTATACAGCATCTGCAGACACTCGAGCGTGCCTATTTGACCTCGAAAAGGCCCAGAAAGTCAAGACGTTTGCCAAACATACCGACTGTATCAACGAACTTGCTCTCTCTAAGAGAGATACCCTGGTGACTTGCTCTGACGACGGTACTGCTCGTATTTGGGACGTCCGGTCCGGCCAAAGCGACATAATACAGACACCATATCCTCTGCTAACGTGTTGTATCGATAATCGCTATGTATACGTCTCAGGCATTGACCCAGCTGTGCATTGCTACGATCAACGCAAACTTTCTGCGCCCGTCTGGTCTCAGGTGGCCCAAACTGACCCGATAACCTCGCTGTCGATCCACGACGACTTTCTCTTGGTCAGGTCGCTTACACAGATCCGATACTTCTCTGGTCGCCGCCGCAAACCTTACGTCTTTGACGGTGCAACCGCTTCTAATGATGACTGGTTGATCCGCGCACAGATTATCGGGCCCAACGTCGTCAGTGGATCTTCTGACGGTCATATATATACTTGGGAGTTCGCTTCGAGGCGTCTTCTGACCCGAAAGAAGCTGCATTCGGGCCCAGTTTACGACATAGACGCCTATGAGAACCAACTGGTTAGCTGTTCTGAAGATGGCTCTTTGGTGCTTCAACAGACTCCAGCAAAAGATTTGGCACTAACTGATGTATAAATAGTGTCAATTCCACCTTATGATTACTAAATGTACACGTCACCTGCCTTAGTTGTCGAGTAATCGTCATATTACACATCAATTTACTTGTCCGCCACTACATCACATTGAATAACACGAACATTGTTAACGGCTCGCACTTGGCGCAACGGAAAAATTAGGTTGTGTCATTGGTTCGAAACTGGTCACGGTGGCTGAGTGGTTTTAAAGCGCCTCCTTGCTAAGGTGGTGGGCTATGCCCGCGTAGGTTCGAATCCTGCCCGTGACGATTCTTTTTTACTTTACCTCTTGATGATTTGATCGATAGTTGATTGAAGTGAAGAGTCACGGTAGTCGATGTCTTATTTAGTTTGTGAGAGGGAGTTAAATCCAGATGAGAATCACAGGAGAACTTGCCGCCTCTTGCGCAGTCACTTTCATGTGACATAAGTCAATAGGCACGAACGTCCCTCAGTTTACTCTTTAGGATTATCAGAATCCAGCTAAAGTTACCCATGTATAAATGGCAGATAGAGCCCCCTTTCCTTATACCACACACGTCCCGATGGAATCAACCAATATACCCACCAACACTTCTAGCATTGAACAGATCCCTAAGCCTTCCACCAATTCTACTCAAACAGACAGCAGTAAGGATGGAAAGTGGCCCACGCATGTTCGCACCGAAGAGGACTTCCAGAAATGTCAAACCATATTGGCGAGAAAGTCAATCAGACGGCTCCCCTATAACGAGCGTCATGCCTTACTAAAAAGTATTGGTTACTACGAATATCAACATGTCAAATATACAATATATTTGAGAAAGCAACAGTTAAAGAACGCAGAGGCACCCGCGCCGCTGGTAGCTGATGCTCTTTCCGAAGCCATCAATAATGTCTTGATATCACGGGAAATACACGCTATTGTTACGAAAGCTGCTAGCCATGCCGCCACTGAGGTTGCCGCTTCTGCTCCCGCTAGTATTTCTACTGCCTTCACAGAGACTGCTGCCGTCTTTGCTAGCGCCGCTACTGACTTGCTGGCTGTCTGCTGGAAGATCTACTCAATTGCTCAGGATGCTAAGAAAAATTCCGATACAATCATTGCTGCTTTTGACTGTGACGATTTTCATGAGCTCCAAGAAAGTCTACATGGTATGTGGGATTCGTCTATGAATTATCAACCCTTGATGGATACCGAAGAATTTCAAGACGCATTTGATGCTTTTGGATTAAACACTTATGATGCTTGTAAGAGTATGAGGGAAGCTGTTGGAGAAGTTAGTTCAGCTCATGTTCCGGCCCAGTTCTTTACTGAACTCTTGAACTCGACCACTGCCCTTGGAGCTGCTCTGTTACATGCCAGCAAAGTCCTTCGGCAATTGATAAAAGCTACAGAAGCTCTCGGTTGTTCAATTAATTTCTCCATCTACCAGATAGGTTACAATGACCTCAACGAACACTCAACCGGACTATAATGGAGATTTGACCACGTGTGTTCGAAATGAGAGGTGCAAAGATATTGAGAAAGGGACATCTAGAGAGAGCAAAAGCTGCAGCGTAGCCGGTATATGATGTTGGTGTTTAAGTGTGAGTGATTAAATTTTGGTAAACTATGTCTCCTATCTTCATTGCCTTCTTGGATTAATCCGAACGTGGACCCTGGCCACATTCTCTGGTGCTACCATGTTACGGGCAACTAGCTGACGATAACGCATACGACAACTATGAGCAGTACGGAGACGATGGAACTCTCCAGCAATAGCGTCTGACACCTGCCCCCAATCAAGCTCATTGCCTCGCAACCATGTATTCTCCCCATCTGCTGAGACCGAACTGGGTGTGAGAGTATTTGAACTAACTGTACGTGGACAACACTTGCCAATTGATCTCATTCAATCTCATCTCTATAGTAACGTCACCTGATGGAGAGGAGGTGAGAGATATAACAGTCAACCCCAGCGAGTTCATTTTGACGGATAATCTATTAGTCTACTCCATTAGTCTATTCTAAGCGATTAGTTGGCCTCTTCCTTGGCCTCCTCTTTGGCCTCCTCTTTGACATCAGCCGGACCCTCCTCTTTGGCCTCCTCTTTGACATCAGCCGGACCCTCCTCAGCATCCTCCTTTGGAACCTGCGACTGCCTTGGTGGATTCTGCCTCTGCTGAATCTTTCCAGTGTCAATGCCAAAGAATCTGTAGAGCAACTCGGCTATTTCATGCTTGTCAACCATGAGATTCAAATGCTTCTTTCCTCTCCACATTGGCATGAACAGGTTGCTTCCTTCAACTCTCAAGAAACACGAGCCCTCGCCCATCTCAGTAACACTTGCAGCGAATGCTTCATCGTTGAGCTCTTCAACAGCAGGATAGGCTTGCTGCAGGAGTATCTTGAACACAGCCATACTGCAAGTAACCTGACGAGTGAGAGGCATGTAGTTCTTGACGAGCTCGACGGAATCGTTCTGGATCCGCCATGGACAGTCGGTGTTCTTCTGAGACACAAACAACCGCACTCCACTATACACGAGCTTCAACTTGTCCTCATTCACCTGTATAAGTTTCTTGATGACGGGAGCAGTGTAGTAGATGGTACGCGAGGCGGTTCCAGTGGCATTACGGACCAGAGTACAGTCCTTGGCAAACTTATCATCGACATCGTAGAACTTCCAGCACTTGACGAGCTCCTCGTTATCCTTAGAAAGGTACTTGAACGGCTCCTCGATAGCATCCATTGGTGCCTTCTGCTTCTTTGCTGGCATGATGACGATCTCTTCTCCCTTGCGACGCTTGAATGCCTCTTCCTCGGGCAGCGACCGCTTTTTATCGTCGGACTTCTCAAAGACGGTGATAAAGAAACCACCAGTGTTTTGGTCCTGTGGGTAAACACGAATACAGTTGTCAATACCTGGAACGTCGGCTGGGAAGAATGAGTCGCCATATTGCTCGTTAGGCTCAGGAACTTCATTGCCCTGCTTATCGAACACTTTCCACGACTTGACACCTTGATGTCTAATTAGACCAGGCAAATCCTTGCTGCAATCGATCGTATGGATCTTATCACCGAACCTCTTGAGTGCAGCGACCACAACAGCCTCATCCTCAATCGGGTTGAGAGAACAAGTCGAGTAAACGAGACGTCCACCTGGCTTCAACAGCTGAATTCCTCTAATGAGAATGTTCAACTGCAACTTGTGAAGGCCCAAACCATTACCAGCTCTCCACTCCTTCCATACAGTGATGTTCTTACGGAACGTACCATCACCAGAGCACGGAACGTCGCAGAGGATGCGATCGAACTTGATGGATTCACCATCTTTATCAAGCTTGACGTTCGGGAACATCTGAGCGTCGTGGTTGACAACTAGGTAGTTTGGAGAGTTTAACCGCTTGATCTGATGAACTAACATGTGTGACCGCTTGTAATCAGAGTCGTTGGCAATGACAAATCCAGAAGGTTCGTCAGATTCCGAGTGTAACATCTCAACGAGCTGTCCAGTCTTCGAACCCGGTGCTGCGCACATATCCAGAACGTAATGTTCAGGCTTGATATCCATGAACAACGGTGGGACCATAGAGACGGCCTCTTGACGAGAGATGTTACCCACCTCGTTCTCGACAACGAGGAACTTCTGAACAGCAGTAAAGTCAGGGTCTTTCTTGATAACTTTCTTTGGAAGGTTGATCTGCCAGCCGAGTTTGTTCGGGTACCAAGGCAACAGGAAGGGCGGCTGCTCGCTCTTGATCTTAGGCAGAATGCGCTCAGTGAAGAACTGCGACACATCGGCCACATGGTTCTTAGTACCGGTAATCCTGAAAGTAACAGGTAAAGCTTCTTGGAACGTGGTTTTCATCTTAGCAAAGTCGTCCTCAGAGGCTGGAATTCCCTGAGCTTTATAGTATTGCTCCCACTTGGCGTTTTCCTTGACAATCTCTGACCAGTGGCGCTGCCGGCGCACTGGGAAGTTACCTTTACGACGTGCCATGAGTTGATAGATGGTTGAAATTTTTTTTTCAGCCTGTCTGATCTATCTCATCTGAACTAGAGCCTTGGCCAGCTTGGTTGTCTTGGCCATTTTGATTTTCAACTAGCCAATCTTGGACCAATCGGCCCAGTGCAATCAGTGCTGTTTCATCCAGGAACCCTGTGAGGTCGTCAGCATCGTCCTCTCGACTGATTCGGTCCGCCATGTAGTAATGTAGACACTGTAATAGCTCTGAATCGGGCAGATCAACGTTTGTTTGAGCCCGGACCTGGTCTCTAGTCATGTACGGTAACTCGGCAGGATCGATGCCCCACGACATCGACAGTAGTTCGTCCCAGGACATCTTTTCAGCACCGGAAATGACGCGTAACGGCTGCTGATACCCATCTTGGGTGAGTTTGGGCACCTGTGTGTGATCTATGGGCGTATCGTGCGTATCATTCTGACGAGCCACGTAGCCGTATCGTGGGCCTGCCAGATACTCACCAGCACTTGCGTGGTATACATCTAACTTCTGCTTTTTATACTTGAGGAGCTGATCCATAGCTAGCGAAGAGTAGAATTAAATCTTAGCCCTATATTTAATGAGCAGTGATCAGCTAGATGCACTCAACCGGCAGCTTGCAGCGCTAGCGGTGACAATTGGGGCCAAGGAGAAGGCTCTGTTGGACAAGGAGAAGTTGTACGATGACAAGTTGGCTGAAGTTAACAGGATGATAGCCCGATTACAGGGATTGTTGGATGTGGAGGCTGGCCAGGGACGAATACCCGACTCCGAGGTGTATGAGAAGCAGAGGCAGGTTGGAGACCATATGGTCGTGGTACCTACGGTCCCCATGTACGATGAGGTGACAAATGCGACCTCCCCGACGGGGTTGGAGACCAAACAATCCACCACTGGTAACTACCCAGATACTCATCTACGCCGTCCCAACGGGACTTGCTCGTTTTGTGGGAAGCGAGGACACAAGCGGGCCAGCTGTCCGAAGAAACTACTAGGATCCACGTAGAAAAATGTATTGTACATACGGCAAGAACGTAGAGAAACGGTTTGTCGCCTCTAAAGTGACGGAAGGCGGGTTTCTCACTTTCCAGCGATCTTCTCGCCGCCACTGGCCATGGCCTCACGTCTGCTGGCATCTTGCAACAGATTCGTGTCCACGTAGGCCGGCTTCAAGTGGATATATCTGATGGTAGAGCCTCTGATGAAGACGCTGCGAGTGGCAAGGAAATGTGGATATTTGTCGACGTCGGTGTGGATATTTTCAAGTTTTATGTTGAGGAACTGGTCGATGGATCTCAGCGTGCCAGTAATCTTGACATCGTTCTTCAACTCGACGGTAACCTCTTGCTCAACAAGGGTCTTAAAGAAGGAGAAGAACAGCATGTTGAAGAGAAAAATTTTGGTGGTCAACTTAAACTTGGCATCAAAATTAATTGTTAGTTGAATTGGCTATAAACAGGTATAAATAGTTAAATAACTACTCCAGCTTCTTCCTAGGGTTCTTGGCAGACTCCTTAAGGAACTTCTGGAGTAAAATGATGTTGCTCTTGGTTGGTTTCTTCAGGTTATTCATCACCATCAGCATTCCAGTCAGCAAAGCCAGAGCTCCAGCTTGGTGGGCGGCAGCGATGTCGGTTGGCACGATGTAGATCAGAGTCGAGATACCCAGGGCCAGTTGTAATGTGACCAGTCCCATACTGACATTGAGCCACCGGTAGGCAGATTTAGGAATGGTTGTCTTGATCCGATGCGAGTACATGTGGAGAGCGAAGACGGAACAGAACGTGGTCATTGCCATGATACGGTGGTTGAACTGGACTGTGACCGGATTCTCGAGCATGTTGCGCCAGAACAGATCGGACTTGTCTTCACGACGGCTGTACAGAGGGTCCATGGTCTCGGTCTTTGGAGGAATGTAGTTTTCTCCCATCTTTGGGAAGGTGTTGTAGATGAAACCGGCATCGAGACCTGCCACGAGAGCTCCCGTCATGGCGGTAAAGAAGACAAGGCCAAAGAGTCCCTTGGTTAGTCTTATGAACCGCTGGAACGACGGGGAGCTCACCTGTTGGAAGATCTTCTGGTACTGTTCCGGGTTGGCCATCACTTTATGGTCGCGCAGGATAGAGAAACCGGTGGAAATCATACAGCAGTAGACGGTGAAGGCCGTGGCCAAGTGTGTGGCGAGTCTGTAAGGCGAGACGGTCGGTTTGGAGCGGCGGTCTTCGAGCTGTTGCTTGTCGATACCCGAGTAGACCATCCACCAACCGATGAATCCTTGCAGTCCGAGCAGCGAGCAGATACCCAGCAGCTTGAATGCCGTTGGCGGAGACACCTTACGTCTGGCAATGTAGTAGAGAGTAGGCAGAACGAACACGGTACCGATGAGACGGCCCAGCAACCGGTGCGACCACTCCATACTGTAGATGAACTTGTACTCGTCGAGCGAGATGTCTGAGTTCAGTTCTTTGAACTCTGGGCTCTGCTTGTACTTGTCGAACTCTGCCTCCCAGTCTTCCAGGCTCAACGGTGGGATGGCACCTGTCACAGGCTTCCATTCGGTGATCGAGAGTCCCGACTCTGTCAATCTAGTGAGTCCTCCGAGCACCACGATCGCAAACACCAAGACCGACGTTCCGATACAGAGGTACCCGACCGGCTTGGCCGTGTTGATAGGCCACTTGGAGGTGGATTCAGACGATGATTTCGACTGCGACGACTCAGGCTTCGACTGTGACGACTCAGCTCCCGAGGAGGAAGCCCCAGGCATCACAAACGAGTCCGCAGTGGCCGCCACAGACGACTTCTTGGTCGACTCCAACTGCCTTAGTGCGCTCGTGGAGAAGAACCGCTTGGTTAAATCGACTCTTGGCCGTCCATTCAAACTGGTCAAAGTGGTATGGTCCGATTTCCTAAACGTCGATTTGATGTAGTGAGACAGCACCGCCGACCTCGATCTTCCCGTCTGGATCAGAGATCCTGAACACACTTGCTCCTTGAGTGTTGTCTTGAGTCCCGCACTGAGGATCGAGGTGTTATTGATGAAAAAGAACCGTCCTCGACAAAGCGACATGGTAGATACTGACGGAAAAAGTTGGAGAAAATTGTCTCCCCATATCATCTAATAGGGAGATCTATATACATTGCGAGATATGATGGTTGCGGCCATCTGACCAAGTGTAGAAACCTGTAATCAATCTAAGAATACTTATAGTAGTGGGACCAAGCCAAAGTTGCGCCCGTTTTAGCGCCCAGTTATCTGGTTGACTCAGCCTTGCCATCTCTTACTACGGCAATACTTGAAGCAATTTTTAGATCGTACCCTACCCACGTTTCCGTCATGTCGCCAAACCTCGAAACGAGGACCGATTCCAGCATAGAAATGTCTGGAATTTCGACGACGCGGTCCGTGTCGCAGTCGGTACATACCGAGGGGACTTCTGGGACGGCAGGTACGGCCAAAGGGGCTGGCATTCGAACAACACAGACTTGTTCACCAGAGTTTGGATCCATCGAGACGCAAGGGTCTTCCACCCATGCACAGGGGCCAAAACTTCGAATAGGACTCGTACGCAAGCTGTGTGACTCGTTGCTGGGTATATCTCGGGAGTATCCATCGGTGGGAGGCCGTCGGTTGCCGCTCTGTACCAATCCTGCTAGAGTATCGTCCAACTACGCAACAGTTAAGGCCCTGGATGGCCAGACGTTGCTTGTGGATGAACGCAAAGGTATGCCGTACCTTGACAACACGATAACATCGTCGAAGTACACGCTGCTGAGTTTCCTGCCTCGGCAGCTCTTTGCACAATTCTCCAAGCTAGCTAATTGCTACTTCATGATCATTGCCATATTGCAAATGATTCCTTCCTGGTCTACCACAGGAACATACACAACAATCATCCCGCTGTTGGTCTTCATATCTATCTCGATCATTAGAGAAGGTTACGATGACATTCGCCGACACAGATTAGATCGCCAGGAGAACGAACATATAGCTACGGTGATCTGTGAGGATGAGGTTGGTCAGATCGGCCGGGACCAGATCGGACAGGACCAGATCGGCCAGTCCAATCATGGCTCTAGTCTGACCAGATTACGCGCTGATACTGTCAACAGCACTACGAGGTTGTGTGCCGACACTGTCAGTAGTACCAGCGGATTACATGCCGATACTGTCAGCAGTGTTGACAGTGATCGACCAGGGGTGAATTCCTTTACTAAGAAAGCTGCTCTCCGATCCACAGACCTCACTACCAAAAAGGTTCAGTGGAGAAACATCCGAGTGGGCAATATCATCAAGCTCGAGTGCGACGAATGGGTTCCTGCCGATATGATTCTGCTCACCAGTACGAGCGATCTGGGCGAAACCTTCGTTGAAACGATGGCTTTGGATGGTGAGACAAATCTCAAGAGCCGTCTACCGGTTGTCGATGTGCACCGTGCTGCAAACACCGCTAGAGGTCTCTATGGACTCGATGCGACAATTCTGTCCGAAGATCCCAACCTAGACCTGTACAACTACGAAGGATCGTTGCTGATGACCGACCCGGTCACAGGTGAGAGCACCAAGTATCCATTAGGACCATCCAATATCATGTATAGAGGCTCGATTGTGCGCAACACCAAGTCTTGCCTTGGTTTGGTCGTCTTCACTGGTGAAGAGACCAAGATCCGTATGAACGCCATCAAGCGGCCGCGGATCAAGGCTCCAAAGTTACAGCGTGCCATCAACTTGATCGTCATCTTCATGGTGTTTGTTGTTCTGTTCTGTGCATGCTTTGCATTCATGGGTGAGCATATTCTCTACAACAGATACAAGAACCTCACCTGGTACACATACCAAGAGGACGCCGGAGTCGCTGCTACGTTGGTTGGTTTCATCATCATGTTCAACACGATGATCCCGCTGTCCCTCTATGTTACCATGGAAATCATCAAGATCATGCAGATGATTCTCTTGCAATGGGACATTGACATGTACGACTCTGCCTCTAACACGCCGGCCGAGGCACGTACGGCCACCATTCTAGAAGAGTTGGGTCAAGTCAGCTACATCTTCTCCGATAAGACGGGAACTTTGACCGACAATCTGATGATCTTCCGCAGATTCAGTGTGATGGGCACATCGTGGGAGCAAGGAGATCCCGATCCACCCATGGAAGATATGGCGAGCGGTTCTATCACATTCAGTGGCAGACCAAGCATATGTTCACTGACGAGCCAAGACAGAGATCAATCAGATAAGATTCGGTCGTCTACTGACCTTATCGAGTACATTCAACAGAACCCTACCACGGACTTTGCTAAAAAGGTGTCGTTTTTCTTCCTGTCGATTGCTCTGTGCCATACATGCCTTCCTAAACCGAACAGCGAGAAGATCGAATACCAGGCGTCGTCTCCAGATGAGCTGGCATTGGTTCATGCTGCCAGTGACATGGGTTACATCTTCATGAGCCGGAAGCTGGGTAAAGTGATCATCAAGACTTTCCCACAGGGATTTGATAAAGCGCCCGTCCTTGAAGAGTACCAAGTATTGGATGTGGTTGAATTCACTTCCGCTCGGAAGCGCATGTCTGTGATTGTGCGGTTCCCCGATGGTAAGATCCGGATGATCTGTAAAGGAGCCGATAATGTGTTGCTCGGAATGTTGACTGCTAGTGGAGCTGTGTTCAACCAGCAGGAGAAACTGTCGGTGGAATTGTCTTCACGTCATCGGGCTGAGGTTGATGCTGTGTTGAGTAGAAGATCGATGGCCAGCTCTAAGAGAACTTCAGGATTGAGTGCAAGATCGCGAGTGTTGAAACGAACTACAACAGCTATGAGCATCGATACGAGCACTCCACCAAGGACCCCTGCACCATTAGAAAGTCTTCCGACGGAAGCTGAACTGAACAGCGACGAGTTCTTGATTGGCCGCACTTTGAAGCACCTAGACAAGTTTGCCACGGACGGACTGCGTACACTCATGTATGCGTACCGAGACATCTCTGAGGAGCAATACGCAGAGTGGTCCAGAACGTATGCTGCTGCCAAGACGGCTGTTGAAAATCGAGGCGAGAAAGTGGAGCAAGTTGGTGGACAGCTCGAGGAGAAGTTCACTTTGCTTGGATGCACTGCCATTGAAGATAAGTTGCAGGAAGGTGTCCCGGATACCATTGAGAAGTTGAGGCGTGCTGGCATGAAGATGTGGATGCTGACTGGCGATAAGCGCGAGACGGCAATCAACATCGGTCATGCGTGCCGTCTGATCAAGGAGTACTCGACGGTGGTGGTTCTATCGAAGGATACCAACAGCATGGCGGAACTGGGATCGATCATGAACGCTGCAGAGATCGAGATTGACGAAGGTAATGTTGCACATTGTGTCGTTGTCATCGACGGCGCTACATTGTCAGAGATGGAGGAGGATATGACCATTCTATCGGTGTTCGTGTCTCTCGGCGTCAAGGCTGACTCTGTGATCTGCTGCCGTGCCAGCCCATCTCAGAAGGCCAGTCTTGTGGGTCGTGTCAGAAGCCATCATAAGGGTAAGGTGACGCTGGCCATCGGTGATGGTGCTAACGACATCTCTATGATTCTCAATGCAGATGTGGGAATCGGTGTGACTGGACGCGAAGGATTACAGGCAGCGCGGGCATCAGATTACTCGATTGCTCGGTTCCGGTTCCTTCAGAAGCTGCTGCTGGTTCACGGTAGATACAACTACGTGCGGACGTCGAAGTTCGTGCTATGCACGTTCTATAAGGAGCTCATGTTCTACCTGTCGCAGCTGATCTACCAACGTCAGACCATGTTCACAGGCTCTTCCCTGTATGAGAGTTGGTCTCTGTCGATGTTCAATACTTTGTTCACCAGTTTACCCGTTCTTTTCATCGGTATGTTTGACCAGGACCTCGCTCCAGCAACATTGATCGCTGTGCCTGAGTTGTACTCTATGGGACGTGAAGGTAAGATGTTCAACCTGCCAATATTTGTGAAATGGATGCTGTTGGCTGCAGCGCAGTCGGTGACACTTTCGTTCTCTGAGTGGTACGTGTGGGGCTTTGGGGCCACCATAGACAATACGACGTATCCGCTCGGTTGCGCGCTATACACAGCGTTCCTGATTCTCATCAACACCAAGATATCGTTCGTGGAAACGCACAATCTGACCAAGATGTCGGGTATCTCATGGATCATATCAGTGGGAGGATGGGGAATCTTCTGTGTGCTTCTGATTGGATTGTACGGCTCGAAGAACGAGTCGATCTTTTACGTTCATGAGGGACTGTTGCACACATTCGGACACGACTACACGTATTGGTTTGTGATCTTTGCGTTGACAATTATAGCTCTGTTCATGGATTTGATGGTTCATGTACTGCGACTTTTCCTGGCTCCGAACGACACGGACATTTTCCAGCAGTTGGAGAAGAAGCCGGCGATCCAAGAGAAGCTTGAGCTGTGTGCGTACAGTGAGCTGAAGCAAGGATGGTGTTGGGAGCACGAGTCGATGATCAAGGAGGAGAACTTGGAGAACTGGTCGCCACAGCGGCGCAGATTGCATTACATAAAGTCGTTCCTTCGCAAAGGCTCGATCCACACATCTAAGGCGACCCGCAAACGGGCATCTACAATGGTGAGCCCAACAGAGCTTCCACCAGACTCGCCGTCGGTGGTGGCATTGGCGTCGTCGGACCGGTACGATGTGGAGATGCTGCCTAGTGGGCACGTTATCCGCAAGAAAGCCGTGAAAGACGAGACGATCGACGAAGAGGCGATCGACGAGATCCTGGTGCATCGCATGGAGGTGGCAGAGGAGGACGAATAGATACTTCAAGAATCAATAAGCTAAAGAGAAATAAAAAGGGGTTGGCGTCTCAGTTGAATCTGCTCAGGCGGAATCCTTGTTCTTCGAATAGAAGACGGCAAAGGAGTCAACAATGGCAAGAGTAGTTCCGACAATAGCACCAACGACCTCGTAGAGAGGCTTGGAGGAGACATCTCCGACAGTCTTAGCACCCTTCTGGGAAGAGAGGGCGTAGACTGTGGCACCAGCAGCGACCAAAGTAGTCAAGTTCGAAGTAAGAAGTGGGTACTTGACGATAGTGACCTTGGTGGCGGTGGCAAGGCCGACAGTGTAGCCGACAATGTTGCCGTAGAGGGATCTGAAGAAGTTGTCTGCACTCTCTCCAGCCTTGGCGGCGTCCTCCTTGATCTTGGTGCCGGCCTTGACGGCAGCGTCCTTGATCTTCTTTCCGGTCTTTGCAGCGGCATCCTTGGCCTCGCCACCATACTTGCTGGCGGCCTCCTTGGCCTTGGAGCCCTCCTTCTTGGCAGCGTCTTCAGCCTTGATGGCGTCGGCCTTGGCCTTGGCCTCAACCTTGGAGGCGGTACTCTTGGCCTCGGCGGCGTATTTGTCGGCGGCGGCTTCCGTCTTAGAAGCGGTGGCCTTGGCATCGGCTTTCACGGTCTCGCCTTCCTTCTGGATGGCCTTCTTGGCTTGCTCAGCGTCAGCGCTGGCTTTCTTCTTGATATCGGCGGACGAAGACATTAGTGATGTGGTCTGCGATTGTTGGTCGATTGTAGTGGAGAGTTTGTAAAGGGATCCTTCTGACTCTTCTTCTGGTTCGTCCGGTAGTGGTGTACTATCCGAATGCTTTGGTGGGGGTGCTGGGCTTTGTTGCTGTTGTGGCAAACTGGAACGGCTAATTGACCTGGATAATCTGCGGGCTGACCGTTTAAGGGACGATGTGACAGATTTTGCAGGAGATGAGGTTACTGAACTCGAACGTGAAGGCTGCTGGTTGTCTTTATTCGACGATTTACTGCCTCGATGCTTAGAACTGGTTCACTTGCGCGTAATCCAATGCTGGGAGGGAATTTTGAAAACCTTCGAAATAGGATGATTAAAATTTTAGAAGGGGGACGACCGGCGTAGTATGGTGGGGCTGCACTGATTGGAGAGCGAGAAATGATTGCTCAATTGGGACGCCGCAAAAAGATCGTCACAACTGAACAGCCATGCGCCGCAGCAACCGCTGAGTTGGAACTGTGCTCGTTTTGACCTACCCAGTTTGCTTTGCTGCTCTGTGCGTGCCTGCCACCTTCTCGCCGCTCCCTCCATACGCTCCTGGCCACGGTGGCCGCTTCACGCAGCCTTACTCCGGGTCGGGATAGTGGTTTTTTTTTTTTTCAATCAGTACGCGTAAAAGCCATGCCATCCTTTAAGCCATCCATGTTATCGTGATAGCCACGCCAGGCGGCCAAGTCGTCCCTTCTAAATGTTTCTAATAGTGTCCTACCTGTCTCCCAGGTTACACGCGTGTCGTTAGTACGGTTCTCGGCGGGGCCGGCTGGGGCGGACCGCAGTTACTTACATCTTGAGCTTCATGGTGAATAATCAGGTGCACGGATGTTTTCAGGCTGGAGATTCGTCTCGTGATTCTTTCTCGGTTCAAGAGTCGGGGAGGTATTTGCGATTGTAGTGCCGCTGCTTGACAACCTGTATCAATCAGCTATCGAACCTGGACGAGCTTGCAATAAAGAAAAAACTATTGTACAAGACGAGAGATCTACACTTTTTCCCCGTATCTGATAAMCCCCCTCCAAGCACCGGCCGCCGCCACTCGAGGCAGTCCGGACCGTCCGATTTCGATTCCTGCCCGAATTCACACCACTCTGCTACCCAATATGACCCCACTCAGATGGGACCATTGGGTCGGATCATGGGAAATCCTTGGATCACCCAGGGTTCGTCGCAAGGTCACGTGACACCGGTGCCTCGTCCCTTCCTCGCTACAGTCACAAAAAAATTCTCATTCTCATTGAGTAAGTGAGTGAAAAATTTCAAGCTTTCATCAACCAACTACACTTCATTCTACAATGACCGCCTACAAGTACGTTGAAGAGCTCCACAAGAAGAAGCAGTCCGATGTCATGAGATTCCTGTCTCGTGTCAGATGCTGGGAGTACAGACAGAAGAGCGTTATCCACCGCGCCTCCAGACCATCTAGACCTGAGAAGGCCAGAAGACTCGGCTACAAGGCCAAGCAGGGCTTTGTGATCTTCCGTGTCCGTGTCAGAAGAGGAAACAGAAAGAGACCTGTGAGAAAGGGTGTTACTTACGGTAAGCCAACCAACCAAGGTGTTTCTCAGCTCAAGTTCCAGAAGCCACTCAGAGCCACCGCTGAGGGCAGAGTTGGAAAGAGAGCTGCCAACCTTAGAGTTCTCAACTCTTACTGGGTCAACCAGGACTCCACCTACAAGTACTTCGAGGTCATTTGCGTTGATCCAAACCACAACGCCATCAGAAGAGACCCTGCCTACAACTGGATCGCCAACCCTGTCCACAAGCACAGAGAGGAGAGAGGTCTTACTTCGATCGGCAAGCGTTACAGAGGTATCAAGAGAGGCCACCTGTACAACCAGACCAGAAAGGGCAGAAGACACAACTGGAAGGTTCACAACACCTTGTCTCTGTGGAGATACAGACACTAAGTGTCCAGCTAGTGTGGTCTGTGCTTTTCAGCTGCATGCCAAGGTTGAGATCTCGGTTTACTAATTTGTAATCTAAACAATATCGACCATCTCATGAGAGTAGATCTATAATATCCGCCGTATCGCCCGCCGCCCCCCTACTGACTCCAGCCATTTTGATCTATTAAACAATTCCATTAAAACAATCCCAAATCATTCCGCCTCTCCTTTTCACCCGCTCATCCTAAATTTTTGACTTGGTCTAATTATTCTACTTCCAACCATCATGGCTGATTCTTATACAAAGACCGCCATCTTGTCTGTCTACGACAAGACTGGCCTTCTGGACCTCGCCAAGGGCCTCATTGACCAGAACGTGCGCTTGCTCGCCTCTGGCGGAACCTCGCGTCTCCTCAGAGAGTCCGGTTTCCCAGTCAGTGACGTCTCTTCCATCACCCACGCTCCAGAGATGCTCGGAGGCCGTGTCAAGACTCTGCACCCGGCTGTTCACGGAGGTATCTTGGCTCGCGACATCGACACCGACCTTGCCGAGCTCGCAAAGTACGATATCAGCAAGATCGACTACGTTGTTTGCAACCTCTACCCATTCCAGGAGACCGTTGCCAAGATCAACGTCACTATGCCTGAGGCCGTCGAGCAGATTGACATTGGAGGTGTCACGCTCTTGCGTGCCGCCGCTAAAAACCACGCTAGAGTCACCATTGTGTCTGACCCTAACGACTACCCTGCCTTCTTGGACGACTTGCAAAAACACGGAGAGATCTCGCAGGACTTGCGCAACCAGTTTGCTCTCAAGGCCTTTGAGCACACCGCCGACTACGATGCTGCCATCTCGGACTTCTTCCGTAAGAGATACGCCGAAGGTAAGGCCCAGCTGCCTCTCCGTTACGGTATCAACCCTCACCAGAGACCTGCCCAGGCCTACACTCTGGAAGGTGACCTTCCTTTCACCGTCTTGAACGGTGCTCCAGGTTACGTCAACTTGCTCGATGCATTGAACTCGTGGCCTCTCGTCAAGGAGTTGTCTGCCTCGCTCAATCTGCCTGCTGCTGCCTCCTTCAAGCACGTGTCGCCTGCCGGTGCTGCCGTCGGTCTGCCCCTCTCGGACATTGAGAAGAAGGTCTTCTTCGTCAGTAAGATCGACAACCTCTCGCCATTGGCCAATGCTTACGCCCGTGCCCGTGGTGCTGACCGGATGTCGTCCTTTGGAGATTTCATCGCCCTTTCCAACATTGTCGATGTGCCAACCGCCACCATCATCTCCTCCGAGGTGTCTGACGGTGTCGTTGCTCCAGGCTACGAGCCTGAGGCACTGGCTATTCTCAAGAAGAAGAAGAAGGGTAAGTACTGCATCTTGCAAATCGACCCTAACTACACCCCACCATCGATGGAGACCCGCCAGGTCTACGGTGTGTCTCTCGAGCAGAAGCGCAACGATGCCATCATCAACTCCTCCTCTTTCAAAGAGATCGTCTCCAAGAACACACAGCTCACCGAGCAGGCCGTTGTCGACCTGACCGTTGCCACCTTGGCTCTCAAGTACACTCAGTCCAACTCCGTCTGCTACGCCAAGAACGGGATGGTGGTCGGCCTCGGCGCTGGTCAGCAGTCGCGTATCCACTGCACCCGTCTTGCTGGTGACAAGTGCAACGCTCTCTGGTTCAGACACCACCCTAGGGTGCTCGGATTCCAGTGGGCCAAGGGTGTCAAGAAGCCTGAGAAGGCCAATGCCATCGACCTTTACGTGACGGACCAGATCCCAACCGACGAGCCTGAAAAATCAGAGTACGAGTCCAAGTTTGCCGTTCTTCCTGAGCCTCTCACCGCTGAAGAGCGGAAGGAGTGGCTGTCCAAGTTGACCGACGTGGCTCTCTCGTCGGATGCCTTCTTCCCATTCCCTGACAACGTCTACAGAGCTGCCAGATCCGGTGTTAAGTACATTGCTGCACCTTCGGGTTCTGTCCAGGACAAGGCCGTCTTCGAGGCTGCCGACGCCCATGGAATCGTCTACGTGGAGAATTCAATCAGACTATTCCACCATTAGTTCAGTAATACAATCAAAGCAAGCCATTGAGACTCACCCAAGTAGCTAAATAGAAGTGATTTAACGATAGACAATAAAGAAATGTATAAAGCCGGCTGGTGACGGCCCGTATCTTGATCAATGCAGAAGTTATGCTTTAGTGGACCAGGTATGCAGCGAAGTAGACGTAGTCCACTTAGGCTTGTAACTGCCCGATCCTGTACCTGTATCATTGTTGTTCTGGTGTCTTGGCTGGAAGAGACCTTCGGCGAACTCTGGCAAGTCTAAGCTGTCAAAGTCGACCAAGTTCAAAGAGCCCACCACTGCTGGAGCAGCGATCAGGATGACAAACAGAATCAGCACAGCAAAGTACAACACCGAGTACTTGCGAATCATCCGTCTTCTGAGACGGGCCTGCTT
Source organism: Pichiaceae sp. JCM 15000 (assembly GCA_001950555.1). NCBI lineage: Eukaryota > Fungi > Ascomycota > Pichiomycetes > Pichiales > Pichiaceae > Pichiaceae sp. JCM 15000. Next base: position 1,547,153 of record BCKB01000001.1, on the reverse strand, counting down.
CAATGAGTAGATAGGTGGACGGATCTGCTTGTTTGGCTTCAACCAGAACAGCATCAGCGAGTGCCACTTATCAAAGTATGGAATGCACAGCAATGGGAACTGGCAGAACAGCAAGAAGTGGCCAAGCACAAAGTCTCCAGCAAACTGGGACATCTCGATCGTCTTGGCAACAAACTCTCTGCCTGGTTGCGTAATGGCAGCCCAACCAAGTCCCGATCCGTACCATTTACCTGTCCAGAAGGCAATGTTCGAGTGATCGTTCTTAAACTCACGTGTGAGGAAGAGCAAAGTCATGATCTTGAAGATGAACCGTTCAATGTAGATCATCGTGATGATACCCAGGCACACACGTGAGAAGTTGAATCCTTCTAAGCACCACATGGCCAGGTAGAAGATGAGGTGGACCACCAGAGCAATTCCGTGGGCCACACCGGCCATAACGGCACCGGTCTTCTTACAGCAGACACCCAAGAGTGGACCTGCGCAGCAAGAGCAAGCCAGGCAGACTGCAAGAACACCCATGTTGATGACAACTGGGGCCAAGGCGCAGATGACAATACGCAAGACGGAGTTGACCGTCTTTGGCTTACGAACACCGGTCTGCGAGTTGATGAAAGTGTAGGCGACGAAGAGGCCGGCAGTATAGATGGCACAAGGAATCGTGTCGGAGAAGATGATGTTGGTTCTGTGAGGTCTGGCAAAGTCTCCGGCGGACTTCTCCGAGGAGTCGCCGATCGTCTTCTGTTTAAGACCGGTGACTCTGGAACGGGTGAGTCTGACGTATCCAATCCACGAGTTGCGGTGCCACTTAGTGTTACCACGAGACAACCACCGGATGAAGTCACGGTAGTCGATGAAGTAATCATCCCAGGCGAACTGGTGTGGGTTGAACAGGAATGGAGAGAACATGAAGGCAATGACGATGGCCCAGAACCACAGCAAGGCAGCCTGCCAGTGAGCAATGGTACCGAACAGCAGCATCAGCAAGAGACGAGCTCCCATGTAGATGGTGGACTCGGCGAAACGCGAGTACAGGACAGAGAATGGAATTCTCGACGTGGCGAAACCTCTACCGGTGGCAATGTATCTGGCACCACCGACACAGATATCGTTCAACAGAGACGAAGAATAGATCTGGGCAGTGAACACCTCAAAGACTGGCGACATCGAAAGGAAGTCGCGACCAACACGGTAGCACATTCTCCAAACACCTCTCTCGATGAGCTCCTGGATCAACAGTGGCACGAACGAGATGAAGAAGACAATGAAAATGGACAGGGTGTAACGTCTGACCCAGTCAATGGCTGGGGTCAAGTTGTAGCATCCAAGTGGGTACATCACATCGGTGATCGGCTTGTTCTTGTTGTAGAGACAGATGATCGATTCGTGGGCAAGTCCGTTCAAGTTGACGACAGTCAGCATGAACATTTGCAAGGACAACTGAATGAACAAGTTGTTAATGTGGAAACCCAAGTGAGCATAGTAGAAGGTGAGGAAACGGTCGAGTGGAAGCTGGGTACCCAAGTAGTAGTACTCACGGGAGAGCATCTGCTCACCCATACCGGCACCAATCTTGGTCGTGAAGTTCAGAATCGAGCCGAATCCGAGATCTCTACCCTTACCACACTGGAAATACTCACAGTGCTTAATACGTCCACCACGGCACATGGCAGTCATACCGGCGTAGATATCCTCGTTCAAGTGCAGTCCCTTCTGGGCCTTGGAGATACCACCACGGGTGGTCATGAAGATAGCATTCAGGAAATCAGGGTGACCATAGTGGAGTTTACCACCGATCTGGGCAAGAGTTCTGGCGAACAGGGTACCGAAGGTCTGCTCCTTACCGGCAGCAACATCTCCGAGAACACCAGAGTTCTCCGAGAAGATGTACTCACGGGCACCGACGATGGCAACAGGGTGGGTCACTTTAACAGGCTCCTTATTGAGCGATGGAGCGTATGGGTTGATATGCTCGACGCTCAACTCCTCAAACTCGGCCAAAACGGAACGGATCTTAAGACACTCTTCCAAGTAGTTGTCCTGGTTAGCATCAATCAACTCAAGGTATTCACCTCTCGTGAAGATCAGGGCATGGTTCTGGTTATCAGACTTACCGTCACCAAGGATAGGGTTACCGGAAAGCTGGACTCTGAACTTAGGTCTTCTGCGGCCATTCTCCATGACCTCACAGTGACCGTCGATCAGTGCGGAGTAAATACGAGGCTCTTCACCCTCTTGGAGAGGAGGCTCCTCGTCCAAGTAGGCAATCTGCAAGTCTGGGTAGGCACGGAGCAAGAACTCGGCGTTCTCCAACTCCTCTGGCTTGAATTTGGTAAGACGTTGCATAGAAACAACAAACTTGAACTTACGTCTGGCCATACGCTCGAGCTCGTGCTCAAGACCCTCGGCGTTACCGCCGAACATCTGCACAATCTCAGGGTTCTCCACACGGTAGAGCAACTTGATAGCACGGGCGTAGTTCATGAATCCGGAAACAGTTCTGTACAGGGTCTGGGACCGAAGAGAGGCCCAGATACGTGTACGCAGAGTGTACTCAGGGGCAGCAGACTTGAATCCAATACAGTAGAATGGCAAGTCGTCGATCTCCTGCTTGACTTCGTCCTGCTTCTCCTCACCGGCGTTCTCGTAGGCAGCAGTCTCCTCGGAGAGGATCTTGGTGTCCTTGACGAAGCAGTCCCACTCAACAGGGTGAAGCTGCTTGAGGTATTCCAAGAGCGTGACACGAGAGTACTGGTCCTCCTCACGGATAATCTCCTTCAAAGAAAGTAAGATCTTCTCGGAGTAGTGAGGGGTGAAGACGGTGAAAGTAGGCATGTTGTCCACAGGTAGAGGCTCTGGGATTGGAGTAGCCAAGGACTGTGCAAAGAAAGAGATACGACGCTCAGCCTCGGAGTTCTTAGGGAAGTACTCGTTTTCAAAGTTGTTGTCATCCTGGGAGACGAAGAAGGTTGGAGCACGCAAAGTTCTCTTTCCTTCGACCTCCGATGGAACCTGGTGGTAGAGCAACTTCTGGACGTGGTCAATGGCAAGCAAGTGCTCACGGTACATCGAGATGATGATGGCGTTCCAGACTTGCGAGATAAGCACCTTTGGCTTGTACTTGATCTCCATATCGGTAGTAGCGAGAATCTTGGAGTAGACACGCTTTGGCAGACGGGTGTAGATGTTTCTCCATGGGGTGAGGATGGAGATGCCAAGGTAGAAGGAGCGACCAACCGAGAAACAGCAGTTCACCAAGATGTACCACATGAAGGTATCGAGGAAGAACAGAATGAAGTCGGTAGCGAACATAAGACCAAGAGTGATCCGGGCCTGCTGAGCACACAGCACACTGCCGAACCATTTCTCACCGGTACAACGCATCTTGGACTCGGCCAGGTTTCTGATAGGGTCACGAAGGGACAGAATCAGGAACCAGTACGATTCAATGTACTTTGCAATGAAGACGACAAACCACAGCAACCACGACAAGTACATGTCAAGGCCCTGAAGCTTGTAGAAAGAGGCTGTGAACGTCTGCTGTGCGACATAACGACGCGACGAGTTCTTCATGTAAGAACTGAAGAGTCCACCGAGAGGCATACAGGACAGGTAGAGGATGGTAACGACGGCCACGAAGAAAGACACAATCGAAATGGCGTAAGCGATCTTGGAGTAGGTGTTGAAGCCAGTCCAGATGAACACAAAGCATGGCAGGGCGAGGTTGATGGCAAAAAGGATGACCGAAAAGAGCATCCGGCGCGACAGGCGCTGCCGTCCAGGCCAGCGTCTTGGGACGAAGATCCATTCGAAGAGAGTAGCGAAGATGTTGATGAGACTGGCCACGGTACCACCGAGGGCAGTGACAGCCCAGCGAGAAGATGCAAGAGGTTGGTTGTTAACCACCTGGACGTAGTTAATCGTGTACAGGGATGGAGAGTTGTAAGCGCAGTACATCCAGAAGATGGAGATGTGGATGATCCAGATACGGTTGAAGTTCGTCACGATATGCAACCATGTACGAACCTCCTTGTAAGTCTTGAAGAAGGCCTTGTCCCAGTCGACTTCGCCGATCTTGAAGTAGCGTTCTTCAGATGGGAAGTCGATCAAACGGGTGCCGTCCTCAGTGACCATTCTGGCAATACCTTCAGGGTACCAGAAGAACTGGTTGACGTCGTCGTATCCGATGATCTTATTGTGGTCGCGCTCGCGCTTGACGAAGCGGCCATCGACCACCTCGTAGACCTGGTCTCTGATGAACTGGTAGATAGGAGTAACCACCCGGTTCAGGTAGTCACCCTCAGGGACAGGGTCAGTGCGCTGCCTGCAAGCTTCGGATCCCAAGTAGTCGAGGGCAGACTTGTAGAAGAAGCAGAGCATCTCAGGGAGGAAACGGACCTGGTTGGCCTCACCCCAGAGAAGCAACCACAAAGCAACCTGCTGAACACGCTCGAACGGAGTCAGCTGGTTCATCTTGGCTTTCCAACGGTAGTCGGCAGCCTGCAACGAATCGTCACCTTCCAAGTCAGCAAGCGTCTGAACGGTGTCATCACCGTTGGTGTCCACTGCCTTGCGGGCTTTTTTCGACTTGCGCTTGGCCTTGCGGGCCTTACGGCTGATCTTACCAACATCCAAGTTGCGGAATCCGATCTCATCGTCAACGTCCATCTGGGCAGCAAAGTACCATTTTTTGAAGTTGGCAGAATCACCTCCAATGTAGTCGGCGTGCAACGACAACAGTGCCTGGGCTGGCGACATCCGCGAGGAACGCGAATCCAGCATCGTCATGAAGTAGTCGAACATGTTACGCATGGAGTCACGCTGGAATCCAAACCGGTTCGTCAGATCAATGAAGATATCCTCGATCTGCTCAACAGTCACAGGAGCCTGGTTGTCGGCGGTCCAAGCCGGGTACGGATCAGTCGGCAACACAACCATGCCCTGGTCGTAAGGACCGGCTCCGTAGATCGGAGTGGAAGCACCAGACGACCGGCCAGCACCGTAGCTCATCTGAGAAGGTGTGTACTGGGTGCCGTAACCGTCGTAAGGGGTTCCGGGAGTTCCAGCGGGTCCGTAACTAAAATCGGAGTAGGCCTCACCGTCGTGGCCACCTTGCTCGTAGTAGCCCTGTTGAGGAGGGTACTGCTGTTGATCATAGTAAGCACCACCTTGCGCTCCTTGGTCGTATCCAGCGTAGCCCTGACCATAGCTCTGGTCATAGTAAGCGTCCTGGGATCCGGCAGCACCTTGGGGTGGCAAGTTCTGATCGTGGTATTCTCCACCTTGAACAGGGTTGCCATTTGCGTCCATCGTGATCCCATTCTGGTCGGTGTAGTAGCCGTTGTTGGCCCCGTTGGGGTCATAGTTGTCGTTATACGACATGTTAATCAACAACGAGCTATAGTTGAAAACACTTGAAGAGAGGAAAAAAGCCTAGTTTCAGCCTACCTCCTGGATCAATAAAAAACGCGGTTTGAGAATCTCAGGAAAAATTTTAAGCCTGATCTGCTTCTGAATTCTGGAACGTAACCTGCCAGTTAAGGCTGTCAGAATGTTGGCAGAATGACGGCAAGGCGGCAATCAACCGGATACCCGGCTATTTTATTTCTGGTCTTAACCTACAACCCATGGCCTAATGTACTGTCAGGCGTCCACCGATGCGCTGCCTGTCCCTGCTACCACAAAAGGGGGTGATTCTCGAGTCCCTTTTGTTCCATCTTGTTTAATTTTTTTTTTTTGTATCCCTGTTTGATCTCCTACTACTGTTGAAAAGAAAGGAAACCAATAAAAAGCAAAGCGCGCCTCGCTTCCAAAAATAACTTGTTGGTGGTGTACGGTCTTGGAATTCTCCCGAGGGTCCTAGCATTCAGTCCTGATATGCTGGAGAACGTCGCCCTAATCAATTGCTGTAGATGTGACCCTGTTGCGACCCAGAAGGAATTCAACCTACAGCCTTCTGTTCCGTATTCAGTTGAATTGCTATTACCTGTGATTGGTGCCAACCACGTTACCGTGGCGTTTGCAGCCCATTATCGATACTATAGTAACAAGATTTTGTGGGTCGTATTGATTATTTTGTTTATCAACGCGAACAAAACACGATAATCCGATCCGCGTTTTTACTCGGCTTTCAATACAAGAGTGTCCAGTGCAGGGTCTCCCATTTGAGACACTCGACTTTTCAGAAGTGAGCGGAATCCCGATTTGTTCCATTTGTTTTCTGTAGCCTTGATCGATTCAAGTGCCAGCTTGACAAACAGCTCCCTTGGCTCCTGCTTGGCCTCCTCGAACAGGATTCTATCCAGTAACTCCACCGCATACACTTCCTTTGTTAGTAGATCTTCTGCGAAGAGTGATTTCAAGAGATGCTCCGAGCTGATCAGCCCCCTGTTTCTAAACTTCTCGAGCACGAGGTATCCAATCCGGGGCTCGTTGTTCCATAAGCGGATAACAGAGTTGATGACCCAGTCCTGTCTCTCATCGTAGTTGTCAATGTTCAGGAACTGGTCGTTCTCAATGGTCTCATCCACTGGCAATCCCAAGACTTTGCGCAACTTGTCTCCACAGAGTTCTAAAGCTCCACCCTCAATAACAGACAGAGAACGTGATCCGATGATGCAAACAGACTGTGCAACGAGAGCCACGATGTATCTCTCGACATCAACTGCTTCCAGTTTGGGCTTTAATTCCACCACAAGGTCATTGAAGCTTTGTAAAGACTCGCCCTCCTGGATGTTGGTGTAGATTGCATGGCATGTCTCGTGAGGAGGGTGGGCCTCGTTGTTGAACAGGTACTGTTCGATCAGATGATACACTTCTGCATTTCCCGAGTCTGTCGACTTTTCCGTGGAAGCAGCCTTGATCTCCTCTTGCAGTACACTGTCGTTCTCTTCGGCACTTGTGGTGGATAATTCCTCTCCGAAGAAGGCAGTGTCGTACTCTATCAACTGCTGCTTATCCTTCAATGCCAGGTTCGTGTAGTGGCTCATTTCTGCAGGCAGAGACTTGCGGATCTGGTTGGGAGTACTGATTCGCACCTCTTTGGCGATCACATTGCGGATAATGTACTCCTTTGGATTGTACGGGTCGTCCTCCAATTGCTTGGCCTCTTCAGCCCATTCGTCCCATTGCCAATCGAAGTTGAAGTTGTCCAGTTGCAACAACATCCAGCAGACATACCGGATCCGTAGGTCAAAGTCAAGCGATTCTGATTCCTGGTAGAGTGTCTTCAAAGCTTCTCCAACCACTTTAGAGAACGGCACTTTCTCGTTCGAGTGTGGGCTCCGACGCACCAATGTCCAGTCGCGGCCACAGGTATCAGCTAGCAATATCTGGTAGTACACACCAGGCAATGTTGACTTTGGCAGCGCAAACATCAAGTCCAAGATCGCCTCCACGATTAGGTTCTCCAATTTCCACGTCGACGTGTAGCCTTGCTTGAACTCTTCATCAATTCTTCTAGCAGAGTCTAGCATGGTCTCTTTCATTGAGTCGGGAATGTCAGCGTTGTTCTCGAGATCGTGCACAAGGTCCACTCCAGTGCCCATATCATGGACAATGGTCAACTTGTCCTCAGAAGAGTTTGGCTTGGCAAACAGCTTGTCGTTAAAGTAGTGCCATGTCATTAGCAACTGCCGTGACACTGTAATCCGATTGAACTCCATGTTCTGTACAATGTCCTGGATCACATCACGAATCAAAAGAGACACGTATGATTCGATAGGAGGTCCCAGCTCCAGATCCTTATTCAGAAACACTTGCAATGGATATCTCGAGCTTTCCCATAACTGATCGTTCACTCCAAGTAATGGAGCCTCCAGAAGATCCTTGGGCACGCTTAGACCCAAGAAGTGGTGTAATGTCTCTTCCTCCCTTGGTGCATCGTCGTCTTTGCCGCTCTTGATCTCCTCGATGAGAGGTGCCACCAACTCTCCAACGTTAGGAAAGATCGAAAGGTCCAACGGTTTCACCGCAGCCAAAGCCAGCTTGGCCACATTCTGTGCAGTGTAAGGAGGGTTTTCAGGGAACTGCGGCAGTCCATCCTCCTTGATCTCGAAGTTCGATGCCACTTCGACCAAATCTTGGCATTGAGACTTGATCTCGTCGTCGTTCTTAGCATTCAACAGATACGGGATGGATAGTGTGAATCCCACAAACACCAACTCAGAAGCACCGTGCCTGTTGTCTCTCTTGACGTTGGCTAGTTCCAACATGTCCTTGTAGAACTGGATGACCGGCTCGACGCTGTCGTAGATCGGAATCATAGTAGCCAAAAATCTTGCAATCAACTTCAATCGAGTCAGCTGTCCACAGTCCTCATTTTTGTTTTGGCCATCAAGTAACTCCTGTGCTTTAGTCTCTATGAACGCAACTGTATCAGCAGCTATTTTCGAGTTACGTGCGTCCGCCACTTGTAGCAGAGCAGACACCAAAAACACTTTCTGAGGCTGTTCGATGATAATCGCGTAAATATACTGGGTGAAATGGGTCCTAAACTCCTCAGACCCCCACTCAGTAACTATTTCCTCGCTCAGCGTCTTCAGCTCGAGTGGAATCTTGTCGTTGTAGTCTCCAAGGACCGCTATCGAAGAGCTAAGGTTCTTCATCACCTCAACCTCATGGGACTGTCTAGGCCGTCTCTGGCGCTTCCAATGGGGTTCTGCACCACGGTCCTCGTAGCTACTGCGTTTGGCAGCAGGTCCACGTGGCATAGCCGGCTCGTAGGCAACGTCGTCGTCTTCGTCCTCGAAACCTCTCTTTCTTGACATGTCTTTAAAGTGAAAGTTTTTTTGAAATGCTATATGTTATACAGATCAGGCACGGTCAAATGTAGTGTTCGTTCTAATGCTGGGCGTACTAGCCCCACTTCCATCGCTGTTGATGCCTTGACCCAGTTTCCTTGAAAGCTGACTGTTCAGTAACGTGAGTTTGTTCACCTGGACCTCCTGTTGACGGATCTTCTCGCTGTTAATCCGCATGTCGACATCTCTCTGAGCCTTGAGGTTCTTTAAAGCCTCCCGTAGAGAGTCCCGTTGTGCTTGTAGCGCGGTCAGATCGTCTGAACCGTTCAATTGCTCCTGCTTCATACGCTTGTTCTCGAGCCGGAGCTCGTCGTACTTGTTTGAATCCGACAGACTATCGCCAGAACCGTTCTTCGTGAGGATTTCCACCTGGTTGCGAAGATCTGGTAGAACCGAGTTCTTCAACTTACGGTTCTCAGTCGTCAATGCGGCAAGCTTAGCACTCAGCTCCTTGTGCTCCGTATCCAACAGCTCGGAATGGGCCTTGCTGGCACGCAGTCTCTCTTCAAGCTCAACGACCCGGTCCCGAAGCTTGGTGTTCTTGTAGCCGAGTTCCGCAAGCTGAGAGCCATCGTTGGCGCCATTGGATCTCTTCAAAAGAAGCTCCTCAATGGCGTACCGTTTTCTGCGCTCTTCAGCAAGCTTCGATGCTAGCTCTGAGACTTTAGCACTGTCTTGGGTGCCTTCGAGGGTAGACTGCTCGACTTGGTCCGACGAACGGAGCTTGCTCTCAAGAGCAAGTTCCCGAGAGATCGAGCCGGCAAGCTCGGTCGACACAATTTGTAATTCCTTCATGAGATCTTTAGAGTCATTCAGGATTCCCAACTGTGAGACGGTCATAAGAGACTTGATGTCAGACGTTTCAGCATTGGTGCCCGAGGGACGGTTCCTGGTGGCCGTCTGCTTTGTAGGCTGGCGACGTTGAGTGGTTGTTCCTAGATCGACAGACTTGTCAGCTTGCGGTCTAGAACGCTCAGTGTAGCGAACAGCTGTAGATGATTCTGGGTTGCCGACCGGCTCCGTTGGGGTAGGTGGCACACTGGTGTTTGGCCTCTGGAACTCGTTAGACAGCGGTGACATGACACTCTTCTTGGACTCCTTAGACTTGCGCTTGTCGACGTCACTAACGTTCATGTCGAGGAAGCTCGTTGTCATTTGACTGTCAGAATCGTCTCTTGGAAGACGGACTGTCAGCCTGTAGTTCATGAGGGACTCGTGGTTAGAGACCGCAGGGCTGTCTGGCAAGTGTGGCAGAGGTTTGGTCGATTTGTCACTTGTCGTTGCCTGTGTTGCACGCGACTCGGTTGTATTCAGGGGTGCTGGAGCCCTTGCTTGAAGTCTGGTCTTCTGCGGCAGGTTTGGCAGTGGTGGCACGGCATTCAACGAGCTGTACTTGGATGGGTTCGTGGCTGGCGGCACAATAGATGAATTCGTTCTTGAGGCCTCCTCAGTCCTGTCCTCAGGTAGTTGGTCGATACTCAAGTTCTTGGAAGATGCACGCCGCTTGAACTTGTTGAAGAAGTTCTTTGGCGACTTGGAGAATGCATTCTCGATTGTGGTTGCAAACGAGTGGCCACTGCCACTGCCGGTACGGCTGTGACTCATGTGTGGAGTCCACCGCGATGCAGACCTAGGAGATTCGGTACTCATAGTGTCGTCATCGGTGAAAGTGTGTGGTGGAGGACGTCTTGACGAGTGTCTGGAACCCTTGTCGCCAGAGCCCAATTCCAATGAAGTGTCAGAGGCAACCTTGTTATGATTCGAAGTAAAGCTGGTGTTGCTTCCCTTAGGAACAGTTGGAATGAGAGTAGAGTACTTCTGGTGCTCCGGAATCATACTCTTATAGTGCTGGTTGGCGTAGTATGGGTGGCTCGAAGCGTTGTTCAAGTCCAGTTTGGTCTCGGGCTCCTTCGTGTTGTCTCCAAGAGTAGCATCAGTATCCGCACCAGAGAGCATTTTCTGTGCAGGTGTGTGGTATGAGTGCATGTCGACAGCAGTATGTTGGCTATCACCTTTACTGTCGGTTGGCGACTGAGAGTGAGTTTGGTGTGTCTCCGTCAAGTCGCCGTAGTCCGAACTTGCATCGACAACGGATGGGGGTGAGTCTGGCACTGCTTGCTTGGGAGGAGAAGGTTCTCTGGAATCCTTGAGAGGAGACGAGTGTCTGCTCTTGACAGGAGATTCGTTCTTCATCGGAGATGCCAGTGCAGTTTGGAACGAACTGTTATCCAGAGGTGTCCTCACCTGTGAAGAGTTCGACGTGTCGGTTGTCGTCCGAGTCACAGTCTGGGCAATCCTCTCCGGTGAGTATACTGGAGGTCTTTCTCCAACACCACTGGCATTGGTCAATTGTGGAATGTCTTGGGAGAAAGATTTCGTTGGAGAGGTTTCTCTAGACTTGAGAGATGGGATTGAGACCGGATTCTTGTAAGGAGAAGTCTTCAAAGGCGACTGCTTTCTCTCTGGTGATATTTGCTTCTCTGATGATTGGACATGGTCGTCCTCTGGAGACCGCGAGATGTCACGTTGCACCGGTGTGGCAATCATATCCTCAGGAGAGGTCTGGAATGACAAGTCAGAGGCAACAGAGTGTTCTGGAGTCTCGTATATCTGAGCAGTTCTCCGAGGAGAGAAATCAGTGGTGCTCTCTCTAGCAAGAGGCTGCTGCTGAAGACGTGCTGGAGACTGATGACTACGGACAGGAGATTGTTGGGCACGAACAGGCGAATCTTGCTGGGCACGAACAGGGGATGTCTGCTGGTACACTGGATCTTCCTGCTGCTGGCGCACCGGAGACACCTTCTGTGAAGATGGTTGGTACTCTGGAATGCTCAAGTCGTCACGCTCTGGTGAAGGCTCTGGCAAGATGACCTTCCTGGTAGTCTTTGGACTCGAGCTGAGACGGGCAAAGTCGAGAGAGTCTGCACTAGTACTCTGCACAAAGCTATTGTCGGTACGCTCGGTGTCATCCTCGTCTGCTTTGCATGTATCAGGAGTTTGACGGATCGAGTCGCTGTCGTAAGAAGTAGATGAGGAAGCGTAAGAAGATGCATCGTTGACTAGTGCTGGAGCCACAGGCTGGATGTAAGAGTCGCCTTCTTTGTGGGCGATTACCTCACGGACTGGCGATTCGGACTCGTTGTCATCTTCGTCATCACTGTCGTTGAAAACGTAACGGTTAACCTTGCCCATGGAGGCGTGAGGCTGGAAAATCTTTGGTGTAGAGGTTGTCTTCTTAGGCGATCTGGACGTCGGGATCTGTCTAGCCGGCTGCTGAGCAAACTGTTCATCCCTAAGCTGTGCCTGTCTGGTCTGCAACTCTCTTTCCTGCAACTCTCTTTCCTGCTCTTCGCGTTCATGCTGGGCCTGTTCCATGCGTTCCTGCTCCTGCTGGCGTGCCTGTTGTGCAAGAACGGCAAGTTGTGCTTGCTCTGCTTGGCGCGCAGCACGGGCCTGTTCGTCCTGGCGAGCTTGGGCCTCTCTCTGAAGTTGCTCCTGTCTTTCCTGTGCAACGTGTATAGACTTGGCCCTCTGGTAAGGGTTCTGAGGCTGGTCGGTCTCCTCTGCAATCTCAGTGATCGGTTGCTGCTGATACTGTTGGTATTGCTGTGGTTGCTGGTACTGCTGTGACTGCTGGTACTGCTGCGGCTGCGGCTGCGGCTGCTGGGAGTACTGTTCAGGGTACTGCTGTTCAGGTGGACCGTAGCCAGGCTGAGCGTTCTGTTGGCGACCTTGAGAACGAGGCGACCCAGGCTGTGGCAGGTCCGTGTACGAGTTATTGTTAGACTTGCGTGGAGAGCCGCCACCGTATCTAGAACGTGCAAACTGCTGTCTTGGAGGCATGAAGTTAGCACGAGGTTGTGTACCGTAACTCTGCATCGACATGGTACGTGGGCCACCGGAGCTCTGTGGCGGAGCGTAGCCGACTGGAGCCATCGGACCAGCTCCCATACTATTGAGACGAGGTGCAGGTCCCCCGAGACTATTGAGGCGAGGAGCGGGGCCACCCATGCTGTTGAGGCGAGGAGCTGGCCCGCCCATGCTCTGTAAGCTCATGGCCCGGTTTTGGCCCTGCTGTTGCATACGGTTGAATCGGATCAGGTTCATCTTCTTCTGCATCATCTGCTGCTTCCGGTAGTTTTCGTTGGTGTTTCCGCCTGGAATGCCCACGGAACGGCTCTGTTGCTCGGAGCTGAACGTTGGAATGAAAGTAGACGTATCACCATTAACACCGCCCATGTAGCGGGCTCCACGCATATGACTGAGCTCGTCCATGGAAATGTCCTGCTGGCTATCGCTGTTGATGTTGCCATCACCGTTGAAGTCGTCATCGTCACCGTCGCCCGCACCTGCAGCTCCGTTGTGGCCAAACTTGTGTTTCAAGAAGCGATTCATTGAAAGATTTGACATGGATCCAGAGAACGACGCGAACGATCCGTGACGAGAGTGCGCGGTTTGGCTGCTCATACTGTTGATATGTGGCTGGCTGTTGTAGCCATAGCCCTGGCCTTGGTAAGGGTAACCGCCGGGCTGTCCCGGGTAGCCCTGAGACCCGCCCTGGTACGCTCCAGTACCCTGAGGCGCGTTGACTGGGGTCTCGTGCGCAATGTTGATAAAGGCGGAGTTTTGAATGGCCGTCGTCGTGCTCGACTGCGGCAGCATACCGTCCATACCCAGTTCACGGCGCCGACGGCCCACTGTTGACATCGCCGCTTCCATATTCGATCTAAAAGCTGGCTAAGTACAACAAGTTGATGTAAATTTGATTCGGATCGGAACCTTTGGTTTTTTTTTCCACCAACAACCTAACACCTGTTTTAACCGTGAATGGGCTCGTCGCGAACGGAACAATTAATTTTCAGGGCATCGGCGCGATTTTGCTGGTTGGTTATAGAGTGGGATTGGTGGTGCAATTGAGCTGGCCATGCAGCAACTAAGCTGGTCATGTAGCAATTAGACTGGCCAGACTGGGAAATGTGACTACACTGTATCATTCTACTGGCAGTCCTGTCCTCTCTGAGGCGTCGCGGTATACATAGCCGCTTCTAACGGATAAACAATGAAACGATTAGTTCAGGAACATACCGGGCTGACGTTAAAAAAAATAGAAGAACTAGCTAGGATTGATTAACTTTACGGGAAATGTTGAGGTCATTATTCAGTCTGTTTGGATTGGATTACTCACCCTGGTTCGTGTAAGCACAGTGGTCGAAGTTCTCATCGATACCAGTAGCACCGTCCAAGTTTCCCCACCAACGAGGGAAGTCGTGAGTGGTGTTAGCACCACCGGCTCCAAAGATAGTGAAGGACAGGATGAAGATGGCCACTTGGGCACCACCAATAAGACCAGCCGAGATAACGTAGTTGTACTTCTTGAAGAAGGCTGGCTTGTACTTACGCCAGTACCACTGGGAAAGGAAAGCGGCGATGAAGAAGCAGGTAATGGAGGAGTTGACTCCGACACAGAGCCAGCCGATGTACCAAACGAGGATAGGCACGTTGACGTGGTTGAATCCCCAGGTTGGCTTGATCTTGTGGGCGATCCAGAATGGAATTGGCAGGAAGAATCCGATAGCCAATGAGATTGGGATCATAAAGTAGGTTCCGTTGATCGAGAACATCTCCTTGGCAAGAGCTCCCCAGGCAATACCTTGAGTATTGTACTGCTGGACGTTCTGACCGGACCAAATAACAGAGGTCGACTCGATGTTTTTCAGCAGGTCGAACTGGGCATTCACCACAGAGTTCATGATAACGTAGTTGAAGATGGCACCAATGAGAGTACCAAGAAGCTGGGCAAAGAACACGTCTCTTGGAGGCACCTTCATGTATTGGGCCTTCTTCAAGTCGGCAAGCAGCAAAAAGGCCTGTCCAACAGAGTTGTAACCGTACAGCGTGAAGTACATGTTGGCGAGCGGGTTGTTCTTCTTATTGACGAAACCTCCAATCATCTGAATGACGGTCTGCATCTGGGTACCACCGAATCCGAACAGGGCGTAGATGCCACCGAGGAAGAGCGTTAATGGGTAGGCCAGCACGATAGCAAAGAGAAGCATGTACCAGGTGAGCTGGGTATGTCCGCAGTAGATGCAGACGATGGCGATGACGAAAGTGAGCACGAGCAACACCCAGTACCACCAGTCTGGCACCTCCTTATACTTGAGCATGGCTCTGAGATGGATGTCGTCGTATGGTTCTGGCACTTGTCCATTGGCATCGAGACGAGGGTCGGCGCCGATCTTCTTCCAGAACTTGATGTTGTCCTTGATGTTCAAGAACCAATCCTTGATACCGTAGACCCACTGGTACGAGGCAGCGAGCTCCTTACGGTAGAACAGGTACATGTAGGTGAAAGTAGCACCGACAGACAGGTTGGTCACAAGCAAGTAGACAGCGTAGGTGGCCGTCATGTAAGGAATACCTTCGACTTTCAAAGCGGCCTCGTCCAGATTGTAGTCCTCGTCCAAGATGGCCGTCTGGTTGTACACGACGTAAGCACCAGGAACGGAGTCGGTAGAGTAGAGCGACTGCGACAGGAATGGGAACTGCTTGGCCTTCCAGACGTTTCCGTAGTAGACACCGACGAAGACGACGATACACAGAATGTAACCGACGAGGTTGTTCATGGTAGCACTAAGTGGGGTCAAGAGTGGAGACGAAGTACTGGCAATGTAGTCCCAGTCAAAGCAGAACGACAGCAGTCCAAGTCCCTCGTTGTTGTTGGTACCGCCAAAGATACGCGAGACCGCAGACGAGTGAGGAGCAGCTAGGCATGGAATGGAGAAGCCGATCAGCCAAGGGAACACCCACTCAGGAATGATCTCGTAGAAGAACATGGCAGCAAATAGCCAGTAGAACACTTTGATCTGCTTCTTGGTACGGTCGATGGCGGCCGGGTTCTTGTTGGAGTTGTGCAGAGCGTGGATGGTCGACACCTGGGCGAGCGTGTTAGGGTAGAACATCTCGGTAGGGTAGAGCAGGGCCTTCTTGAGACCCAATCCGATGAACGAGTAACCGAGCAGCTGAGACGAGAAGGTCAGGAAGATACCGATACCGGCATTGACGGAGGTTCCGTACCAGAGCTTCTGCACAGCGATAACCTCGATGGCCAAAGCGCACGAGGTGGCAGAACCGGCAGTGATCGTAGCAATGGTCAGCTCCTTTCTGTTGAAAGGACCTGGGTTCAGCCACTTGAATCTCTTTGGAATCACACGGGCTGCAAACTCACCCAGCGTGTTTGCAATAAGCAAGAGGAAGACACCATCGACGACGATGGTCTGCGGCTTGAAGTAGAAGAGACACTGCAGGACACCTCCGAAGATGGCAAGTCCCACTCCGATGACGAACGAACGAACCGTCCACACTTTCTCGGTGGGGTCATCGTAAACGTCGATGACTTGCTCCACAATGGCCTTGTTGCTGTCGAAGGTGTGCTTGTCGAGGTTGCTTATGTCACCAAAGTCGGCGTAGTCGTCCTCCTCGTCAACGTTGACGAGTCCATCCTTCTTCTCCAATGAGGCCTTCTCATCGTCGGTGGCCGACGAAGATCCTTGCACTGCAGCCTTCTCCTCGTCACTGATAGGGCCTTGGCCCTCGTTGGATATAGCCTCTTCGATTCCTTCACCTTGAGGTGTACCAGGATATTGCGTTGGCATGGTTGTTAAGGGAATCTACTCGCGATTTAGAGTAGATAATTTGGCACGACACACTTCACTTAGCTCGTATGCCCTTATACTATTTGGAGAAAACCTGTCTGCCCATTCTGAGTGACCAGATTATCACCTCGGATCTTGGATGCCGTGCGGTCGTAGGGCACCCACACTATCCTCTGTTCTTTTCTTTTTTCTTGGCGTTTGTTTTTCCCACCGGCGAATAGGGAGAGCCCAAGTAGATGATCCAGAGGAAAGCCATAGCCACAAGACGGAATACAGTCACCCCATGCTGTCGATCCAGTATCGCACTGCTACATTAGATCAGCTAATCGACTATTATTTAATGCTTATCAGTAGCGAACTGATGGTTGTAAAAATGGATATGCTCTACTTTCCAATAGTCGCACTGCATGCTTTCCGCGGATTACGCTCAATTGCCTGGCATGTAGGGAGGGAGGACATTGATAATGCCGCTAGCTAGTTGTAGTTGTGCGTCTGCTTTGGCGTAATTGGAGTGGATTCTGTTTGGTCATTTCGGAAGATCGCTCACTTTCCCCACTATATTATACCGTTTCGTGAAAAATGTATGCCAATCGTTGACTGTTTTCAACTGCTTCTCCGTAAGTCCACTGTAGTCCCAGCAGTTTGGTGCGTTCGTGGTGTCCGGACTCAGCGACATCAATCCCAGCGACCGACTCGAGTCTTTGCCCACCAATGGATGGTATCCTCCGCCTGGACCATACGATTTCGTGTTACTGGTCACATCGAACACGTCGCCCTTGATCGCTAGGTATATCTTCTTGTCCTGTACCCCATCGTACTTGGACAGCTGTTTCAAAGAGATCGGGTCGCTCTTTGGTGCATTTAAATCAGCTTCTTCTGGTGACATATCAACACTATCGAAGAGAAAGATTTCTTCATCTATTTAAATCTATAAGTAGGGAGTAGATATGATCGATATTCATAGATCATTCATGCAATTGCGCTCCTGATGCCGAGGCCGTTGGCTTACTTTTTAATGTGGTCTTTGATGTGGTTGGCTCAGCTGTCTTCACCGGCTCAGCTGTCTTCGTCGACTCGACTGTCTTCGTTTTTGGCTTCTCTTCCAACGTTTTGGTCGTTGACTTCTTCGCCTTCTCCTTCTCCGCCTTCTCCTTCTCCACCTCGTCCGCCTCCGCAAATAGCTCCTCGTTGCTCTTCAATTTCTCCTTCTGTAACTCGCTCATGAACCAAATCACCGAGGCCCATAATAGGAGGGAAATCACCAACAGGTTGACGAAATGGATCGATCCTGACGTGTAAATCATCCAAGACAGCGTCAAAGTCAGAGCTATGAACGAGCCATGAGTGGCCTTCACCAGAGCCGGGTTGGTTCCGGGCTCGAACACTGATTGCCACAACTCCACGACGAAAGACATAGGTGTTCAAGATAGAAATAAATCTCCTTGATTTCGCCGCCAAGATTACGACTCGAATTCAGTCGTAGTGTGGTCAATAGGGGGTTTAACGGGGTTCACGTTCCGGCCTGGTTATGACCTCGCTGACCAAATGTAGTTCCATATAATGATCACATCTAGTTGTTTCTTGATAAAACTCCTGATACTTTCACCATGCTCCCCGTAATTACTGGTACTATTCTACTGCAGTCCCTCGTACTAAACTAATATATGCAATCTTCAATGCTAACATTATACCATGAACTAATTACATTACCATGGAACAATCGACACATCAGTACGAACATGCTCGTTTAATTCATCAGAACCACCTCTATAGTGACCACGTTCCCTCAGTGCAACCCCAATTTGCCCCAATTTTCCCACACCTCTACGTACTCCGCAGCATTCTAATCCGGATTTGTAATCCTAGATAAAATTCAACCATGACTCTAAACACTATCTATATCACTAGACACGGTTTCAGATCCAATTGGCTGCCTCCGGACCAGAGACTTCCAAGTGTCACTGGTATTGATAGCGATCCTCCATTGGCACCACATGGCGTGGATCAGGCCAACCAGTTGGCAGACTACATCGCTGAGCAACTGGATCCAAAACCACAGTTGATCTTCTCTTCTCCCTTCTACAGATGTATCCAAACAATCAATCCTGCCGCTGACAGACTCGACACCGACATCTACGTTGATCGTGGCATCGGTGAGTGGTTTAAACCGGACAGATCGACCATTCCTGTGCCAGCAGATGCGCAAACTCTGGCCACCTACTTCCCACGTGTTTCTGATGACTGGGATTGGGATACACAGGTGCCCTCGTCGAAAGGAGAGACCGAGACTGATATCTTCAACAGGTGCAAGAAGTTCTGGCACAATTTCTTTCCGAAATTGGAGGCTCAGTTCCCTGAAGTCGAAACTATCATCATCATTGGACACGCAGCTTCCAAGATCGCTCTAGGAATGTCTTTGATGGGTTATAAGAACAACAGAGAGTTCTTACTGCCTGTTGACGGCGGAGACGGCAAAACTACTCGCATCCAAGCATCTACGTGCTCTTTAGATCGGTACGAGTTGGCCGACGGCTGGCATTTGAAGTGGAATGGTATCACCAACTTCTTAGAAGACGGCCCAGAGATGAATTGGCATTTCGCCTCGTCCGAGTTCGAGGCTGGCTCCGACGCCGACGTGGCCTCCAGAGGAAACAATAACGAAGAGTACCAGGACGTTTACGTGGGTGTGGTGTTCCCGCCAGACCGCAATCGCCTGGATAGAAGACCCGACGACGACGATATCGATATCAAGGCCGATGCCTACGGAAAGGCCCGGTCGGCCACTAATAAGATCGCCATCTCAGGGCTGTCCCAACCTAAACCGCTTGTGCAGATGCAGAACAACCTATACATGGGTGAATGGTCCAAGGAAGTCGGCACCGAGCTCGTGTTCAACGAGAACGGAGAGTACGTGACCAAAGTCGACTCACACATCGTATTGAACAGCGGCAAGTTGGAAGATACCAACTCCGATAAGGAGCCATTACTCAAGCGGGCTTTGGACTACGCCAAGGAGGTGGCCGACAAGAAAGCCAAGACCGATAAGCAATAATGTATATTAATCTATATGAGCATGCGTTTCACGCTTCTATCCAACTGGTCACCAGTCCACTCTCTCGTCCGCTTACTGCTGACAATGCCGGTCTCAAGGGCCATCCGTTGATATTCCAGCAGCAACAGGTTCTGGCAAGCTTCATTCATATTCAACTTCTTGCGCTGGCCAGCACTCAACTGGCCACACCGCGACTCTAAGAAGCCCAGCAGTCCAGCGTTCATCACTAGAACATCCACACCTCCTGGTAACTCAACAACACGCAGTAGAATGTTCACAATCGTCGATTGCAACGCCAGATCCAGGTATGGAGACGTTGTCAAGCTGTACAGACTTTCAAAGAACGATGCATTGTCCAACACTTCCAGGTCGCTTCCGCACGTGATGGTCTTTTCCAACGACCTCAGGAACCACGCCAACCGCTTGTAATATCCACCGATATCATCCACATCCTTTGGGTCCTTCACGAACTGTAACATGACCGATCTATAAAGTGGAAGCTCTAATGGTTTCACTTTCGGACCGCGCAGCATGTACTGGAACGATTTCTCATACATGAGATGAGAAGGATTCGTCACCACAGGCACCAGACGCGAAAGCATCAGCATCGTGATGGAAGGAATGTTCTCACTCGCTAAAGTGTACAGAATGTCACTCAAGAACACTTTCAGAAGATTTCTCTCCCTGTACAGGAACCGCTGAGGCTCAGGCCGAGACTCTCTAGGTCTGTGCTTTGACCGGGGGTCCTCCTTAGACTCCTCTCTGTCCTTCTTGCGCTTCTCAGACTCTTCAATCTGCTCATTCAAGTTCACCACAATTGTCTCCACGATCTTCCTAGCCACTTGGACGGTCGGCCTGTCGGTACTCGCCAGGTTGGCCACTACCAATTGCAACAGACCAGAAGCTGCGAACTCTCCAATGTTCACGACAATCTTATTATCCTCCGTCTTGAACAGCTCCTCATTACTGATGGCAACCAGCAATATGAACTGACCGTCGTAGACCTCACCCTCATCTTTCTCAAGCGCTTCCCATTCAGTCAGAGTGGTACATTGAATAGAGGTGGCAGACTTAGTCTTGGCCTGGTCAAGGGTCTTTTCAAGAATGTCCTCACTGATGGTCACCTTGATTCCTTGAGCAGTCTCACTTGCAAACGGCTCAGAAATGTCCGGATCATCGTTGAACTCCCAGGACGAAACGTAGTTCACCCAGTTTACCCCCAGATTGTACTCGATCTCTTCGAGAATCTCTCTAAGAATCCGATCATCTGAACGTATCGTAGCTCTGTGCTCTTTCACAATAGTCCTCTGAACGTAGTCAGTAGATAGCTGTTTCGCGTTGGCCTTGAACAGATAGTATGCAACCAGAGCAGAGTAGTACCGTGGTAGATATTCGGCACCATTGAGTGGATTCAACTCGTTGTTCACAAAGATCTGGAAAACACGCACCCCGTCGACATGTTGCGAGCACGAAATCAGGAGTGACAACACATACTTGAGCACCTGAACATCTTGCACCCATTTGCGGGACAGGATCATCTCCAATTGAGATGTCAGCATACTCATTGGAACTGATTTCCAGTCAGAGAGCACTTGCAAGGAAGAGATGAAGTCTCTGAACTGCACTGGTAGTTCGTCCACGGTCTCAGAGAACATCTTGGTGATGTATAACGTGGCCCGATAATACCATGAACTATTAGACACTCCGACTAGACAGTGCACAAACTCTGGAGAGAACACCAGACTAGCATCATTGCTGAACTCATCGATATCTAGCAGCTTGAGGACATTGTCGTCATTTTGAAGGATTCGCAAGTAGACGAGAACAGGACGGTTGCTGATGGCACCATCGGAAATAATCTCTTCAATTCCGCTGCTTGCAATTCGAGTGGTGATAGGTGTGAGTTCTGGATACGACAACGAACACAGCAGGTTAAGGCCGGAAGCAGTGGACGCAATTTCTTGAGCTCGAGGTTGCACAAACTCGGCTATCTGTTCAGCAAATTGAGTCGAAATGGCTTCAATCACAGGATAGATGGCCTCACGGAACTTATTCAGGATGGAATCAACATCATCGGCAGTAAGAGCCACCTTCTTGGCAACCTTTCCCAGCAACGGCGAGTCCGAAGTTTTGGTGAGTTCCACAAAGCTATCCGAAGGAAGAGCAATGTCCCTTGCCACGACAGCCTCCAACAGCGAAGACTCCACTGGAGTGCTCTTTCCAAGCAAGGCAACAATCTGCTCATCTGTTAGAACCCACAGAGACAGCTTCAGTACAGGCTCAGTGGATCCCGACTCAATCTGTTGTAAGACAACCGATTGGAAGTTTTCGAACGGTGCCCTGTCTCCGTGTCCCTGGTATATCGTGTAGAAGATCTCGTTCAACAGTCCTGCCGTGTATGAGTCTGCATAGAAGTGCTCCCAGTACTTTTTGGTGAGCAAATTGACAGAGTTGACCGTTGTTGTTCCATCGATACTACTCTCATACTTCTGGATCATGTAGTTACCAAGAAGTGACATCAACGACAGCTTGATGGCCTTGGGGGCGCCTTCTCGAATCAACTTTCTACCTCTGCAGATCAGTGCAACGGCATCAATATCGGACAGCAAATGGATTGAGGAGAGTTTCCGTCCAAGAGTAGCCGTCGGAGCGTTCAGAACCGTTTCAAAAACAGAGTCCTCCCTAGTACCTGTAGTAAGAGGCAGTTGCAAAGCTTCTTGGATCTCCGATTCAGGTTCTCCGAGAGCTGCAAGATAGCCACCAAACAGTTGCAACCAGTTCTGGAGCTGTTTAGGATCTCCTTTATAGAACTTGGATTGCTCCAGGACTGTGAAGAAAAACGGACTCAAGAACTTGCTGTGTTTTGCCGCTGTATCAATGTACTTGTACGGCGACTTGACACATCTTGCCACAGATTCATCAATCACATGGGCAATTCCCTCGTTGATATCCCGCGACGCATATAAAAGGGCATAAATTTGAGACTCGAGGACGGTCTGGTCAGCACGTCGGAAGTCGGCGAAGATCAGAGTATCAGTGACGAGGTTGGCAAGAACTTCGGTGACCTTGTTAACAATGGAACCATCTTCTAAGCCCTTCTTGGCCAACCAGCTCGGCATTAGAAGTAACGAAGTGAACAGACTGTTGCCTTTAGATGCGTTCCACCACTTGTTCTGCTCTGGTGAGTCGCAAGTCAATTGCAAGTAGAGGTCCAATATAATAAGGTCAGGGCCTTTGAAATCGTCCTTTTCAAAGTCCATAGACAGATGGATGGTACCAGTCTGGCCGAACACCTCGTGGTAGTCTTCAGCCATCCGAAGGTGGTTGATGAGAAGTAACTTATTATCAGGCTCTTTGGTACACTCATTCAACGCACCTATGATAGCACCAAGGTCTGGAAGTCGTTGTGCGACAGTGTCCTTAAGTTCCTGTCTTAGCTTCTTGAATAGGGGATCGCTCAACACTTTGATCATAGCGCGGTACTTCTTGAAGACAGAAATGATCAGCGACGAATTGATATGACGGATGAGTTGGTACTTTGACAACAAACCTTGCGAAAGCACAGACCTAGTCAGTTGTCTAGGACAGATGGCCTCAATGAGATTCGAAGAAGGAAGCTCTGAGCTCGAGATCGTCGATGACCGGTAGATGTCACGGCGGATTCTCGAGTGGAGAATCTTGATGAAAGTGTCAGGCACTGGCAGATCGATAAGCCGCTTCAACATCAACGACTGACCGATGTAGAATGAGCTCAGCTTGGTGTCATTGGCACCATTAATGAAAAGACAGTGGTTGCAATAGACTGGCAGCAACTCTGGAAGTTTGGAAATGGTAGCAACAACCAAATCAACCTGTTTATCGTCTGCCCAAGGCTTCAAGTTCGTCAGAAGTGTATAAATAAGCTTGTTGTAGATGTGATACGTCTTGCTGTTGACTTCCACAGCAGCACCTTCCCTGGCGGACGTGGTGAACCAACACTTATCATCGTGGAACACCAATCCGTTGACACTGTCTGTACACATCTTCAACATCAGCGATTGCAACTCATCTCTGAGCGAGTCCACTGCATAGAGGTCGACCAGTTTGGTCATTCCCCAGTCTCCAATCAGTCTGCACTTGGTCATCCGCTTGTAATCCTGTTCCATGAGAATCGAATTGTCGATAAACTGGATCAACCGTCTCTGCAACTCTTCGTCATCATAGAGTCCCACGTATTTGAAGATGATACCCATAACTTTAGTTTTCATGATGTCTTGTCTTGCCAGCGGACCGACGTTGGCCAAGAATGACAGCCAGAAGTGCACAAAGTGATGTCTGATGGAGCTGGAGTCCTGACATGTCACAGGCTCTGCGAGCTCTGATTTCGTCGGAATAGCCAATTTTGGGATCATAGGCAACGTGACATCGAACTTCTCAAGAAAAGACTCTGCGCTGTCTCCCTCATGAAACTCCACCACGGCCCTCATGAGGTCAAACGCCGGGTTGGCCACTTTGGACCGTCCATAGATACATCTGTAGAAAACGGCCATGTTTTCAATGGTAAAGTCGGCTGCGAACTTTGAAGGCTCATACAACTGTTCCGAATCCAACGACAGCAACCTGGTAAGGTTATTAGAGAGCGAAACAAGCGCCGTATAGTTGTTGGAGGTACTTGCATAGCTCCATGCCTGTAAAACAGCGTTCAGGTCGGTTCTATTCTGTAAGAAACTTGACAGAGCCTCTAACGAGGCTGAACTTCTCGATCCATACACTCTATCAAGCAAGTATGAAAACTGCTCCATCGGTGACGAATCTTCCCCATTGGAAGATCCTCTTTCGGCGGATCCATACCCATCCTCTCTATAAGACATGACGAGGAAAAATTGAAATTTTTTGATAGACTTGATCCCTTCTTTTTTATCGCGTTCATAAACATCTACAGATGTGGGGGTTAAGACCAACATCGACGTTACGGAGGCCCAAACAGGCTGGGGTATCGCCCGAATCTGTTCCTGGACTGTCCAAGTGGTTTGCCAATGAGGTACACTTTGAGAGCAGGCTGATGGACCAGTCTGTTGAGCGGATCTCCAAGAAGGTTGGCGAAAGTAACGATTGGATCAACATGGTGATGATGGATGTTATGGTTCTTGCTGAGGAGGGAGAATCGGCAGGAGTCAAGGACGATTTGAAGGCTGGTGAGATTGGCGGGGTTAATGAGGCTGCAGCTGTTGCTGATGACGTGGATATTCTACGAAATGAATTAGAGAAGACCGCGCGGGAGCCAACGAAGGAGACTGTTAGGGCAAAAGAAGAGGCTGTCGGGTCAGAAGAAGAGGCCGTGAGACCAGAAGAAGAGGCAGCGGCAGTAGAGATTCCAGCAGAGGCAGTGGAGAAGTCATTGGAGAAGTCATTGGAGAAGTCATTGGAGAAGCCATTTGCGGAGCCACTCGAATCAACCGAGTTACGCAAACCAACAGAGCTCCACGAATCAACACAAACACACGAACCAACAGAAACACACGAACAAAGCAAGTCACCTGTGCTGGCACAGGATGTTGAACTACCTCTGGATGAATCAAAACCTATAGAGTCGGTGGTGAAATCTCCATTGGTGGACTCTCCAATCGCAAAGTCTCCAAACACAAAGTCTCCGATTGCCGCTACAGATAGTGACGCGTCTTTCGAGGCTATCAGCAGAAATATCCGCAAGTCTCTCGCCGCTAAAGCCATGGAGGTCCAGGAAGATCTCAAGCCGTTAGACCTGGACCTAGAAGACCTTGAAATAGGCAAACTGGAAAAGATCGAGCTGGCAGATATCAGAGTCCCATTGAACGACTCTAGAACTCCTATGGACTCGCCGATCAAGTTTGCAGAGCTTCCATCGAGGGAGCCTCTGAAGGTGTTGTCGACTAAGAAGAAATCGAGGAGAAGTACCATGAAGAAGAAGGTGGAGCCCGCCTCGCCTTCACCCTTCACAGAGACACAGACGAAACGACTCGTAAGCAAGCGTGGGAGATTCAAATTGGAGATACCGCCGTTGGATTTCCGTCCACCAAATCAAGCTGCAGATGACCCTACGATCAAGTTGGACAGATCGGTTCGCAAACCTAAGGAATTCTCTAATAGAGTGATGGCCTCTACGGAGTCCAGCAAACAGAAGAACTCACCAAAGGCTGCCAAGTCTGCTGTGAATGCTGCCCAGTCTCCTACGCAGACTCGCAGCCCAGTCAAAGCACCAGTGAAGAAGTCACCAAAGAAACCTCCAATGCAACAGCATATAAAGAAAAGGGTGCCCCTCACACAGCAGAGTCTGCGCCCACCACGCGAGTACCAGAAGAGAAGGAAGGTTCTACAACCGCTGGACCAATCGTCTCGAATGAACGTCGTGGCCAAGAAAACGATCAAAGCCAAGCCGACAGCGCCAAACACAGAGAACATATTGGGCGACCTAGACGATGCAAAGGTGCAAGAGGCTCCAGAGGCACATAACAGCCAACCGAGTGTGGCTACTTGGGCATCTTCACAGAGTTTGGAGACGCTGCTTAAGCAGCAGGAAAAGACAGATCCGGCTACGATCTTTGGTAAGGTGGCTCGTGTGGACTGCAACGAGATCTTCAAGCGCAAGTACTACGGTACATTGAATGTGCAGTGGCAAGAGCCAGATAAGGTGAACGCCAGGGAGATCGACAATTACAACCAGCATATGGGGTACAACTAGAGTTGAAACGATCGTTTCAGCACGAAATCGGTCCCAATTTTTACTACGCGGTATTTAATGAAATGCATTGGAATAATCACCATATAAAGTGAACCAGAGCGTAGAACAACCACATATACAGTCAGCCACGTTGTGACACCCAAGACCAACAGTCATATTCGACTGGTAAGATGGAGTCTCGAAGGTGGACCTCGAAAACGCGCTCTATTTACCTTTGGCCGCATCAAGTAACCTTGATTTTCAAACACGAAAAAAAACCCAGATTGAGCGCTGGTGTTTTCACTGTTTTGTGTCTTGGATAGGAGTAGCCGAGGACCTTACCAGTACAAGCGGTACATTGGAGAAGCACGGACAGCTAGACATACAAAGAGACAATCAAGTCAAGATGATGTCTAGAGCGAATCACCGCGACAGATCGCCGCGTGAAGGCTCAGGCATAGGCAACGACTCGGAGGCTTCACAGATGCAATTAGACGAGGAGAACCTTCGCCGAGTCAAGAAAGAGACAGATACCCAACCTAGACGGAAGAGCAGGTCGGCATTGACCGACCTGAATGGCAGCGGGCCTCAATATAACGCCCCGAAACGGGTGGTTCACAACATCGCCTCTCCGTTTGTAACAAACGCCGGACGAGAGAGTATAACGGAGAACGAGCAAGCGAAGCCGTTCCAGATCATGTCCGATGACAGGGAGGTTCTGCCGTCGGAGACTGAGGACGAGCAAAGACGGATGTCGCTGAAACGACAGGCGGAAGATTCCGTGGAATCTGAGCAAGAGGACGACGAGGATGTGGCGTTGTCGAACAAGCGGTTGAAATCAGAGGCAGATTACTCATGGGACGACCTGGATGCAGAGGACGTGGACGATCCACTGATGGCGAGCGAGTACGTTAGTGAGATCTTCGACTACTTACACGAGTTGGAACTACGCACGTTACCCGACCCAAACTATTTGCATTGGCAGCGGAATCTTCGCCCGAAAATGAGATCGATCCTGGTCGACTGGATGGTGGAAGTGCATCTGAAGTTCCGGCTGTTGCCTGAAACATTGTATTTGGCGATCAACATCATGGACAGGTTCATGTCACGCGAAACGGTTCAAGTGGACCGATTACAACTGCTTGCGACTGGCGCGTTGTTCATAGCGGCCAAGTACGAGGAAGTGTACTCGCCATCGGTCAAGAACTACGCGTACGTGACGGATGGTGGATTCACAGAGGACGAGATCTTGCAAGCTGAGCGGTTCATTCTAGAGATCCTCAACTTTGACATGAGCTATCCTAACCCTATGAATTTCCTGCGGCGGATTTCCAAAGCGGATGACTACGATGTGCAAGCACGCACCATTGGAAAGTACATTATGGAGCTGACGGCTGTCGACCACAAGTTCATCGGATACCTCCCATCATTATGTGCTGCCGCTGCAATGTACATTGCTCGCAAGATGCTGGGCAAGTTCAACTGGAACGGCAACCTGATCTTCTACTCGGGCGGCTACAAAGAGAGCGATCTCAAAGAGGTCTGCGACATGATCATCGACTATTTAGTCAGCCCCATCGTTCACGAGGAGTTCTTCAAGAAGTATGCCTCCAGAAGATTCATGAAGGTGTCTATCTTGGCCCGCCAATGGGCAAAGAAGATCACCCGCGAGGGCAAGGGTATTATGGATCCGGTGATATAGCGGGCCGAGGCCACCGTCACGGAACAGCCACGGAACCCGCAACGCAACCCGCAACGCAGCCCGTCTCATTCATATAACGCAAAGTCTACCATACATCGATAAATATCATTGATAATAAATAGTCGCGATCACCAAGTGGCCACAGACACCAATTAACAGGCATCAACACCTGCCAAATCATCGCTGTAACTGCTGGCACTCGCTGGCACTCGCTGGCACTCGCTGGGATACACTGGGACCCATCGGCACCCACTGTCACCCACTGGGCCCGTCAAATCGCTGAATCCACTCCACCTCTCTAAAACATCATCTATGTCCGTGGCTTCCAGTCGTTCGTGTAAATAGGCTTGTCCCTGCGTGCGGCAATCATGTTGACCGTCTGATACTTGTAACCGAGGTACCCAAGTC
The DNA here is from genome assembly GCA_001950555.1 of Pichiaceae sp. JCM 15000. Taxonomy (NCBI): domain Eukaryota; kingdom Fungi; phylum Ascomycota; class Pichiomycetes; order Pichiales; family Pichiaceae; species Pichiaceae sp. JCM 15000. The sequence goes on along the minus strand of BCKB01000001.1, from coordinate 1,518,859 downwards.
CAATAGGAATGGCGCCCAAGAAGAAGAACGCCCAACCAGCAGACTTCAAGTTCCACTTGTAATAGTTGATGAGGTTTTCTCTCAAGAAGGAGAACTTCTCCACCTCTTTGTCTCCCTTCAAAACTGCTTGTTAGTACTTGCCGTTCGATGCCAAACCCGCGTTCTAATACTTACGATGTCTGCCAAAGTGTGCACCCATACTTGTTGCTTCAATCCAATAAAAACCAACCAATTTGCTTGATGATTTTTTAACCTCCCCCCTCCATTTCTGCCGTCGCGCCGATCGGCCCACTGTCCATTTCTGCCTGGCTGATCCTGCACCTATTTTCCAACTTGGTTAAGACGACTCGGCTTCTCTTCCATGTATAGATTCAACGCACTCAAACTGGGCTCCCGAATAGGACCCACCATCATAGGAAGACGTACCCAGTTACGGTTCATGTCCAACGAGATCGACACAGACGCTGACTACTATCAGATCTTCCCCAAGACTTTCCCCGACGGCGCCCCACCGCAATCACCGTTCGTTGTGAATAACAGAGCATTGCGCAAGGAATATTTGAAATTGCAAGCATTGAACCATCCTGACTTGAACAATGACTTGTCTGGTGGTAACAGCTCGAAGAGCGAGGAGTCATCTTCAGAGATCAACAAGGCGTACGAGGTCCTGAACGATCCCCTCAAGAGATCGCAGTACTTGCTCAATTACAACGCACACATCGATCTCACGAGCGACGAGGCGACCAGAAAGTACGAGTTTGCCGACAAGGAGACTCTGATGGAGATCCTAGAGCTGCACGAGGAGTTGGAGGATAATGCCACCGAGGACGACATCCCCCAACACAAGAAGGAGAACCAGTACCGGATCGACGCCTCCATCGACACCTTGAACCGGTTGTACTCGCAGGATCAACCCGATTATGACCAGATTGCCTTAGAAACCATCAGGCTCAAGTACTGGTACAATATACGCAACGCGCTGAAAGATTGGCAGCCGGGCGAGCCCTTAAATATGACCCACTAATAAAATTCAATCCCAACTCGAATCCCTTTGTACTTGCTTTAATGACTAGACCAAAGGCTGCTAGTACGCCTATAAGAAGAGCTCCGTACCGCAGGGCACGTCATATGGCTAAAATGTTGAACAAGGTGACAAACAGAGTCACAAACAAGGTCAATATCGAGCGCAGTGTGTTGAAAAGGGATCCTTCTGTGTTTCTGAGGGATCTCAATCATAAGACACGCTCGGAGCCCAGCGATAAGGCAGACTCTGTGGAGAAGACGGATTCAGCGGAGGAGACCAGCCAGAAAGATGAACTCAGTTCTTTACAGAGGGAATTAAGAGCATCCAAGACCCAGGAAGAGGCCCTTAGTATCTTGAATGCCAATCAGGGACTCAGATTGCAGAGAGATAAGATGATGATCGATCTGATGCGCCAGGATTGCATTGAGCGGGTTCGGATCATCGATGATGAGAACCAATCACTTCACGACGAGAACAGGGTGCTTCTGAAGGAGGTGTGTCGTTCGCACGAGGAAAGAATCAGCCTCGCAAAGGGCCAAGGTGAGAAGTATCAGTCGACTAAACAGTATCAGGACGTCATTCTCGACAACGAAAAGTTCTACAGGGAGCAGATGGAGAATACCCGCAGGGTCATACGTCAGTACAGGGACAGAATCTGTGAGTTGAATCAAGTCATAGCAATGAGAACGTACCAATTGAAAGAGATGGAAGTGGGGATGTTCACCCAGCTGGTCAACAAGAAACCTGACGACTCCGCCATGTGCCGTCTCTTAAAGAACACCGTCGACAGCACATCCAAGCGTCTCACATCGCTCAGCGAGGGTTACTCATTACTGGCACAGAAGTACCAGGATATTAGCAAAGAGCTCACCTTCTACCAGAACGTGTGCAGAATGAACGGCAGCGAACAAGTGACGCATCTGCAAGAGCAAGTGATGGCCAAGGATAACCAGATCAGCATCTTGAAGAGCCAGGTGGAACAGTTAGTGAAAAGTGACAATTTATGATACATACGGCTACTTGGAGGCAGCCTGCTGCTGCGCTTGCAACTTCTGCATGACGTTCTGAACTTGGGCCTCGTATTCGTCGTTGTTGAGGAAGGAAGATGCGTTTTGCGTGGTGCCATCCGCTGATATATCAGAGCCGGAGTCAACCCGCGTGGATGCAGCTCTAGTGGATCTGTTATGCAAGAGCGAACCAAGCCTTGACGATGGAGCGCTCGAGCTCCGGTAACTTGGTGCAGGCTCGTCTAGCCTATCCATAAACCGAGTGCCGCCGCGGCTCTCTGCCCGTTCACTCAACATGGACAGGCGGTCTCCAAGCTGCCTCTCTTCAGCGGCAGGATCACTGACCAATGGTCCCAATCTGGCGTTACCATAGCGGACCAGATTGTTGTTGAACATGAGCAACCAGACCAAAACGAAAGTGTTGACGATGAAACTGAACACGGTCACCCAGGCAGTAGCCAACGGGCGCGCACCAAGTTTGGCACTGTTATCGTTTGTCTTGAACACCTGCTTACCATCGATATAGACGGCTGTCAGAAGTGCCATCGCAACAACAACAAATATGAAGGTGAGATAGTAACATGCCCAGAATGCGATTCTCCAGATCGGAACAGTGGACTGGCCGATCACATAGATGCAGAATGGGATGATCAACACCAGCATGAAGAATAATGCGATCACCTCAAAGGCCCAACCGATCCGAGACATATAGAAGAACTTGGTTCTGTTTGAGATGAACTTGTCCGGAACGTCGTCGGTGGTATCAAAGTTGTCCTTGGGACTAAAGGCATAGTCCGGCTTCGCCTTGGTACAGTTATAGTTGTTACCGTCACTCACTGCGCAAAGCCCGTAGGACGTCCAACGGCACTGTCCATCGATCGGTGCACCACTGTACTTGGAACAGTCCGTTTGAAGCCAGTAGAACTTACCAAGGAACGAACTGTTCGTGGCTCCGGTAATCATAGTGAGAATCAGGCATAGCATGGCACCCAGAAACAACACTACTGAAAACAGCAGCATTGGAGTACGTAGTGCTTTCATAGCGAATGTGAGAAGAGATTCAAACACTCGGCGGGCCCTAATTGTTGACCTAAAATTTCCCTGCGATGTCTTTTTGCCTATTCTGGTAGATGGATTCAATTTGAAAGAAAAACTGCGTCGTCGGCGCGTCGCTCAGGAGAGTTTGATTCAACCCATCGTCAAGCATAGTCAGCCTCGTTATGCTCTTGGTGTGGGCATTGCTGTTGAATTGGGTATCTGCATTCTCCAAGTATGACTACAACTCCGAATATACAGATGAAGAACTGCTTGATTCGTCATTCACAGAGAAACACCTTGACATGTTGAAGAACGAGACTCGCTCGCTGTTCAAGTATGGATTCGACAAGTATATGACCAGCGGGTACCCATTCGACGAGGTGTTACCACTAGACTGTCAAGGCAACGGACCAAACAAGTGGGATCCCGATAATACAGTGAGAAACGACGCTTTGGGCAACTACACGGTGACATTGATTGACAATCTAGATACGTTTGCTGTGATGGGCGACAAGGCCGGGTTCGAGGCCGCTGTCAAGCTCATTAACGACAGGTATACACAGTTCAACATGGATGTGAACATTCAGGTGTTTGAAGCTAATATCAGGGTGCTGGGAGGTCTGTTGACCGCACATCTGTACGCTTCAGATCCACGCAAAGGTTTCCAGATCGACGGATATGACGGATACCTGCTGGATCTCGCCTACGACATGGGTAAGCGGTTGATACTGGCGTTTGACAACAATCTAGACAATGAAGACGATGAGCTGGATATATTGATTCCATTCCCACGGACAAATCTACGCAAAGGACCCCATAAAGTTCCTCGACATCTGCAACATAGCCAGTGTACTGCGGGTGTAACGTCGTTGATCGTCGAATTCTCGCTACTATCACGACTGACCAACGATCCACTGTTTGAGGATATAACACGGCATACCTTTGAGAGGGTTTGGTATACACGGTCGCAGCTGGACTTGCTACCAATGAGCATTCACACGAGTCCTTTCTCATATAAAGATCGGATCACTGGAGTGGGCGCTTCAATTGACTCGTTCTACGAGTACGCACTCAAGTACAGCATCCTGTTTGATGATGAGAAGTACTTCCAGATCTGGGCAGCTTCATACAAGGCACTCCTGACACACTCGCAAAATAGACAGGGACTGTTTGTCAACATAGACGTCACGACTGGAATGGAATCGACTGGGTGGATCGACGCACTGGGTGGGTTCTTCCCCGGATTGCAGGTTCTGGCGGGTGATGTCGATAATGCCATCCTATTCCATAGAGCCTACTTCAAGCTGTGGAACTACTACGGAGCAATTCCGGAACGGTGGAATTACGATCCACAGCACTCGAACAGCTACTTTGAACACGAGTACAGAGAAGGAGATACCGTGGAGGGTCTAACAGAGTTCGAGACCGACGAGCTATTGCTACGGAACTCAATAGCCCTCGAATGGTACCCATTGCGGCCCGAGTTTATAGAGTCCACCTACTACCTCTACAGAGCCACCAAGGACCCGCTCTACCTTCGGGTGGGAGAGGCGTTCTTGGAACGGTTCCGGTCGGAGTTCATTGCTCCCTGTGGGTTCAGTGGTATACTGGATATTCGCACGGGCACGAGGCAAAACCGTATGGAGAGCTTTGCACTGAGTGAGACTCTCAAGTACCTCTATTTGCTATTTGACGAGGCCAATCCACTCAACAGTGACAGAGGAAACACAATCTTTTCTACGGAGGGCCACCCAATGTGGTTTGACAAGCAGCTGCTCCAGTATACACACTTCAAGCGGCCAGAAATGCAGCAGCCCAAGGAGCAACGGTTCCAATTCTTCACGGACTATTCACAGTTGGTAGAGGACATTTTCAGAAAGATCAGGGCAAAGTTCTATGGACATATAGCCACAGGCTGGTCGGAGGTGATTGTGACGGGTCCAATCCGCAAGTACTTCATAGACAACGCGGTGAGCAACTTGGATGTCGGACAGAGGGCGTTGATTGGACCTGATATGCAAAAGACGTTGAAATCAGTGGATCCTGGTTCTCCAGACAAATGGACTTCACACAACTATACATTTTCGAAGGACTATCTTGGATTGAACCAGTGCCACAGGGCGAAGAAGGCAGGAACATCGATCGACCGGTTTTCGGTGTCGTTGGAGGACGACCAGTTCTACCAGTTGGACAGAGTGTACCAGATTACACTACGGCGACCACCGTATCTGGTGGAGAGCAGCCATCCAGAGTTGGAATTGAAGCGGGAGTTCTATGATCGTGATAGCTCTTCATTGCACTGTGTTGCGAGGCCAGACAGTTCGCTGTTCGAAGCTGTGCTGGACACTGGGGGCCACGTCGCGAGTTGCAAGATCGCCAAGATCCACAGCGCGGAGGAATCTGGGATCTACATTGAAGATCTGGACGGGATCCGGGCGATATTTGAGAATTCCACTGCGGGAGCGCTCGACGTCTATGGCAGCTACTGTGAAGAGTCACTGTTTGACCAATTGAACACCACCAACATGCTAAGGGTGATCAAAGTCAACGGCTACCAGTTGAAGCAAGGTGAAAAACTATGGGTGAATTCTACATCTCCCAGCCTGAGGAAGAACAGCGGGATGAATGTAACAGAGGAGGGTGATATCTACGTACAGGGAGTGCCAGTGATCAATATGAAGGTGCTGGATGCTCAGCCACTTATAGAATAATAGAATTATCCGAGGAACTGACGTATCGAATGACATGTAACATTTGACACCAGATCCAATTGGCATCCAATTTACAACCATCATATGGGAAGTTTATCGCTACTGACACCACAGTGGCACCAACGACTGCAACCAAGACGTCTTCGTAAGACTCCGAACTTGTTTGGCGACATGCTCATTTCTTTTTCCTCGCGTGCAAGCAGAGACCCAATTTGGACATGGACATCTCAATGCAGATACGAGCAAAGACCCAGAATAGCTGGTGACACAGCGAAAATCGCTGGCCGGGACAACGGTTAACCACAAGTTGAGTTACACGCTCAGTGATTGGCTCTTCCTCGAAGATGCCAACCCAATAATACTTTAGTAAGGGGGCGTCCAGCGACAGTATCTACTCATGGCCGACATTGTTTGAGCGCCCGAAAGTAGTGGACTAATTAAATGCCTTCATTATTTCGTTTTAATTCTATCGGCGGCTCCTTTTAAGCATTCAAGCTAATTGTTTCCCTCCACTGGTGTTCAATCGGTAGTTTGCCCCAGTATCGAGAGCAGCCACTTGACCGACACACACACACACAGCCATTAGAACGGTCCGCGAGTCCAGTTGCACACTGCCCACCTTTACTAGATACAGCGACAGTGGCCTCTACACCGCACATTAATAAGCTTCCAGAGGCAAGATGTCGGACTTTGCAAAGAGCCTGTTTGGATTTAAAACGAGGGCTCCCGACGCAGACAACACCGCAGGAGGTTCTGGGCCAAGGGACTTCCCTTCTACCATGATGCCTCACACTGCCACCCCAACCATTGCATTGAACGAGAACTCATTTGCGCTCGGCACCACGATACGTGGTGATCATACACCCTTAAAGAGCCATCTGGACTACCAGCAGCAACAGCAGCAGCAGCAACAACAGCAACAGCAGCAGCAACAACAGCAACAACAGCAACAGCAGCAGCAGCAGCAGAGCAATCTCACTGCCCAGTTGCACCACTCTGACGGCGAGTCTCCAGTAGACAGCACCGAGGATAGCTCGTCGCCCACATTGTTTGAACCGAAGGCCATCCAGACACCAACAGGGATCTCAGCGGTTCGCGGTAAGCTGCGGATCAACATCATCGAGGCGGCAGACTTGAATGTGACGTCGCAGGATGCCCAGCCGTACGTGGTGTGCACGTTTGAGAATTCCGAGGCCGTCACGCACGGGCCAGAATCTTTCAACACCAAGCGTACCATGGACAGTATAGAGGAAGGAGAAGGAGAAGACGACGAACCAGAAGTGCCGGTTGCTCAGGAGCAACGGCCGCTGAAGTCGGGCAAACAGAGCAGACCGGTCATGTGCAAGCAGACCTCGTCACACCAATCGCTCAACATCCACGAATACAACTACAGTTCCAACAGCCCAGTCTGGCACCACTCGTCGATCTTCGACGTTGTGGGCTCCAGTTCCGAGCTGGAGATCTCTGTCTACGATGCATCCCAGGACAATGTGTTTTTGGGCCACGTCAAGATACATCCACAGACCGACCATGAGAACCGTAGCGAAGGCTGGTTCAACCTCAAGCCGCGGATCCCCTCCGATGCAGTCACAGGCCGCATCAGAGTCAAGATGGAGTACACAGACATTGGCCAGCAGCATTACAGACCAGAGGATTTCGAGATCTTGCGGTTGCTCGGCAAGGGTACCTTTGGCCAGGTGTTCCAAGTCAAGAAGAAAGACACCAACCGGATCTACGCAATGAAAGTGCTCTCGAAGAAGGTGATCGTCAAGAAGAAAGAGGTGGCACACACGATCGGTGAAAGAGACATCCTTGTGAGAACATCGGGCAACGATTCCGCATTCATCGTCGGGCTCAAGTTCTCCTTCCAGACACCGGCAGACCTCTACCTCGTGACCGATTTCATGAGCGGTGGAGAGTTGTTCTGGCATCTGCAACGCGAAGGTCGCTTCCCAGAGGACAGAGCCAAGTTCTACATTGCAGAGCTCGTCATGGCATTGGAGCATTTGCACGACAACGGCATTGTCTACAGAGACTTGAAGCCGGAGAATATCTTGCTCGATGCCAATGGACACATCGCCCTATGTGACTTTGGTCTCTCCAAGGCAAACCTGAACGGCAACGGTACTACCAATACATTCTGTGGTACTACCGAATACTTGGCGCCGGAAGTCTTGCTGGACGAGACTGGTTACACCAAAATGGTCGACTTCTGGTCTCTCGGTGTGCTCATTTTCGAGATGTGCTGTGGTTGGTCGCCGTTCTATGCAGAGAACACCCAGCAGATGTACAAGAACATCGCCTTCGGCAAGGTCCGCTTCCCTAAGGAAGTGCTGTCGCCAGAAGGTCGTTCTTTCGTCAAGGGTCTGCTCAACCGCAACCCGCGCCATCGCCTCGGCGCTATAGACGATGCCCGTGAACTCCGCACACATCCTTTCTTCCACGACGTCGACTGGGCCCTGTTACACGAGAGGAAAGTTCCTCCGCCGTTCGTGCCCAACATCGCCAACGAGCTCGACACTTCCAACTTCGATCCTGAGTTCACCAACGCTTCGACCTCCGCCATTAACCGTCAGCTCATGATGGGCTCCACACCACTCTCTGAGGCCATGCAGGACAACTTCAAAGGATTCACCTACGTTGATGACTCCACCATGTTCGATCACCTCAGCAACATGTCTGTCAAGAAGGGCAATTCGTTCAAGATGCAGTACGGATCGCTCATTCCTGGCAATCCAAACTTGCCTGCCGACGAGGAGGTCATCGAGGACGATACTGGTGACGAAGACGACGATGACAATCGTGACGACGACGAGATGGAGGTCGACGATGAGTTTGTCAATGGGCCATTTGAGGTCTAACTTAGTATATTAATGCATCTTTATTTCGAGAGCTAATTAAATATTGCTTGAGGCTTATCGAGAAATTTACCCTTTCCAATGCTCCTGATCAATCTACTCTTGGCGGGCAGTGCGCTCGCATTACAGCCTGACGCCAAATGGTCCGACTTTGACGACCCATTACGTGAACTGGAGTTCGGATCCCTCAACTTTTTGCATACAACGGACACCCACGGCTGGTACTTGGGGCACCTTAATCAGAGGCAATACTCCTCGGACTGGGGGGATTTCGTGTCTTTCAGTGACCGTCTGAAGCAGAGAGCATACACACAGGGACAGGACTTGCTGCTGGTTGACTCTGGCGACAGGCACGATGGCAACGGACTCTCCGATATGACGAAATTGCACGGAGAACTGTCGGACCCGATCTTTATGAGCGCCGATTACGACATTGTCAGCCTCGGCAACCACGAATTGTACGAGGAATCGGTGTCTACATGGGAGTTTGACAACATGATACCCTACTACGGCGAGAGATTCATCTCCACGAACGTCCAATACCTTAATGACGACAATCAGTGGGTAGTATTTGGCAACGCCACTCACCGCTACTTTACCACGGATGTCAACGGTTACCACGTGCTAGCACTGTCGGTGATGTTCGACTTCCATCCAACACACCCACGCGCAAGGGTCATTCCTATCCAGGATATGGTGAAATCTGACTGGTTCAATGACTTGCTGACTCAATACAAGCAGATGCCAGTGGATATCGTGTTGGTCGTGAGCCATTTGCCAGTGACGAGAAACTGGCAGGAGTCCACGTTCCTACACGGCTACCTGAGAGCCTATTTCCCCAACACACCTATTCAGTACTTCGGTGGACACTCTCATATACGAGATTTTGCTGTCTATGATGAGCTCAGCACCGCCTTGCAAAGCGGACGGTATTGTGAGACGGTCGGGTTCCTCTCCTTGGACAACCTGACAGAGATCTCCACGTTCTCTTCCAAAGCAGTCCACCGCAGATACATAGACTTCAACCTACACTCGTTCATGCACCACACGAACGCGACGAAACTGCCCGAGTTCCATACTAAGAAAGGACTGGCAGTGTCTCGTCGGATCGAGAAATTGGCCGACCAGCTCGGGCTGGGCGACTCTTGGGGTACGGTGCCTCACAACTTCTACATGTCGACTGCAAATTACTATGCCAACGACAAGAAATCGCTGCTCAGGTTCCTGGAAAGAGATGTTCTCGTTAGGTTGCAACCAAAGATGTGCACGCTGCCATCGTCGTACAATGCCACGGGGAACAACAGGGCTATATTGGTCAATACAGGTTCGATCAGATACGACCTATATAAGGGTGCGTTTACCAGAAACGCTCTGTTCACTGTGTCTCCATTCCACAACAAGTGGAAGGTCATTCCGAACATTCCTGTCAAGGTGGCTGCCAGGTTGAAGGGCATTCTAAATGCAGGAGATGTGATTGCCAGTATGGGCAGACCAGCAGCAAAACTTCTTTCACCACATCAAGAGGCTATCAATAGGAGAGTGGAAGAGAAGCCTGTGATGGAGGTAGAGGACCAGTCTTCTGACCAGTCGGTGATCAGAGCTGCCGCCGTCTCCAAGCGCAGACTAAGCTACGGTTACACCACTAGAGACGAGCTCGGAGCCCACGGTGACGACACGATCCACAAGGTTCTTCAAGAGTTCAGAGTGCCGAACGTGATCGAATCGTTCGAAAAAGGCAACAACTCGGACCTCACCGACGTTGTCTTCTACGACTTTATCGAGAGCCATGTTCTGTGGGCTTTGGAGCTGTCTTGCCACAACACCACACTTTACAACGAGCTTGCATCCACGTCTGTCTACTACAGTGACTGTGCGAAGGAGTTCAATGTGGGGCATCTTCTGAAGGGATACGTTGAAGAGAACTGGCCATTGGAGGGTATATAGCAATAGGATTGATGAAATAGGGCTGGTCACAGGAGACGCGGCACGTGACACTCCCAACCACAGTCACACACCGACTCTGGAAAAATTCTTGGGGGTGAAAAATCAACCCTTACCAAATTGAAAAAAAATTCTCTCTCTCACAACTAAGCACTAAGTCAACATGGCAAGAGGTCCAAAGCATCACTTGAAGAGACTGGCCGCACCAAAGCATTGGATGCTGGACAAGATGGCCGGCAAGTACGCCCCAAGACCAAGCACTGGTCCACACAAGCTGAGAGAGTCGCTCCCACTTGTTGTCTTCTTGAGAAACAGATTAAAGTACGCCTTGAACGGTAGAGAGGTCAAGGCCATTCTCATGGAGAGACAGGTCCAGGTCGACGGCAAGGTTAGAACTGACAGTACCTTCCCAGCCGGATTCATGGACGTCATCTCCCTTGAGGCTACGAACGAGAACTTCAGACTTGTCTACGATGTCAAGGGCAGATTCGCTATCCACAGAATCACCTCCGAGGAGGCCGCTTACAAGCTCGGAAAGGTTGTCAAGGTCCAGCTCGGTAAGAAGGGTATCCCATACATTGTCACCCATGACGGTAGAACGATCAGATACCCAGATCCAAACATCAAGGTTAACGACACCGTCAAGGTTGACTTGGCTACCGGTAAGGCTTCTTCTTACATCAAGTTCGACGCCGGCAGACTCGTCATGGTCACCGGTGGTCGTAACTTGGGAAGAGTTGGTGTCATCGTCAACAGAGAGAGACACGAGGGAGGATTCGACCTCGTCCACATCAAGGACTCTCTCGACAACACCTTCATCACCAGATTGGGCAATGTGTTTGTCATTGGTGAGGAGGCTGGCAAGCCATGGATCTCCCTGCCAAAGGGCAAGGGTATCAGACTCACCATTGCCGAGGAGAGAGACAGAAAGAGAGCCTCTCAGGGTCTGTAAGCTGTTTAGTTTCACTAATATACAAGTTAAGTACTATTTCTTGAACGGATACTCCACGTCTTCGTCCTTGCGCTTCCATATCTTCTTCTTCTTCTTCGTTGGCACATGCTCCACGAAGAGGTTCTCACAGTTCTTCTTCTTGAACTTCTTGATGAACCGTGGATCCCACAACTCCGACGCTATACCGAGATCTTTGCAACACCGCATCAGAGCGTTACTCTTGCAACCTTCCGTCGCTGTAGGTATACCTTTATCGCTGAAAAACTGCTGTTCTCCACGAGCAATCGACACCAGCCGGCCCTGAATCACCAGCCCGTACTCCCTGGTCAACAGACCACCGGCCCCGCCCCGGTTCTTCGAGATTTGCGTCTCCGATCTTGGTGCCATTCCCCAAGCTCCAGGCCCAAACGCCTTATTTAGGATCCGCCTGTACTTGATTTCCGGTAGATACAGCAGCCCATCAGGCGTGATCTCGATGTCGTCGTCGGCAATTGCGTCTGCAAGGATCTTTTGCGACTTGGCACTAAATGGAGCTCCACCCAATCCATGGAACGACTCCGACCAGTCTAAACTGGCACCAGTCTGTTCCAAAGGACTAAAATCGTTCATCGACGTCCCGAAAGTCTCTGCGATCGTGCCAGTGCTGTCCTTGGTGGCCACCTCCGGCGTGGCTCTACTGGCAATGTTAATAGCTGGGTCGATACCTGACGCGCTAGGAACTGGGGTATTTTGAACGGGTTTGGCCGCCGAAGAAGTGGCCGAAGTCTTCTTCGGAGTGGTGTTAAACGCCTCTCTCATAGCATTGAAATCGGCGACGCCTCTGACGAGCCGTGCGCGTTGTAACTGTCCCCTGGTAAAGGCGAACATCTCTGTATAAATTGAGATAGAATACACACGCATTTTTCTTCGACGTGTCAATATGGCCAAGAAGCAAGATAAACGCAAGAAGATCTCTGAAAAGAAGTCGACTTCCACTTTAGCTGACCTGACCGTCTCTTCTGATAACAGGCGGCTCTCGGCGAGGGACCCTGGCCAGGAGAAATGGTACCAACCAGCCTGTTTCGCCATCACTCTCGTGGCATTCATTGCCAGGTTCTACTACATATGGTACCCGGATGAAGTGGTGTTTGACGAGGTCCACTTTGGTAAATTTGCCTCCTACTACATCCAGAGAACATACTTCTTTGATTTGCACCCACCCTTTGCCAAATTGCTCATTGCCTTGGTCGGTTGGGCTTGCGGTTACGATGGCCACTTCAAGTTTGATCGAATCGGAGACTCTTACTTGACTCACGCCGTCCCTTACATCCCACTGCGGTCCTTCGAGGCAATTCTCGGTACTCTGACCGTGCCACTCATGTTCAACACCCTCAAGGAGTCCGGTTACTCTGTCGCTGCCTGCATCATCGGCTCTGCTCTCGTCGCTATCGACAACGCTCACGTTGCCGAGACCAGACTCATTCTGCTCGATGCCACGCTGATCATCTCCGTTGCTGCCTCCCTCTACTGCTACGTGCGCTTCTGCAAGCTCAGACACACTCCATTCACCAACCAGTGGTACACCTGGCTGTTCTTGACTGGAGTCTCGTTGTCGTGCGTCATCTCCACCAAGTACGTCGGTGTGCTCACTTTCGCAGCCATCGGTGCTGCTGTCGCCTATGACTTGTGGCAATTGCTCGATATCAAGAAAGGTGTCTCTGATTCTGACGTGTTCAAGCACATCTACACGCGTATTATGCTCTTGATTGTCGTCCCATTCCTCATCTACCTCTTCTGGTTCTGGGTCCATTTCGCCGTGCTCACCAAATCCGGCCCTGGTGACTCGTTCATGAGCTCCGAGTTCCAAGAAACACTCCAGGACTCTCCTCTAGCTCGCGAGGCACGTACTGTCAACTTCTATGACACTATTACTCTCCGCCATAAGGACACCAAATGCCTGCTGCACTCGCACGAATATCGCTACCCACTCCGTTATGACGACGGCCGTGTCTCGTCACAGGGACAGCAGGTCACCTGCATGTCTGACTACAACGATACCAACAACTATTGGCAGATCTTGCCAGTGAACGACTTCGTTCCTGGTAAGCAGCAAGCAGGCCACGCTGTTCTTCAAGGAAGCACGTTCAGATTGAAGCACGTTGCAACCAACGGCTACCTTCTTGCTCATGACGTTGCCTCTCCTCTCATGTCTACCAACGAAGAGTTCACTGTGATTCCAGTCGACGAATTGGGTCAGAAGACCTACGTGAACGATACTCTGTTCAGATTCGATCCATTCGACACCGCCAAGAACGACGAGCTGAAAACGAAGGCTTCTGTGGTCAAACTTCTACACGTGCCGACGGTGGTTGCCATGTGGACTCACAACGACAAGTTGTTGCCAGACTGGGGATTTAACCAGCAAGAAGTCAACGGTAACAAGAACCTGAAAGAGGACGCAAACTACTGGACGATCGACACGATCGTTGGACTCAGTGGACAGCGTGCCGTCTACGTGCCAAAGAAGGTCAAGACGTTGCCATTCCTTAAGAAGTGGTGGGAGTTACAATTCACCATGTTCGAGCAAAACAACAAGCTCACCTCCGAGCATCCATTTGCTTCCCAGCCTGAGGAGTGGCCAATGTGTATGTCAGGAGTGTCGTTCTGGACCAAAAACGAGTCTCGTGAACAGATCTTTTTCGTTGGAAACATCCCAGGATGGTGGTTCGAATGTATTATGATCTCGGCGTTCATTGCGATCGCTACCGTGGACCTCGTTACTCGCAGGAGAGGCATCAACATGCTTGCGGAACGGGCCCGGTCCAAGTTCTACCTGAACGCGGGCTTCTTCCTGTCCAGTTGGGTTGCTCATTACTTCCCATTCTTCCTCATGCACAGACAGAAGTTCTTGCACCACTACTTGCCTGCACACCTGAGTGCCGCACTCTTCAGCGGAGCCCTCATAGAGTTCCTCTTCACAGACAACCGGTCGCCAGAGTTCTCCAAGGAAAAGGAGGAGGCTGGCAAGTTGCAATGGAAGCCGTTCCTGTCAGCAACGGTTGGTATTCTGAGTGTTCTGCTGTGGGGATTCATCTTCTTTGCACCTATCACTTACGGTAACGAGACGTTGAACCCAGAGCAGGTCCAGGAGAGACAGTGGATGAATCTCAAGCTACACTTTGCCAAATGGTGAAGCAACAACTAAATAGACAATAAATGACTTAAGTTCCATCTATCGAATAGGGAATGGTGGCAGCCGGTGCAACCTGCTCTGAATCTCGATATAGTCTGGCTCGTCCTCGGGTGTTATAAGTCCATGCCGCATCAGAAAGTCCACAATGATTCCCGCACAATTGTCCTTGAATTCTCCATTCCTCAACCGGGTAGTCACCTCGTCCAGATCCATCAATTGGAAGTCCTCCGACTCACCATCAACAGGATGCGGCACCGTCGTGCCCAAGTTCAAGTCGTATAGGTATTCAACTTCCGGTTGGACGAATCCTCGCTCCGTTAGTGCACCTTTTTCTACCTGGTAAAGGTATGAAATAACACCCACAGACTGGCAGTTTTTCGCCACAAACCGGTCATTCAACCCAGCCTCTTCGTAGCACTCCTTGATCACAGTCTCGAGACATCCATACGGGTAACCCATGCCACCAGCGACCGTGTTATCCAACATTCCTGGATACGTTGGCTTTGTAGCGGATCGCCTCGGAACCCACAGCTTTATTTCACCCAGAGCATTCTGCACATACCCATTGATGTGGCAGCCATACATGACAACTCCAAGCATCGGACAGAACGACCGTTCAATGTGCATATAAGGCTTGTGACCGGGTCCATAGATCGTATACCGCTCGTTTCGCCACCCTTTGAGTCCTTCAAACAGCTCTTTCTCTCTCCATTCCTGTGCTAATCCATTCAATGCCTCATCTCTTGCCTCAACGGTACTCAGAGTTGATACGAGCTTGATCTCGCGCCTCGTATCGTCGACATCGGCTACTTTGGTAGACTTGAATTGAACTGCCACTATAGGCAAGATATACCCCAATTTGAACCGGCCATCGTGAGATATCAATGTGTACACCTGCTGCCTGAACTTGGTATGCTCGTCCTCTTCCTCATAGTAAGGAACGACATCGATCTTCTTAATGAGCTCTAAGAAACTCTTAGGCATCGTTATCAAGTTTTTTTCCCTCACTAATTTGGATCCTTTAATGTCGACGGGATCCTCTAAGTGCCTCATCAGGTGCCTGGAGAAGACGTTCTCCGAGCCCGATAGCGACCTGTCAAGGCCATTGACAGATGACAGGATGCTAGAGAATGCAATCGACGCCTATGTTGCCAAACATAACACATATTACTCTTGCGATAACGACAAGTTGTCCGACGAGCTGTACACGGTCTACACCAAGTACGTGGTGAATGACTTCAGCAAGGAAAAGTACTTCATCCAGGTTCTCACCGACTTGATCAGTTGTGTCGTCGACGATGGCCAATTCTTGATATGGATCAAGAGATATCTTCGTCCCGCGGTTGACTCCGCGGGAATCGACCGCTCCTTCGTCCAGCTCTGCCGTGACCTCATTAACAGGGCCTTGGTCAAGTTCCCGACTACGCTGGACGACAAACTCAATGCGACTCGCAGTCATCATTCGGAGCTGGTCTTCGATATCCTTCTGAAAGAGCTTCTACGCAAGATTAAAGAGAGCGACCTGGAAAACCCGCTGAGCGTGGCTGCGAACGGCGAGAGCACGTCCAAGCCGCTGAGCACGCAGGAATTGGAAGAGAAGCAACGATATACGAGATCAAATATCCGTCAAATGATCGTTGGATACGCTGCCAACTGTATGCCGCAATTCTGTGCACGCATGTCTGCCTACTTGCACAAGAATCCGGAGGATAGACTATCGATCATGTCACTGTTCTCCTCGGTGATGAAAGAGGACCGTGTCAACCCGGCAGGGTTTGCAAACACAACGCTATATGATGATCTTTTGCTCATGATGATGAAAGATCCATCCATCGATGTGGTGGATGCCTGTGTCAACGGACTCTGCATCACCTTCCCGCACATCTGTCGCAAAGTTAATAGCAGCATCGCCAAGTTGTTTGCAGTGTTTGCACGTCGACTTGTTTGGTCTGAGTCCGATCTCAGTGATATATGGACGAATGAGGCAGAGGCATGTAAACCGATCGCGTTGCAACATTTGCTGAACCCAAACAGTCTTGCGATCGTCTCACTACGGTTCGAATCATACCTCTACGGCCTGTTTCCAGTCAACTATATCCAATTCTGCAAAGACCCTATGAACTACCCCGGTGCCAAGAAGTGGCTGGAAGTTTCCAGGTTCGACGAACCAACGTTCAAGAATGCTGCTGCACATGCTTTGAACAATTTCTTATTCCACGATAACATCATCAAGTTCAAAACGTGTGCGGAAGAGCTAAAGGACCAGTCCCGATTCGATGCATTCCAATCGCCTGCACAGATCACAGCATACTGCTACGAGTTCAATTCGCTCATGGTAGACCCTGATGGGAAACCAGCGATTCTCAAGATGCCAGACTTTAACGGCTCCAGGCGAGTGTCCGTCATGAGTATCAAAACGCAGGAGGATCCGTTGTCAGAATCTCCTGGCGATCCAGTGACTCCACCGCAGGAAGATGATCCAGTTCCGTTAATAGAAGTCTACGGGGAACTGTTCAGCAAACAGACACGGATGCAGCCGTCGGTCCAGTCGGTGTCTCTGGCTGTACCACAAGCTACATCTATGAACACCAGTACTGCTACGACTAATACAACGGGAATGGGCGTTGACGACTTCTATTGGAGAGAGTTGTTGATTCTATTGAATGAGCTCGATTTCGCTCAGTTCATCTGTGATATGACCGTTCACAAATACTGGGAGGCTCAGACGAAGATCATGGATCTCAGCATGGAGAAAGAGGATGCAATCGGATTGAAGCAGCAAAACGAAGCTTTGCAAAAGGAAATCCAACGGCTTTCGTTAGAAAACAATGACCTCAATGAACAGATCTCCCATGTTTCTGCTACGGACCTTTTGAAACCGATAATGAGTGCCAACCGATCCTTGCGTGAGGAAACCAAGGAATTACGCGACTCTCGTGATGAAGCAGAACGCAAGTGCGCAGAGTTACGATCGAAGCTGGCACAGGTGGAACGGAAGTTGGGAGTGTCAGAGACCGAGCTTGTCAGGATCAGAGACAACTCGACTCTTCTAAGCAAAGAGAATGCCACTATCAAGGCACAGGTTGAATTGTACCAACGGAAACCGATCGACACATCCAGGGAGACGATGGACCAACAGGAGAAACAGATCTATGAGTTGACAACACAAGTGAAACGGTTAAGAGCTGAATTGGATAAGGCCCACCGAGAAATGGAGGCCGCAACTGTGGCAAGAGCGACAACTCCTCGGGACAGCAAAGAGGAGCCCAATGCTGCGTTGCATAAGTACGTTGTCTCTTGCCAGGAGACGATCAGATCGTACCAACAGACCATTAAAGGACTTGAGAATGAGCTTCAAGCAAAGGAAACTACTATTACAGAGCTTCATGATACACAGCCGATCAACATTCCTATCAACCAACAGTCTCCCGATACTTCAGAGTCTAAGATGCCCAACTTCAGTTACAGTTCCAGCTACGACGTATTTGAGAACCAGATGCCAGGAGATTCCTCGCCTTCCGATAATAGTCCACATAGTGGAGTGCGCGCAAAACGTCCGGAGGCATCACCGCTCTCTAATCGTACTGCATACGCTCGTTTTCCCCACAGAAAGTGATTTATAGAGATAACGCATAAAAAACTATCAACATTTCCCCATCCGGACTAAATGACCAGTCCTAAGAAAGCTTCGAAATCCCCTGCAAAGGTTGCTGAAGCTCCTTCTGAGGACGTCATATCGCAAGAATGGACGAAGGTAAGTGTGATTACAACGAGTACCAATATGTACTAACGCCCAGGTGAGAGCAGCATGTCGAGTGGCTACAGAGAAGGCCTTGACGAAGGCGATCGATGCTGACAGCATCACCGAGGATGAGCAGAAGCACAAACCGAAGGAGGTTGCACATGACTATGAGGCCAATCTGTACCGACGATACAGAGATAATTTGACTCAGTATAAACTCCGATTCAGAAAGGAACTGGTTGCTCTTCGAAATGTTGATACGGAGTTCGCTGAAGAGCTTCTCAAGGGCGAGATGACCGTTGAAGAGCTCGGAGAGTTGAAAGGATCCGAGCTGATCTCGAAGAAGCAGCGCAAGGAGAATAAAATGCTACTTGAAAGAGAGTTGAGAAGAAGTATTGGAGAGAAACTGCCAGATACACTGAGCGAAGTGCCTGGCCAGAACACTGTCACACGAGAGAAATGGGGTGTGAGCGAGAGCGCCGCCAAGATCGACCCTATGTTCGATAATTGATGTATAATACAATCTATGTATAATTAGGAGGAAGTTTGATCTTCCAGTTTTGGCTTCTTGAGAGGAGGCTCTGCTGGCTCTGCTGGGCTCGAGCGAGCATCTTCGTAGAACGACGCCTCTGCAGGCAGTGCAACCGGTGGGGTCGAAGGCTTGATCGAAGCCGGCTTCGGAACCATCTTTACTAAATCAAGCTTATCAACCTGGCCATATTCCTTCATCTCAAACTCGGTGATGAGCTCGTTCAACTTGAGAGCTTCCTCTTCAGATCCAACAGTCATCCTATAGTTAGAATCGGCCCAATCCACTTTGGAAGACACGGCAATATTCTCATAGTCGTGGTTGCTGAGCACAGATTGACGGTCGTAACCCAAATCGGAGCCTTTGCTGAAAGCCATTCTTCTTTCCTCCACCACACTCTGACTGCTACCAAGCAATTGAACGCAGTATGGAGTGATATCACGACGAGCAACACGGATCTTCTCCCTGGAAACAGCAGAAGGATTGCCTGAGGTTGCAGTAACGAATTCAAGTGGCTTCATCTGGCCACCAGGTTGCACGAACTCATAAGAAGATTCCCCCGAGTTCAATTGGCCTTCTAAGTACGGCATGAAGAGCCACATGTACAGACTATGGTAGCAGTCATCAATAACGCCCGTCGCAGAGAACCCATTCGCCATGCGACGGAACCCAGACACCTCACTCAAGAAGTAGAGAGTGAGTTTATCGCCGTCAGACACCTCTGTCTTGGTAGCATACTCTGCAATGAACTTCTTGGAGTGAGCAACGAACTCTGGGTAGACGACTCTACCAATGACGTTGTCCAGATAACCAGGCTTGATACCCACAATCTTCTTGATCATCGTGCAAGTCTTAGACACGGCAGCATCGAAAGTGCGAACCTGCTTGATCATACTAGAGCCGAGCTTGCGCAACTTTTTAACGAGCTGGATCAAAGAGTAGACGTCTGCCGACATGTCCATCAGCTCAACATAGAAGTTGATATAGATGTAGTTGTAGACGAAGTGCTTACCAGGCCGCTCAAATTCAGGCTTCCATATCATGCTGAGGCTGCGAACATTTGGCTTCAAATTGATGATTGAATCCATCTCTTCAATAGCGCCGGGAAGATCGTCCAATTGGTGAACTTTGATGTCTGCCAAGCGGAACCGAGGCTTGTGCTGCCACTTCTTGCGGTCGTATGAAAGACATTTCTCTAGACAGATGTTGAGTGCTTTGCTAAACTCAACCAAGTCTGTCACTTTCTCCGGTAGCAGGCCCGCGAAGACCGAGTCTTGAAGGAGCAGAGGGTATGCCGTATCGATACTAGACAGACCTCCAACGACAAACTTATGGAGCACAGAGCAAAGGAGGTAGTGAGGCTCGACGACCGGATCATCTTTGCTACTATTGAGTAATGACAGCTCGCAACTCTTGGACAGGTTGGATAGAATGTTCTCCTTGAGCTTATCATCTTTCAACTTCAATTGCGCCTTGGCAAGGTACATGTAGCTGTACCAGTCCTGTGGATCAAACTTGAGGACCTCTTTGAATACTAGAACCAGCAGCTTGTACATGGTGCGATCACCGAACTGTCTGGAGGACTTTATCACGGCGTGAGACGTCGTATCAGAGCCAAATGGCGAAGCCAACCGGGTTGAAGACGATGGTGAAGCAATCTCAAACATGAGACCATCCATTGGCTTCATCCACGAATTGTACAACTCGCGGCCCAGCAGGTTCCAAATCATGGCACCGATTTGCTTCAACGCTTCCTTCTCAGAAGAAGTCTTCTTTGAATAGAGACTGATACTCATCAGGTAACACATCAGGGACTGCCGTTGTGTATTGGCAGTAGATGCTTTTTTCTCTTCGCTGTTCAACTTATCGGAGGTCCAAATGATGTCATCCTCAACCAAGTACGAATAAGCCTGTCCAAGAAGCAGCCAACTCTCAAACCTGCCAGAGCCGGCAGCCAAGTCATTTGCAAACATCTTGATGACGAAGTCAAGCTCAGCAGAGCGGCCCTGCATAGCACGTTTCCTGATTCGGAACAGATGGAGGGCAGTCAATCCTTGCATGAAATACAACCCAGTGGAAGCAACCGTGGAGCTCTTGGCATCCAATGGCTCGAATGACACTTTCATCTTGCCATTGAATGCCGACTTGAACAAGTTGAGATCGATCGTGTCTGTGTTGAGGAAATTGTTCAATGTAGCCAGGTTAGTCTCCACCGACTTGATCGAAGTATCCAAGTCGCCAAGTCCCTCATAAGCAGCATCCAGTACAGCCTTGACATCTGCTCGAGGCGTATTCAACAATGGATGCTTGTTCCTGTAGCAATATGGAACCAGATACCGTGCAACCTGAAGAGCATCAGCTGGGGACATCTTTTGCTGTTCCACACAGTGGTGGTCGAAAGGTTCATAATCTTTCATCGACAGCGAGAGACCATACCGGCAGTAGATGATCTGACAGAAGTCGATATCAGAGCCTTCCCATAATTGATCGGCCAGCTTCTTGAGAACAAACTCTAGATACACTCCATGGCTGTCGTTGCAGATGTGCCGGAGACCCAGTTGCACGTGTAGCACGCTGTAAAAGTCGTTGAGTGTTTCTGGAGCTCTCTCTTTCAACGTCAGATCGTAATAGATCGACACCATCAGAAACACTAGAACCGATATACTCTGCAACCGCTCGTAAGACTTGACGGACTTGTCCTTGAGCGAGCCATCACCCAATGCTGCTGCATCCTCATGCAACAGGAAAGTGTAGATCAGCTCAAAGAATGGCATAAGGCATTGGAGAATCTCGACATCGTCGTCACTATGTGGAAGTTCCCAACTGTTCTTGGCCAAGAAGTTGGCATACCGTTCTGCCATGACGCCAAAGAACCCAGTAGCCCGCAAGAGCACCTGGCTTCTCTGGAAACTGCCTTTTGGCAGATTCGAAGTCTGAATCTCCGTGGCCATGGCCTTCAATGCATAGTGGAATCCAACCTTGTAAGCGTCAATCTTATTCTCGGACTCGTAGTGGGCCAACAGGACTGACCATAGACGCAGCTTGAGGTCAACAGACGACCTCTTGAGAAGTTGCTTCATATCGTTCTCGATAGGAGATGTCGAAGTGTCCTTGAGCAGAATGTTCTCCAAGATCTGGTTGGATTGCTCGTCGGTGGTGAATGTTTCGAGGATCTTGAGCTTGGACAGCTGGATGTCGATGTTGGACTGCTTGAGCCGTGGTAAAAAGTCATAGTTGATCATGACAACGTCGATGTCAATATGGCAGGCCTTTTCAGACATGTCTTCGAATAGAACGGCAATAGTCTTGGTGTTGAAATCTGGCTGGTGTTGTAAGAAGGCCACCTTGGCCCATTGGAAACGGAGATTGATCTGGCTCAACTCAGTCGATAGATCGCAGTAAAGAGAGAAGGCATCTTCCAAAAGACCAGTCCAGTTATTGATCCGACTGATGAGGACACGCTTAAGAGCCTCCTGCTCCAATAATAACGCACGGTGCATGTTCTTAGTGCGCATCTCGTTCTCCAGACTCAAATAGGAGTCGATAAGGATCTCCAAGATCGATGTGGCCATATTGAACTGGGTCTTGGAGGCCGATCCGGATGCAACCAACGATTGGTAGATCTGATGATACAGCATGACATCCATGGCATCAATGATGGACTTAATGTCGTCATACGCTTCGGAAGAGATCGAACCTTCCGTTATAAGCGTTCCTCCTTGGTCGCCAGTGAAACTAAACAGATGATTGAGAATCTGCCAACGGATCTGTTCCAAGTGGTAGCTGTTCTCATTAAGGTGACGAACCAACTCTAAGAGCTTACCGTTGTCCAACTCGACGAGCAACACTTTCTCGTTCGACATCACTTTAGAATCAGACGATGCATTCAGAATCTCCTTGATGGACGCTTCCAAGTGGACAGACTTGCCCTTCTCATCGCCTAGCTTGACCAAAAGTGCCTCTGTCTGAGGCGAGTCCCACTCGTCAAGACTCGATTGGAATTCAGAAATACGAGAGTCCACATCGACGTCTTTCTGGAGTGCCACTTTCGTCAGGTCTCCAATGGTAGCATCCACACCACACAACTTGATGTAGTGGTCAAACGATTCCAGAAAACTCGTCTGTTCCTCTAGGATGGTGCCAACATCAGGTGTGTCGGTGTCTGCAGTTCTAGAGGCCCTGTTCCGGGCGATTCTCTGCGCAGGAGTGAGATCTCCTGGCTTGGGCGTTGCTGTGTTTTTAGATTCACCGTCGACGGGTGCATCTGAACCAGTTCCCACGGAACCAACAGATTCCACCTGTGCTACCTCTGGAGGCCTCTGCTCGTCCAATCTGAACGTGATCCGATCTATCGGAACCTGAGTCAAGATGTAGTTATCGTAGACTTTGGATCTGCCCTTAGGTTTAGGCAAGATACCGTTAATCTGTTGCAAAAGTGTGTCCAAATCCACCAGATTCTCTCTGTAACCGACGGGTACCTCAATGAGATCGTTGTGAGACCGATGAAGATCGTGGAACTGATCCAATGGGACGATGCGATGAAAATCCAACGACCTGGACTTGCGCGATGTAAGAACGTCCGAGAACCGTTTCTTGGACAGGATTCCTGCCACTTTGGTGTAGACAGATGGCTCGTCATGCAGCCTCTCAAGGGTGGCCTTGAATCTGTCCAGCAGGTAGACCTGGTTTGGTAGTAAAGTCTGAGGTTTGGCAAGGTTCCAAGCGAGATCATCATCTTCAGACTGGATCAACTTATACTCAAACCCTAAGCGGGCCAGCCGTTCTTGGCCATAGAACGAGAAGATCTCACACACCAGCTCCAACAACTTCAAGTCCGGGTCGTTGTGCTCTATAGCATCGACGAAATCCTCCATAACTGCCAACAACTTGTCATAGCGCGACTCGATGATAGAAGTGTCGTTGGACTCGGGGTCCTGGCTGAACAGCTGCTCCAATCTAAAGAAGCCTCTGTTTCTATGTGCCAGATACTTCAGCTGTTCGATTGTCGGATTCATAGTCTCGTTCTTTGAGTGGATAATCTCTATCTGGAAGAGATCGTGGTAGAGCGAATCTGCCTCGGTGAATTTCTTGGCCTTCTGAGCTTTGAGCGCGTCATCAAACACCTCATGCGCATGCTCGATCTGCATTTCTCTTGTGTGTTCCTCAACATCGAGCTCGTTGTCGCTCACATTGATCGGGTTGAACGACGACATCGCGAGGAGGTTCACAGGTTAACAATACTGGCAAGATCGTGGATCGTGAAAAGAGACTATACTCGCGCGTCGATCGACCGAACGACGCAAACCGACCTTTTCATATGGTGCACGGATGTAAAAAAGAGTCTAGGCTATGTTTTTTTTTTTTTTTTTAGCAGCTGTACGAATTGGTCCTGCAGACCCATTACATTACCCAAAAGGGCAATAAAATAAATGCATGCGTCTTCTTTTAGTATAGCCACGACTGTGCCATGAAAACGTACTAGTTCGACGCAGTCGGACCTACGAGAGCTTGGCTCCAATTGTGAGCTCGGCCCCAATTGTGAGTGGAACCTCGAAGAATGTGTATAGTCAAAAGCGAAAAAAAAAATCCGTCCAAGAACGAAGCCAACACAGCCACCGTCCAGTGAGAGTTCGTTGGTTGCTCTGGCTGGGCCCGGTGACAGTTCGTTAATAGGAATGTAGGATTTGCAGGTGTTTCCCGGAAAGTTGGCCGATGCACTACTTTTGGCGATACCTTGCATGCAGCACATTCAAGTCCCGTTTTGGGACATTCGGTTGAGAGTTCGATTATTGGGTGACTAAGAAAAAGTAATAAGTTGGGTAATTGATTGTATTGATGGCGGTATCGTATGGACTTGCCAGAAGTCCCGAGTGTAGTATATATTGGTTGGCCCTATAGTATTAGAGCGAAAGCGAGGGCCAACGGTAAATAGCGGTGGTGGTGATGGTGATGATGATGATGATGTTGTTGTTGTTGTTGTTGTTGGTAGCAATGATGGATACGGCGGGCCCAGATTACACAACTCAAATAGCAGAGGCCGCAGCATTGTGTAGTGTTCATCTATGAGCACGATGTGCAGCCAGCTTATTGAGTTGTGTTGCGGGAGCGCCTAATGGCCAGCAATCTCCTCGCGGAACTTGGCCAGCTCGTCGCATTCCTCCTCGATGTTTTGGAGAATGTTGAGAGCCATCTGGTCAGCAAGCTTATCGTTGGTCTTGCAGTCCAATGCGTTGTCGTAGTGGTCGATCTGGTTAGCCTTGAGGAAGACCGGGTCGATGTGATCCTTGAAATCCTGTCTTTCTAATGCAGAGTAGAGGTTGTTGTTGTTGTTGCTATTGGTGTTGGTGGACTGGAAACATCCCATGTTGAAATGAGGGGACGGAACAGACGAGTTTGGCGACGAGTTCACATCCTCAAAGTAGTGGTCACTTCCGTAAGTGACGTTTCCCGGCGTGCCGTCCGATGACAGTGTCACTGCAGCGCTGGAAGTACTGAGGGTGGAAATTATCAGAGGCCGCTTCCTCGTGGAAATCGGCGAGCCCGGAGTGCTGTGGTTGATGTAACAGGTATCATCGACCGGCTTATCATGAGGCAGGGACCTGCGCAGCTCCTCGAATGTCATAGGTATAATCGGGGTCAACTCCTCTGTCGTGCAAGGCGGAACCGACTTGTCGACTGTTGGGAGCAGCAGTGGGTCCTCGAGAGAGTCCTGCTCTGGTCGAGGCCCCACTGGCGGCGTATGTTGGTCCAAGCTCGTGCTGTCCTTCTTCATAGCTGAACTAATCAGCAGTCCACTTCCCGAGCCTGTGGCGGTGCCCGCACTGGTCGTGCCACTGCGGGATCTAGAAGGCCTCCTAATCGAGATGGACGATCTAAGGGACACACTAGACTGCCGTCTGGACCCAGATCCTCTATGGACTGGCACTCCAAACGGATAGTCGGTGTCTTCAAACGTCTTGCTCTTATCCAAAGATGGAAGCGACGTAATGCTCGACTCATTCGATCCGCCAACACTCGTAGCAGAGCCTGAAGACTGAGAAGAGGTTGAGTCGGACTGTTGGTGCGAAATCAGGTTTTTCGTCTTAGTCAAGGTGTCCTTGAACTTGGACGATATAGATCGCTTCAATACCATGGTCTGTTGCGAAATCTGGAGCGATACGGCCAAGAGCAAATGGTTAAAGTCGTATAAAACAACAAAGAAGGTTGATTTGCTGGGAAGAAAATCTCAAGCTTTTAAAAATCTCTCGGGTTTTTTCTTCTCACCGGTTTTTTTTTTCTCTACCAATTCTGTGTCTTGCAAACAGAATCGATTCTTAGTTCCTTTTCCAAGTGCCGTATGAGGAAAGGATGGCTCTAAGTGATCAGTGACTCGTGTGTGTGAATATAGCAGAAATTTCAATTGGTCCGCTCCTCCGTGCCTAGAAGCTCCTTGAAAGATCGGTTGGTCAAGTGGGTCTTGTAGTTTGAGTGCGCGGGAGACTGTTGGTTTATTTATACGGCGGCGCAACAGCACCGTTTACACAATGCACCAAGTTCGATCGATCTCTTTATTGTATTCCCAAAGCAGCTGGGCCGGCGGTATTTCTTATTTTGAAAAACAGAGCGTCTGTTTTTTTTTCCGGGCTGTTGACCAATCAAAGTGGAGTTTCCCAAGACAATGCGGCAGTTATACGTCTGGATGAGGGTGTATGGGTTTAATTACGATGCTGGGAGAGAGACTGGGCCGGGGCCGCTGCGAGAATTCACTTGAGAGAAATCGCTGCGAGGAATACCTGCCAGAATAATCGCGATCGATAGTGAAAAATCTGGGGCAAGTATATCACTTAGTATGTCTTTACACAGTCTGAAATGGTCACTACGACGGCAGATTAAAGACAGATTGTCGCAGGTTTCGCAATCCTCATTCGATGATCAGTCCGTACAAGTGGCAGAGATGCTGCAAAGTCTCGGACAGTTCCAAAAAGCCGAGTCCATTGGATTATACATGAACCTACCGACATTGGAGCTTCCCACGGGTCCATTGATCAATACATCGTTCGAAGCGGGCCAGCGAGTGTATCTACCGCGAGTGACCAAGCTGGATGTGTTTGGAGATAAGAAACGGTTCGAGAAACAGACCGCAATCCTACACTTTCTCAGGGTGAACAGTAGCGAGGAAGCGGCCAGCTTGCCAGAACGAGGACGTTACCGTATACGAGAACCGGAGTTCGATCACAACGACCTGTTTGAGAATAATGACAAGCTAGACATCCTGGTTCTACCTGGTCTAGCATTCAGCAAGGACTGTAAGAGGTTGGGCCATGGCGCCGGATTCTATGACGACTTCATCAAGAGATACTGCGAGAAGTACCACGAAAAGCCGCTGCTCATTGGCGTTGGCGTGAAAGAGCAACTGCTGGACCACGATCAAGGAGATGTTTTACATGTAGAGGAGCATGACGAGAGACTGGACTATGTCATACTAGGTGGAGACCTGTATGCTAGAGAGTGATGCTTATATTACCTTACCCATATATATATATATATCTATTTATGCCTCCAATCGATCTTAGCCTGTGTCGTACCCAACTCGCTCGGCTTCAACTCACCGTGTTCTACGATAGTCTGTGCTTTGGCCAGCAACCGACCGTTCTTGGCACTCTTTATCGTTCCATCCACCTGATACCTGTCAGGGCCTATCTGAGAGCACTCTGTCTCAAACAGAGCAAACTGGTCAACGAACGTCGGGAACTTGTAGTTAATGGTGGACTTTGCAGTGTGTAGCTGGTTAACGTCGGGCAGCTCGAACTCTGCCAGGCAGCTCTTTTTAAACACTTCGTCCACCAACAAACCCAAGATTCCACCATGAACAATCATCGGGTAGCCAGAAAGCCGCTGCCCCAAGTAGATGATGACATGCGACTTCATGTGAGGTGCGTCGTTGAACACTAGCGGAGCAATTGAGATCCCACCGGGCTCGGTCAACGAAGTACTGAACGGAGTAGCCGTCTGGGTCTCGATGGGCAGCGATGAGATCGTATTGAACGACTCCCACGACCTTGTCTGGATCAGAGATGTATCCTGTGACAGCTTCTTAACTATGTCCAACTCGTGAAGCCGTGCTTCGAGCTTGGCGTTGTAAGCTTTCTTGGACTTTTCATCTTCCGGCAACTCTGGCATGAACCAGGACGAAATTTCGTGAGCTGAGTAGTGCCAACTGACATAGGAGCCCGCACAGAACAGCACAAGCAGCTTCAACAGACTGCGGGACAGTGGCTCCTTCGGAACGGCCGGTGCCGCCGGTGTATCGCCCTTGGCATCGTCTTTGGCAGTATCCTGCTGTTTGGAGCCGGACTTGAACGAATACGTTCTATAGGCATATGTCCGTGCTAGACTACCTCTAAAGCCAATTCTGTATCCAGCAATGGCTCGATAGACGCCTGCTTTATTGCATAGCATGAGAGTATAATAAGAGGGAGAGACGATGAATGAAATCACAATTATCAACTAGCGGTCTAAAAAGTGGAGGAGGCCCAAAAAAATTTCAACCATTGCCTTCAGATGTCGTTCTTTGGATTGGGAGGAAGTAACAGCACTCCGCAGCTCAGCTCGGACGAGAAGATCAAAGCCGCCGAGTCGGAGCTCGATATGGTGACGACGATGTTCAACCAGCTGCTGGACTCGTGCTACCGCAAGTGCTTCGATAAAGGCTACGACAGCGGTGACTTGTCGAAGAACGAGAGTCTCTGCGTGGACCGGTGCGTTTCCAAGTACTTTGCTGCCAACGTCAAAGTGGGAGAGACCATGCAAGACCTTGGAAGCAGTGGGGCGTTGGGCAAACCACAGTGATCATGTAAATACGGCAATAGCTTGATATTAATATATACAGTATGCGAGCAAGCGTACCTATTTAAAAGCCCTGGCGATCCGAAGCCGCCACCCTTCGATGCTGTTCAACTTAGGACGAACGTCCAAGAAGAACGTGGGGTCAGGGTTGTCGGCGCTGGCTGGAACGGAGTAGAAATCGATCACATAGTCCACTTTCTTTCCACATCTATCGATGGTCCAGTCGTGGCGATCGAACGGGAGATCCCGGCCAAACACATAGTGACCCACGAACGCCCGTGGTGTCACCTGCTTTGCATTCCCCTTGAACGATGTGAGCTTGATTCCTCCGCACTCATCGCCTCCTTGGCCCTGTTCCCAGTTCAAAATGTATCTCCAGGCCACCTCATTCACCATGTTGTGCAAAGGAACCACCGTCTTCATGTCATCCACCTCTGGATCCCACTGCTTGCGCTTCATTGCTTTGAAGAACTGCTTTTCCGATGGATAAACCCAGTTCGACGACTCTCCAGTGCGCGGAATCGACGACACTTGACGTTCATCTGGTAGGTTTACCGTGGAGTTATCATCGGCGAGATCTCCCACTGTGTCGGACGAGCAGCTCTCCACTGCCTCTGTCACACCAGTCACAGTCTTTGCCAATAGAGGCTTCTGCTGGGCTCTTCCGGCCTGAATCCATGCATTTCTAGCCTCTGGAGACACGGGGCACGCAGATGCCTCCTCTGTAGGTATTTGCGGGCGATCGTATCCCAATGGACAGGATCCGCCACTCGAATCTGTTCCTACACCAGTAGAGGCCGATCCTCCGCTGGCCGTAGAGGCTGTCTGTGGTCTCCCAGGAGCTGCTGCAGAGCTCCAAATCAGATTCTTCCATGAGAATCCACCGCTAGTCTGAGCGGTCGCCTCGGAAGCCTGCTGCGCAACGGGAGCCTCTATAGGATGGGGAGCAGACTTGCCAGCACCAGCACTATCGCTTTTGGCCTTTGCCAGCCATATCTCCCTCGTTTTAGGGTCCACTGGACACACTGGCTGGGCCATTGTGACTCGTTTAAATTTGAGAGTTAGAGGATTGTTCAAGAAAAATGAGTGAGTGTAGTTAGTTATAAAAAGTTTCAGAACAGCAGGTACTCTATCATACCACGCTTGGCCAGCGTAGCTTCGGACGACGAGGAAGCATTGGCGCTGACGGTCGTCGTAGTGTTGAGTGTGTATGTTGTGTAGGATGTGGACTCGACCGTCGTGTTGGCGTACGAGGTGACCGTCTGGTAGACAGTCTGCTCGACAGTCGTAGTGATGTCCGTAGAGCCTGTCACTGTAGTAGTTTCTCCATCGGCTCCAGTAACTGTCACCACGACGGTTGCTGGAATCGTAATGGTGCTAGCAATGGTGGAGGCCGACGTCAAAGTGGCGGCAGAGCCACATGTACCGACTTCTGTGACGGTCTCAGTGGCTGTTTCGGTAACAGTTGTCGTGGTAGCAGCACAAGTCTCAGCGGCAGACGACTCAGCGGCAGCAGCAGACGACTCCGAACTCGAGTCGGACTCAGAATCGCTCAAGTCGCTGGTGGCAGCAGCTGCGGCCTCTGTAGCTGTAGTAGTGGCGGTCTCGAGAATCTCGGTGGTTGAACCGTCAGCAAGAGTCACATAGATGGTAGAGGTGATCTTCTCGGTGGTGGTCAGTTCCTCAGAGGAACCTGGGTCAGAAGCAGTTGTAGCGGCAGCGCTGGACGAGGTCTCGTCGCTCTCTGGGCAGTAAGTTGTCGTGATAGTGACAGTCGAGCCGTAAGCATCGGTCGTCACGTAAGTGCTGGTTGCAGAGCTTGAGGCACTGGTGGAA